>JBBPBR010001854.1:50197-89980 GCA_037974775.1 Cicer pinnatifidum | reverse complement strand
TTAGGTCATTTTCATCCTCCCTAGGCTTATTCTTGTCCAATTAGGGTTTTTAACCAATCTTGTGCATCCAATAAGTTCATTTGTGTCATTGAATTAACATTTAGGTCATTTTCATCCTCCATAGGCATATTCTTGTCTAATTAGGGTTTTTAACCAATCTTGAGCATCCAATAGGTGTGTTTGTGTCATTGGATGATCAATTAGGTCATTTTCGTCCTCCCTAGGCTTATTCTTGTTCAATTAGGGATTTTAACCAATCTTGTGCATCCAATAGGTTTGTTTGTGTCATTAGATGATCAATTTGGTCATTTTCGTCCTCCCTAGGCTTATTCTTGTCCAATTAGGGTTTTTAACCAATCTTGTGCATCCAATAGGTGTGTTTGTGTCATTGGATGATCAATTAGGTCATTTTCATCCTCCCTAGGCTTATTCTTGTCCAATTAGGGGTTTTAACCAATCGTGTGCATCCAATAGGTTTGTTTGTGTCATTCGATGATCAATTTGGTCATTTTCGTCCTCCCTAGGCTTATTCTTGTCCAATTAGGGTTTTTAACCAATCTTGTGCATCCAATAGGTGTGTTTGTGTCATTGGATGATCAATTAGGTCATTTTCTTCCTCCCTAGGCTTATTCTTGTTCAATTAGGGTTTTTAACCAATCTTGTGCATCCAATAGGTGTGTTTGTGTCATTGGATGATCAATTAGGTCATTTTCATCCTCCCTAGGCTTATTCTTGTCCAATTTGGATTTTTAACCAACCTTGTGCATCCAATAGGTGTGTTTGTGCCATTGGATGATCAATTAGGTCATTTTGATCCTCCCTAGGCTTATTCTTGTCCAATTAGGGTTTTTAACCAATCTTGTGCATCCAATAAGTTCATTTGTGTCATTGAATTAACATTTAGGTCATTTTCGTCCTCCCTAGGCAGATTCTCGTCCAATTAGGGTTTTTAACCAATCTTGAGCATCCAATAGGTGTGTTTGTGTCATTGGATGATCAATTAGGTCATTTTCGTCCTCCCTAGGCTTATTCTTGTTCAATTAGGGTTTTTAACCAATCTTGTGCATCCAATAGGTGTGTTTGTGTCATTGGATGATCAATTAGGTCATTTTCATCCTCCCTAGGCTTATTCTTGTCCAATTTGGATTTTTAACCAACCTTGTGCATCCAATAGGTGTGTTTGTGTCATTGGATGATCAATTAGGTCATTTTGATCCTCCCTAGGCTTATTCTTGTCCAATTAGGGTTTTTAACCAATCTTGTGCATCCAATAAGTTCATTTGTTTCATTGAATTAACATTTAGGTCATTTTCGTCCTCCCTAGGCATATTCTTGTCCAATTAGGGTTTTTAACCAATCTTGAGCATCCAATAGGTGTGTTTGTGTCATTGGATGATCAATTAGGTCATTTTCGTCCTCCCTAGGCTTATTCTTGTCCAATTAGCGTTTTTAACCAATCTTGTGCATCCAATAGGTGTGTTTGTGTCATTGGATGATCAATTAGGTCATTTTCGTCCCTCCTAGGCTTATTCTTGTCGAATTAGGGTTTTTAACCAATCTTGTGCATCCAATAGGTGTGTTTGTGTCATTGGATGATCAATTAGGTCATTTTCTACCTCCCTAGGCTTATTCTTGTCCAATTAGGGTTTTTAACCAACCTTGTGCATCCAATAGGTGTGTTTGTGTCATTGGATGATCAATTAGGTCATTTTGATCCTCCCTAGGCTTATTCTTGTCCAATTAGGGTTTTTATACAATCTTGTGCATCCAATAAGTTCATTTGTGTCATTGAATTAACATTTAGGTCATTTTTGTCCTCCCTAGTCATATTCTTATCCAATTAGGGTTTTTAACTAATCTTGTGAATCCAATAGGTGTGTTTGTGTCATTGGATGATCAAATAGGTCATTTTCGTCCTCCCTAGGCTTTTTCTTGTTCAATTAGGGTTTTTAACCAATCTTGTGCATCCAATAGGTGTGTTTGTGTCATTGGATGATCAATTAGGTCATTTTCATCATCCCTAGGCTTATTCTTGTCCAATTAGGGTTTTTAACCAATCTTGTGCATCCAATAGGTGTGTTTGTGTCATTGGATGATCAATTAGGTCATTTTCGTCCTCCCTAGGCTTATTCTTGTCCAATTAGGGTTTCTAACCAATCTTGTGCATCCAATAAGTAGAGTTGTGTCATTGGATTAACATTTAGGTCATTTTCGTCCTCCCTAGGCTTATTCTTGTCCAATTAGGGTTTTTAACCAATCTTGTGCATCCAATTGGTGTGTTTGTGTCATTGGATGATCAATTAGGTCATTTTCGTCCTCCCTAGGCTTATTCTTGTCCAATTAGGGTTTTTAACCAATCTTGTGCATCCAATAGGTGTGTTTGTGTCATTGGATGATCAATTAGGTCATTTTCGTCCTCCCTAGGCTTATTCTTGTCCAATTAGGGTTTTTAACCAATCTTGTTCATCCAATAACTTTGATTGTGTCATTGAATTAATATTTAGGTCATTTTCGTCCTCCCTACGCTTATTCTTGTCCAATTAGGGTTTTTAACCAATCTTGTGCGTCCAATAAGTTGAGTTGTGTCATTGGATTAACATTTAGGTCATTTTTGTTCTCCCTAGGCTTATTCTTATCCAATTAGGGTTTTTAACCAATCTTGTGCATCCAATAGGTGTGTTTGTGTCATTGAATGATCAATTACGTCATTTTCGTCCTCCCTAGGCTTATTCTTGTCCAATTAGGGTTTTTAACCAATCTTGTGCATCCAATAGGTGTGTTTGTGTCATTGGATGATCAATTAGGTCATTTTCGTCCTCCCTAGGCTTATTCTTGTCGAATTAGGGTTTTTAACCAATCTTGTGCATCCAATAGGTGTGTTTCTGTCATTGGATGATCAATTAGGTCATTTTCGTCCTCCCTAGGCTTATTCTTGTCCAATTAGGGTTTTTAACCAATCTTGTGCATCCAATAAGTTTGTTTGTGTCATTGAATTAATATTTAGGTCCTTTTCGTCCTCCCTAGGCATATTCTTGTCCAATTAGGGTTTTTAACCAATCTTGTGCATCCAATAGGTGTGTTTGTGGCAATGGATGATCAATTAGGTCATTTTCGTCCTCCCTAGGCTTATTCTTGTCCAATTAGGGTTTTTAACCAATCTTGTGCATCCAATAGGTGTGTTTGTGTCATTGGATGATCAATTAGGTCATTTTCGTCCTCCCTAGGCTTATTCTTGTCCAATTAGGGTTTTGAACTAATCTTGTGCATCCAATAAGTTCATTTGTGTCATTGGATGATCAATTAGGTCATTTTCGTCCTCCCTAGGCTTATTCTTGTCCAATTAGGGTTTTTAACCAATCTTGTGCATCCAATAGGTGTGTTTGTGTCATTGGATGATCAATTAGGTCATTTTCGTCCTCCCTAGGCTTATTCTTGTCCAATTAGGGGTTTTAACCAATCTTGAGCATCCAATAGGTGTGTTTGTGTCATTGGATGATCAATTAGGTCATTTTCGTCCTCCCTAGGCTTATTCTTGTCCAATTAGGGTTTTTAACCAATCTTGTGCATCCAATAGGTGTGTTTGTGTCATTGGATGATCAATTAGGTTATTTTCGTTCTCCCTAGCCTTATTCTTGTCCAATGAGGGTTTTTAACTAATCTGGTGCATCCAATAAGTTCATTTGTGTCATTGGATGAGGTCATTTTCGTCCTTCCTAGGCATATTCTTGTCCAATTAGGGTTTTTAACCAATCTTGTGCATCCAATAGGTGTGTTTGTGTCATTGGATTAACATTTAGGTCATTTTCGTCCTCCCTAGGCTTATTCTTGTCCAATTAGGGTTTTTAACCAATCTTGTGCATCCAATAGGTGTGTTTGTGTCATTGGATGATCAATTAGGTCATTTTCGTCCTCCCTAGGCTTATTCTTGACCAATTAGGGTTTTTAACCAATCTTGTGCATCCAATAAGTTGAGTTGTGTCATTGGATTAGCATTTAGGTCATTTTCGTTCTCCCTAGGCTTATTCTTGTCCAATTAGGGTTTTTAACCAATCTTGTGCATCCAATAAGTTCATTCGTGTCATTGGATTAACATTTAGGTCATTTTCGTTCTCCCTTGGCATATTCTTGTCCAATTAGGGTTTTTAACCAATCTTGTGCATCCAATAGGTGTGTTTGTGTCATTGGATTAACATTTAGGTCATTTTCGTCCTCCCTAGGCTTATTCTTGTCCAATTAGGGTTTTTAACCAATCTTGTGCATCCAATAAGTTGAGTTGTGTCATTGGATTCACATTTAGGTCATTTTCGTCCTCCGTAGGCTTATTCTTGTCCAATTAGGGTTTTTAACCAATCTTGTGCATCCAATAGGTGTGTTTGTGTCATTGGATGATCAATTAGGTCATTTTCGTCCTCCCTAGGCTTATTCTTACCTAATTAGGGTTTTTAACCAATCTTGTGCATCCAATAAGTTGAGTTGTGTCATTGGATGATCAATTAGGTCATTTTCGTCCTCCATAGGCTTATTCTTGTCCAATAAGGGTTTTTAACCAATCTTGTGCATCCAATAAGTTTGTTTATGTCATTGAATTAATATTTAGGTCATTTTCGTCCTCCCTAGGCATATTCTTGTCCAATTAGGGTTTTTAACCAATCTTGTGCATCCAATAGGTGTGTTTGTGTCATTGGATGATCAATTAGGTCATTTTCGTCCTCCCTAGGCTTATTCTTGTTCAATTAGGGTTTTTAACCAATCTTGTGCATCCAATAGGTGTGTTTGTGTCATTGGATGATCAATTAGGTCATTTTCGTCCTCCCGAAGCTTATTCTCGACAAATTAGGGGTTTTAACCAATCTTGTGCATCCAATATGTTCATTTGTGTCATTGGATTAACATTTAGGTCATTTTCGTCCTCCCTAGTCATATTCTTATCGAATTAGGGTTTTTAACCAATCTTGTGAATCCAATAGGTGTGTTTGTGTCATTGGATGATCAATTAGGTCATTTTCGTCCTCCCTAGGCTTATTCTTGTTCAATTAGGGTTTTTAACCAATCTTGTGCATCCAATAGGTGTGTTTGTGTCATTGGATGATCAATTAGGTCATTTTCGTCCTCCCTAGGCTTATTCTTGTTCAATTGGGGTTTTTAACCAATTTTGGGCATCCAATAGGTTTGTTTGTGTCATTGGATGATCAATTTGCTCATTTTCGTCCTCCCTAGGCTTATTCTTGTCCAATTAGAGTTTTTAACCAATCTTGTGCATCCAATAGGTGTGTTTGTGTCATTGGATGATCAATTAGGTGATTTTCGTCCTCCCTAGGCTTATTCTTGTTCAATTAGGGTTTTTAACCAATCTTGTGCATCCAATAGGTTTGTTTGTGTCATTATATGATCAATTTGGTCATTTTCGTCCTCCCTAGGCTTATTCTTGTCCAATTAGGGTTTTTAACCACTCTTGTGCATCCAATAGGTGTGTTTGTGTCATTGGATGATCAATTAGGTCATTTTCATCCTCCCTAGGCTTATTCTTGTCCAATTAGGGTTTTTAACCAATCTTGTGCATCCAATAGGTTTGTTTGTGTCATTGGATGATCAATTTGGTCATTTTCGTCCTCCCTAGGCTTATTCTTGTCTAATTAGGGTTTTTAACCAATCTTGTGCATCCAATAGGTGTGTTTGTGTCATTGGATGATCAATTAGGTCATTTTCTACCTCCCTAGGCTTATTCTTGTCCAATTAGGGTTTTTAACCAACCTTGTGCATCCAATAGGTGTGTTTGTGTCATTGGATGATCAATTAGGTCATTTTGATCCTCCCTAGGCTTATTCTTGTCCAATTACGGTTTTTATACAATCTTGTGCATCCAATAAGTTCATTTGTGTCATTGAATTAACATTTAGGTCATTTTCGTCCTCCCTAGTCATATTCTTATCCAATTAGGGTTTTTAATCAATCTTGTGAATCCAATAGGTGTGTTTGTGTCATTGGATGATCAATTAGGTCATTTTCGTCCTCCCTAGGCTTATTCTTGTTCAATTAGGGTTTTTTACCAATCTTGTGCATCCAATAGGTGTGTTTGTGTCATTGGATGATCAATTAGGTCATTTTCATCCTCCCTAGGCTTATTCTTGTCCAATTAGGGTTTTTAACCAATCTTGTGCATCCAATAGGTGTGTTTGTGTCATTGGATGATCAATTAGGTCATTTTCATCTTCCCTAGGCTTATTCTTGTTTAATTATGGTTTTTAACCAATCTTGTGCATCCAATAAGTTAATTTGTGTCATTGGATTAACATTTAGGTCATTTTCGTCCTCCCTAGGCATATTCTTGTCCATATAGGGTTTTTAACCTATCTTGAGCATCCAATAGGTGTGTTTGTGTCATTGGATGATCAATTAGGTCATTTTCTTCCTCCCTAGGCTTATTCTTGTCCAATTAGGGTTTTTAACCAATCTTGTGCATCCAATAGGTGTGTTTGTGTCATTGGATGATCAATTACGTCATTTTCGTCCTCCCTAGGCCTATTCTTGTTCAATTAGGGTTTTTAACCAATCTTGTGCATCGAATAGGTGTGTTTAAGTCATTGGATGATCAATTAGGTCATTTTGATCCTCCCTAGGCTTATTCTTGTCCAATTAGGGTTTTTAACCAATCTTGTGCATCCAATAGGTGTGTTTGTGTCATTGGATGATCAATTAGGTCATTTTCTTCCTCCCTATGCTTATTCTTGTCCAATTATGGTTTTTAACCAACCTTGTGCATCCAATAGGTGTGTTTGTGTCATTGGATGATCAATTAGGTCATTTTCGTCCTCCCTAGGCTTATTCTTGTTCAATTAGGGGTTTTAACCAATCTTGTGCATCCAATAGGTGTATTTGTGTCATTGGATGATCAATTAGGTCATTTTCATCCTCCCTAGGCTTATTCTTGTCCAATTAGGGTTTTTAACCAATCGTGTGCATCCAATAGGTGTGTTTGTGTCATTGGATGATCAATTAGGTCATTTGCGTCCTCCCTAGGCTTATTCTTTGTCAATTAGGGTTTTTAACCAATCTTGTGCATCCAATAGGTTTGTTTGTGTCATTGGAGGATCAATTTGGTCATTTTCGTCCTCCCTAGGCTTATTCTTGTCCAATTAGGGTTTTTAACCAATCTTGTGCATCCAATAGGTGTGTTTGTGTCATTGGATGATCAATTAGGTCATTTTGATCCTCCCTAGGCTTATTCTTGTCCAATTAGGGTTTTTAACCAATCTTGTGCATCCAATAAGTTCATTTGTGTCATTGAATTAACATTTAGGTCATTTTTATCCTCCCTAGGCATATTCTTGTCCAATTAGGGTTTTTATCCAATCTTGTGCATCCAATAGGTGTGTTTGTGTCATTGGATGACCATTTAGGTCATTTTCGTCCTCCCAAGGCTTATTCTCGACCAATAAGGGTTTTTAACCAATCTTGTGCATCCAATAAGTTCATTTGTGTCATTGAATTATCATTTAGGTCATTTTTGTCCTCCCTAGGCTTATTCTTGTCCAATTAGGGTTTTTAACCAATCTTGTGCATCCAATAGGTGTGTTTGTGTCATTGGATGATCAATTAGGTCATTTTGATCCTCCCTAGGCTTATTCTCGGCCAATTAGGGTTTTTAACCAATCTTGTGCATCCAATAAGTTCATTTGTGTCATTGGATTAACATTTAGGTCATTTTCGTCCTCCCTAGGCATATTCTTGTCCAATTAGGGTTTTTAACCAATCTTGTGCATCCAATAGGTGTGTTTGTGTCATTGGCTGATCAATTAGGTCATTTTCGTCCTCCCTAGGCTTATTCATGTCCAATTAGGGTTTTTAACCAATCTTGTGCATCCAATTGGTGTGTTTGTGTCATTGGATGATCAATTAGGTCATTTTCGTCCCCCCCAGGCTTATTCTTGTTCAATTAGGGTTTTTAACCAATCTTGTGCATCCAATAGGTGTGTTTGTGTCATTTGATGATCAGTTAGGTCATTTTCATCCTCCCTAGGCTTATTCTTGTCCAATTAGGGTTTTTAACCAACCTTGTGCATCCAATAGGTGTGTTTGTGTCATTGGATGATCAGTTAGGTCATTTTGATCCTCCCTAGGCTTATTCTTGTCCAATTAGGGTTTTTAACCAATCTTGTGCATCCAATAAGTTCATTTGTGTCATTGAATTAACATTTAGGTCATTTTCATCCTCCCTAGGCATATTCTTGTCCAATTAGGGTTTTTAACCAATCTTGAGCATCCAATAGGTGTGTTTGTGTCATTGGATGATCAATTAGGTCATTTTCGTCCTCCCTAGGCTTATTCTTGTCCAATTAGCGTTTTTAACCAATCTTGTGCATCCAATAGGTGTGTTTGTGTCATTGGATGATCAATTAGGTCATTTTCGTCCTCCCTAGGTTTATTCTTGTTCAATTAGGGTTTTTAACCAATCTTGTGCATCCAATAGGTTTGTTTGTGTCATTAGATGATCAATTTGGTCATTTTCGTCCTCCCTAGGCTTATTCTTGTCCAATTAGGGTTTTTAACCACTCTTGTGCATCCAATAGGTGTGTTTGTGTCATTGGATGATCAATTAGGTCATTTTCATCCTCCCTAGGCTTATTCTTGTCCAATTAGGGTTTTTAACCAATCTTGTGCATCCAATAGGTTTGTTTGTGTCATTGGATGATCAATTTGGTCATTTTCGTCATCCCTAGGCTTATTCTTGTCCAATTAGGGTTTTTAACCAATCTTGTGCATCCAATAGGTGTGTTTGTGTCATTGGATGATCAATTAGGTCATTTTCGTCCTCCCTAGGCTTATTCTTGTTCAATTAGGGTTTTTAACCAATCTTGTGCATCCAATAGGTGTGTTTGTGTCATTGGATGATCAATTAGGTCATTTTCACCCTCCCTAGGCTTATTCTTGTCCAATTAGGGTTTTTAACCAACCTTGTGCATCCAATAGGTGTGTTTGTGTCATTGGACGATCAATTAGGTCATTTTGATCCTCCCTAGGCTTATTCTTGTCCAATTAGGGTTTTTAACACATCTTGTGCATCCAATAAGTTCATTTGTGTCATTGAATTAACATTTAGGTCATTTTCGTCCTCCCTAGGCTTATTCTTGTTCAATTAGGGTTTTTAACCAATCTTGTGCATCCAATAGGTGTGTTTGTGTCATTGGATGATCAATTAGGTCATTTTCGTCCTCCCTAGGCTTATTCTTGTTCAATTAGGGTTTTTAACCAATCTTGTGCATCCAATAGGTGTGTTTGTGTCTTTGGATGATCAATTAGGTCATTTTCGTCCTCCTGAAGCTTATTCTCGACCAATTACGGTTTTTAATCAATCTTGTGCATCCAATAGGTTCATTTGTGTCATTGGATTAACATTTAGGTCATTTTCGTCCTCCCTAGTCATATTCTTATCCAATTAGGGTTTTTAACCAATCTTGTGCATCCAATAGGTGTGTTTGTGTCATTGGATGATCAATTAGGTCATTTTCGTCCTCCCTAGGCTTATTCTTGTTCAATTAGGGTTTTTAACCAATCTTGTGCATCCAATAGGTTTGTTTGTGTCATTGGATGATAAATTAGGTCATTTTCGTCCTCCCTAGCCTTATTCTTGTCCAATTAGGGTTTTTAACCAATCTTGTGCATCCAATAGGTGTGTTTGTGTCATTGGATGATCAATTAGATCATTTTGATCCACCCTAGGCTTATTCTTGTCCAATTAGGGTTTTTAACCAATCTTGTGCATCCAATAAGTTCATTTGTGTCATTGAATTAACATTTAGGTCATTTTCGTCCTCCCTAGGCATATTCTTGTCCAATTAGGGTTTTTAACCAATCTTGTGCATCCAATAGGTGTGTTTGTGTCATTGGATGATCAATTAGGTCATTTTCGTCATCCCTAGGCTTATTCTTGTCCAATTAGGGGTTTTAACCAATCTTGTGCATCCAATAGGTGTGTTTGTGTCATTGGATGATCAATTAGGTCATTTTCGTCCTCCCTAGGCTTATTCTTGTTCAATTAGGGTTTTTAACCAATCTTGTGCATCCAATAGGTGTGTTTGTGTCATTGGATGATCAATTAAGTCATTTTCGTCCTCCCTAGGCTTATTCTTGTCCAATTAGGGTTTTTAACCAATCTTGTGCATCCAATAGGTGTATTTGTGTCGTTGGATGATCAATTAGGTCATTTTCGTCCTCCCTAGGCTTATTCTTGTCCAATTAGGGTTTTTAACCAATCTTGTGCATCCAATAGGTGTGTTTGTGTCATTGGATGATCAATTAGGTCATTTTCGTCCTCCCTAGACATGTTCATGTCCAACTAGGGTTTTTAACCAATCTTGTGCATCCAATAGGTGTGTTTGTGTCATTGGATGATCAATTAGGTCATTTTCGTCCTCCCTAGGCTTATTCTTGTCCAATTAGGGTTTTTAACCAATCTTGTGCATCCAATAGGTGTGTTTGTGTCATTGGATGATCAATTAGGTCATTTTCGTCCTCCCTAGGCTTATTCTTGTCCAATTAGGGTTTTTAACCAATCTTTTGCATCCAATAGGTGTGTTTGTGTCATTGGATGACCAATTAGGTCATTTTCGTCCTCCCAAGGCATATTCTTGTCCAATTAGGGTTTTTAACCAATCTTGTGCATCCCATAGGTGTGTTTGTGGCAATGGATGATCAATTAGGTCATTTTCGTCCTCCCTAGGCTTATTCTTGTCCAATTAGGGTTTTTAACCAATCTTGTGCATCCAATAGGTGTGTTTGTGTCATTGGATGATCAATTAGGTCATTTTCGTCCTCCCTAGGCTTATTCTTGTCCAATTAGGGTTTTTAACCAATCTTGTGCATGCAATAGGTGTGTTTGTGTCATTGGATGATCAATTAGGTCATTTTCGTCCTCCATAGGCTTATTCTTGTCCAATTAGGGTTTTTAACCAATCTTGTGCATCCAATAAGTTGAGTTGTGTCATTGGATTAAAATTTAGGTCATTTTCGTCCACCCTAGGCATATTCTTGTCCAATTAGGGATTTTAATCAATCTTGTGCATCCAATAGGTGTGTTTGTGTCATTGGATGATCAATTAGGTCATTTTCGTCCTCCCTAGGCTTATTCTTGTCCAATTAGCGTTTTTAACCAATCTTGTGCATCCAATAGGTGTGTTTGTGTCATTGGATGATCAATTAGGTCATTTTCGTCCTCCCTAGGCTTATTCTTGTCCAATTTGGGTTTTTAACCAATCTTGTGCATCCAATAAGTTTGTTTGTTTCATTGAATTAATATTTAGGTCATTTTCGTCCTCCCTAGGCATATTCTTGTCCAATTAGGGTTTTTAACCAATCTTGTGCATCCAATATGTGTGTTTGTGTCATTGGATGATCAATTAGGTCATTTTCGTCCTCCCTAGGCTTATTCTTGTCCAATTAGGGTTTTTAACCAATCTTGTGCATCCAATAGGTGTGTTTGTGTCATTGGATCATCAATTAGGTCATTTTCGTCCTCCCTAGGCTTATTCTTGTCCAATTAGGGTTTTTAACCAATCTTGTGCATCCAATAGGTGTGTTTGTGTCATTGGATGATCAATTAGGTCATTTTCGTCCTCCCTAGGCATATTCTTGTCCAATTAGGGTTTTTAACCAATCTTGTGCATCCAATAGGTGTGTATGTGTCATTGGATGATCAATTAGGTTATTTTCGTCCTCCCTAGGCATATTCTTGTCCAATTAGGGTTTTTAACGAATCTTGTGCATCCAATAGGTGTGTTTGTGTCATTGGATGATCAATTAGGTCATTTTCGTCCTCCCTAGGCATATTCTTGTCCAATTAGGGTTTTTAACGAATCTTGTCCATCCAATAGGTGTGTTTGTGTCATTGGATGATCAATTAGGTCATTTTCGTCCTCCCTAGGCTTATTCTTGTCCAATTAGGGTTTTTAACCAATCTTGTGCATCCAATAGGTGTGTTTGTGTCATTGGATGATCAATTAGGTCATTTTCGTCCTCCCTAGGCATATTCTTGTCCAATTAGGGTTTTTAACCATACTTGTGCATCCAATAGGTGTGTTTGTGTCATTGGATGATCAATTAGGTCATTTTCGTCCTCCCTAGGCTTATTCTTGTCCAATTAGCGTTTTTAACCAATCTTGTGCATCCAATAGGTGTGTTTGTGTCATTGGATGATCAATTAGGTCATTTTCGTCCTCCCTAGGCTTATTCTTGTCCAATTAGGGTTTTTAACCAATCTTGTGCATCCAATAGGTGTGTTTGTGTCATTGGATGATCAATTACGTCATTTTCGTCCTCCCTAGACTTATTCTTGTCCAATTAGGGTTTTCAACCAATCTTGTGCATCCAATAGGTGTGTTTGTGTCATTGGATGATCAATTAGGTCAATTTCATCCTCCCTAGGCTTATTCTTGTCCAATTAGGGTTTTTAACCAATCTTGTGCATCCAATAGGTGTGTTTGTGTCATTGGATGATCAATTAGGTCATTTTCGTCCTCCCTAGGCATATTGTTGTCCAATTAGGGTTTTTAACCAGTCTTGTGCATCCAATAGGTGTGTTTGTGTCATTGGATGATCAATTAGGTCATTTTCGTCCTCCCTAGGCTTATTCTTGTCCAATTAGCGTTTTTAACCAATCTTGTGCATCCAATAGGTGTGTTTGTGTCATTGGATGATCAATTAGGTCATTTTCGTCCTCCCTAGGCTTATTCTTGTCCAATTAGGGTTTTTAACCAATCTTGTGCATCCAATAGGTGTGTTTGTGTCATTGGATGATCAATTAGGTCATTTTCGTCCTCCCTAGTTTTATTCTTGTCCAATTAGGGTTTTTAACCAATCTTGTGCATCCAATAAGTTGAGTTGTGTCATTGGATTAACATTTAGGTCATTTTCGTCCTCCCTAGGCTTATTCTTGTCCAATTAGGGTTTTTAACCAATCTTGTGCATCCAATAGCTGTGTTTGTGTCATTGGATGATCAATTAGGTCATTTTCTTCCTCCCTAGGCTTATTCTTGTCCAATTAGGGTTTTTAACCAATCTTGTGCATCCAATACGTGTGTTTGTGTCATTGGATGATCAATTAGGTCATTTTCTTCCTCCCTAGGCTTATTCTTGTCCAATTAGGGTTTTTAACCAATCTTGTGCATCCAATAGGTGTGTTTGTGTCATTGGATGATCAATTAGGTCATTTTCGTCTTCCCGAAGCTTATTCTCGACCAATTAGGGTTTTTAACCAATCTTGTGCATCCAATAGGTTCATTTGTGTCATTGGATTAACATTTAGGTCATTTTCGTCCTCCCTAGTCATATTCTTATCCAATTATGGTTTTTAACCAATCTTGTGCATCCAATAGGTGTGTTTGTGTCATTGGATGATCAATTAGGTCATTTTCGTCCTCCCTAGGCTTATTCTTGTTCAATTAGGGTTTTTAACCAATCTTGTGCATCCAATAGGAGTGTTTGTAACATTGGTTGATCAATTAGGTCATTTTCGACCTCCCTAGGCTTATTATTGTCCAATTAGGGTTTTAAACCAATCTTGTGCATCCAATAGGTGTGTTTGTGTCATTGGATGATCAATAAGGTCATTTTGATCCTCCCTAGGCTTATTCTTGTCCAATTAGGGTTTTTAACCAATCTTGTGCATTCAATAAGTTCATTTGTGTCATTGAATTAACATTTAGGTCATTTTCGTCCTCCCTAGTCATATTCTTATACTATTAGGGTTTTTAACCAATCTTGTGCATCCAATAGGTGTGTTTGTGTCATTGGATGATCAATTAGGTCATTTTCGTCCTCCCTAGGCTTATTCTTGTTCAATTAGGGTTTTTAACCAATCTTGTGAATCCAATAAGCTCATTTGTGTCATTGAATTAACATTTAGGTCATTTATGTCCACCCTAGGCATATTCTTGTCCAATTAGGGTTTTTATCCAATCTTGAGCATCCAATAGGTGTGTTTGTGTCATTGGATGATCAATTACGTCATTTTCGTCCTCCCTAGGCTTATTCTTGTCCAATTAGGGTTTTTAACCAATCTTGTGCATCCAATAGGTGTGTTTGTGTCATTGGATGATCAATTAGGTCATTTTCGTCCTCCCTAGGCTTATTCTTGTTCAATTAGGGTTTTTAACCAATCTTGTGCATCCAATAGGTTTGTTTGTGTCATTATATGATCAATTTGGTCATTTTCGTCCTCCCTAGGCTTATTCTTGTCCAATTAGGGTTTTTAACCACTCTTGTGCATCCAATAGGTATGTTTGTGTCATTGGATGATCAATTAGGTCATTTTCATCCTCCCTAGGCTTATTCTTGTCCAATTAGGGTTTTTAACCAATCTTGTGCATCCAATAGGTTTGTTTGTGTCATTGGATGATCAATTTGGTCATTTTCGTCCTCCCTAGGCTTATTCTTGTCTAATTAGGGTTTTTAACCAATCTTGTGCATCCAATAGGTGTGTTTGTGTCATTGGATGATCAATTAGGTCATTTTCTACCTACTTAGGCTTATTCTTGTCCAATTAGGGTTTTTAACCAACCTTGTGCATCCAATAGGTGTGTTTGTGTCATTGGATGATCAATTAGGTCATTTTGATCCTCCCTAGGCTTATTCTTGTCCAATTACGGTTTTTATACAATCTTGTGCATCCAATAAGTTCATTTGTGTCATTGAATTAACATTTAGGTCATTTTCGTCCTCCCTAGTCATATTCTTATCCAATTAGGGTTTTTAATCAATCTTGTGAATCCAATAGGTGTGTTTGTGTCATTGGATGATCAATTAGGTCATTTTCGTCCTCCCTAGGCTTATTCTTGTTCAATTAGGGTTTTTAACCAATCTTGTGCATCCAATAGGTGTGTTTGTGTCATTGGATGATCAATTAGGTCATTTTCATCCTCCCTAGGCTTATTCTTGTCCAATTAGGGTTTTTAACCAATCTTGTGCATCCAATAGGTGTGTTTGTGTCATTGGATGATCAATTAGGTCATTTTCATCTTCCCTAGGCTTTTTCTTGTTTAATTAGGGTTTTTAACCAATCTTGTGCATCCAATAAGTTAATTTGTGTCATTGGATTAACATTTAGGTCATTTTCGTCCTCCCTAGGCATATTCTTGTCCATATAGGGTTTTTAACCTATCTTGAGCATCCAATAGGTGTGTTTGTGTCATTGGATGATCAATTAGGTCATTTTCTTCCTCCCTAGGCTTATTCTTGTCCAATTAGGGTTTTTAACCAATCTTGTGCATCCAATAGGTGTGTTTGTGTCATTGGATGATCAATTACGTCATTTTCGTCCTCCCTAGGCCTATTCTTGTTCAATTAGGGTTTTTAACCAATCTTGTGCATCGAATAGGTGTGTTTAAGTAATTGGATGATCAATTAGGTCATTTTGATCCTCCCTAGGCTTATTCTTGTCCAATTAGGGTTTTTAACCAATCTTGTGCATCCAATAGGTGTGTTTGTGTCATTGGATGATCAATTAGGTCATTTTCTTCCTCCCTATGCTTATTCTTGTCAAATTATGGTTTTTACCCAACCTTGTGCATCCAATAGGTGTGTTTGTGTCATTGGATGATCAATTAGGTCATTTTCGTCCTCCCTAGGCTTATTCTTGTTCAATTAGGGGTTTTAACCAATCTTGTGCATCCAATAGGTGTATTTGTGTCATTGGATGATCAATTAGGTCATTTTCATCCTCCCTAGGCTTATTCTTGTCCAATTAGGGTTTTTAACCAATCGTGTGCATCCAATAGGTGTGTTTGTGTCATTGGATGATCAATTAGGTCATTTTCGTCCTCCCTAGGCTTATTCTTGTTCAATTAGGGTTTTTAACCAATCTTGTGCATCCAATAGGTTTGTTTGTGTCATTGGAGGATCAATTTGGTCATTTTCGTCCTCCCTAGGCTTATTCTTGTCCAATTAGGGTTTTTAACCAATCTTGTGCATCCAATAGGTGTGTTTGTGTCATTGGATGATCAATTAGGTCATTTTGATCCTCCCTAGGCTTATACTTGTCCAATTAGGGTTTTTAACCAATCTTGTGCATCCAATAAGTTCATTTGTGTCATTGAATTAACATTTAGGTCATTTTTGTCCTCCCTAGGCATATTCTTGTCCAATTAGGGTTTTTATCCAATCTTGTGCATCCAATAGGTGTGTTTGTGTCATTGGATGACCATTTAGGTCATTTTCGTCCTCCCGAGGCTTATTCTCGACCAATTAGGGTTTTTAACCAATCTTGTGCATCCAATAAGTTCATTTGTGTCATTGGATTAACATTTAGGTCATTTTCGTCCTCCCTAGGCATATTCTTGTCCAATTAGGGTTTTTAACCAATCTTGAGCATCCAATAGGTGTGTTTGTGTCATTGGATGATCAATTAGGTCATTTTCGTCCTCCCTAGGCTTATTCTTGTCCAATTAGGGATTTTAACCAATCTTGTGCATCCAATTGGTGTGTTTGTGTCATTGGATGATCAATTACGTCATTTTCGTCCTCCCTAGGCTTATTCTTGTTCAATTAGGGTTTTTAACCAATCTTGTGCATCCAATAGGTTTGTTTGTGTCATTGGATGATTAATTAGGTCATTTTCGTCCTCCCTTGGCTTATTCTTGTCCAATTAGGGTTTTTAACCAATCTTGTGCATCCAATAGGTGTTTTTGTGTCAATGGATGATCAATTAGGTCATTTTCGTCCTCCCGAGGCTTATTCTCGACCAATTAGGGTTTTTAACCAATCTTGTGCATCCAATAAGTTCATTTGTGTCATTGGATTAACATTTAGGTCATTTTCGTCCTCCCTAGGCATATTCTTGTCCAATTAGGGTTTTTAACCAATCTTGTGCATCCAATAGGTGTGTTTGTGTCATTGGCTGATCAATTAGGTCATTTTCGTCCTCCCTAGGCTTATTCATGTCCAATTAGGGTTTTTAACCAATCTTGTGCATCCAATTGGTGTGTTTGTGTCATTGGATGATCAATTAGGTCATTTTCGTCCCCCCCAGGCTTATTCTTGTTCAATTAGGGTTTTTAACCAATCTTGTGCATCCAATAGGTGTGTTTGTGTCATTGGATGATTAGTTAGGTCATTTTCATCCTCCCTAGGCTTATTCTTGTCCAATTAGGGTTTTTAACCAACCTTGTGCATCCAATAGGTGTGTTTGTGTCATTGGATGATCAGTTAGGTCATTTTGATCCTCCCTAGGCTTATTCTTGTCCAATTAGGGTTTTTAACCAATCTTGTGCATCCAATAAGTTCATTTGTGTCATTGAATTAACATTTAGGTCATTTTCATCCTCCCTAGGCATATTCTTGTCCAATTAGGGTTTTTAACCAATCTTGAGCATCCAATAGGTGTGTTTGTGTCATTGGATGATCAATTAGGTCATTTTCGTCCTCCCTAGGCTTATTCTTGTCCAATTAGCGTTTTTAACCAATCTTGTGCATCCAATAGGTGTGTTTGTGTCATTGGATGATCAATTAGGTCATTTTCGTCCTCCCTAGGTTTATTCTTGTTCAATTAGGGTTTTTAACCAATCTTGTGCATCCAATAGGTTTGTTTGTGTCATTAGATGATCAATTTGGTCATTTTCGTCCTCCCTAGGCTTATTCTTGTCCAATTAGGGTTTTTAACCACTCTTGTGCATCCAATAGGTGTGTTTGTGTCATTGGATGATCAATTAGGTCATTTTCATCCTCCCTAGGCTTATTCTTGTCCAATTAGGGTTTTTAACCAATCTTGTGCATCCAATAGGTTTGTTTGTGTCATTGGATGATCAATTTGGTCATTTTCGTCCTCCCTAGGCTTATTCTTGTCCAATTAGGGTTTTTAACCAATCTTGTGCATCCAATAACTTTGTTTGTGTCATTGAATTAATATTTAGGTCATTTTCCTCCTCCCTAGGCATATTCTTGTGCAATTAGGGTTTTTAACCAATCTTGTGCATCCAATAGGTGTGTTTGTGTCATTGGATGATCAATTAGGTCATTTTCGTCCTCCCTAGGCTTATTCTTGTCCAATTAGGGTTTTTAACCAATCTTGTGCATCCAATAGGTGTGTTTGTGTCATTGGATGATCAATTAGGTCATTTTCGTCCTCCCTAGGCTTATTCTTGTCCAATTAGGGTTTTTAACCAATCTTGTGCATCCAATAGGTGTGTTTGTGTCATTGGATGATCAATTTGCTCATTTTCGTCCTCCCTAGGCTTATTCTTGTCCAATTAGGGTTTTTAACCAATCTTGTGCATCCAATAAGTTTGTTTGTGTCATTGAATTAATATTTAGTTCATTTTCGTCCTCCCTAGGCATCATCTTGTCCAATTAGGGTTTTTAACCAATCTTGTGCATCCAATAGGTGTGTTTGTGTCATTGGATGATCAATTAGGTCATTTTCGTCCTCCCTAGGCTTATTCTTGTCCAATTAGGGTTTTTAACCAATCTTGTGCATCCAATAGGTGTGTTTGTGTCATTGGATGATCAATTAGGTCATTTTCGTCCTGCCTAGGCTTATTCTTGTCCAATTAGGGTTTTTAACCAATCTTGTGCATCCAGTAGGTGTGTTTGTGTCATTGGATGATCAATTAGGTCATTTTCGTCCTCCCTAGGCTTATACTTGCCCAATTAGGGTTTTTAACCAATCTTGTGCATCCAATAGGTGTGTTTGTGTCATTGGATGATCAATTAGGTCATTTTCGTCCTCCCTAGGCTTATTCTTGTCCAATTAGGGTTTTTAACCAATCTTGTGCATCCAATAAGTTCATTTGTGTCATTGGATGATAAATTTGGTCATTTTCGTCCTCCATAGGCATATTCTTGTCCAACTAGGGTTTTAAACCAATCTTGTGCATCCAATAGGTGTGTTTGTGTCATTGGATGATCAATTAGGTCATTTTCGTCCTCCCTAGGCTTATTCTTGTCCAATTAGGGTTTTTAACCAATCTTGTGCATCCAATAGGTGTGTTTGTGTCATTGGATGATCAATTAGGTCATTTTCGTCCTCCCTAGGCTTATTCTTGTCCAATTAGGGTTTTTAACCAATCTTGTGCATCCAATAGGTGTGTTTGTGTCATTGGATGATCAATTAGGTCATTTTCGTCCTCCCTAGGTTTATTCTTGTCCAATATGGGTTTTTAACCAATCTTGTGCATCAAATAAGTTCATTAGTGTCATTGGATGATCAATTACGTCATTTTCCTCCTCCCTAGGCATGTTCTTGTCCAACTAGGGTTTTTAACCAATCTTGTGCATCCAATAGGTGTGTTTGTGTCATTGGATGATCAATTAGGTCATTTTCGTCCTCCCTAGGCTTATTCTTGTCCAATTAGGGTTTTTAACCAATCTTGTGCATCCAATAGGTTTGTTTGTGTCATTGGAGGATCAATTAGGTCATTTTCGTCCTCCCTAGGCTTATTCTTGTCCAATTAGGGTTTTTAACCAATCTTGTGCATCCAATAGGTGTGTTTGTGTCATTGGATGATCAATTAGGTCATTTTCTTCCTCCCTATGCTTATTCTTGTCCAATTAGGGCTTTTAACCAACCTTGTGCATCCAATAGGTGTGTTTGTGTCATTGGATGATCAATTAGGTCATTTTCGTCCTCCCTAGGCTTATTCTTGTTCAATTAGGGGTTTTAACCAATCTTGTGCATCCAATAGGTGTATTTGTGTCATTGGATGATCAATTAGGTCATTTTCATCCTCCCTAGGCTTATTCTTGTCCAATTAGGGTTTTTAACCAATCGTGTGCATCCAATAGGTGTGTTTGTGTCATTGGATGATCAATTAGGTCATTTTCGTCCTCCCTAGGCTTATTCTTTGTCAATTAGGGTTTTTAACCAATCTTGTGCATCCAATAGGTTTGTTTGTGTCATTGGAGGATCAATTTGGTCATTTTCGTCCTCCCTAGGCTTATTCTTGTCCAATTAGGGTTTTTAACCAATCTTGTGCATCCAATAGGTGTGTTTGTGTCATTGGATGATCAATTAGGTCATTTTGATCCTCCCTAGGCTTATTCTTGTCCAATTAGGGTTTTTAACCAATCTTGTGCATCCAATAAGTTCATTTGTGTCATTGAATTAACATTTAGGTCATTTTTATCCTCCCTAGGCATATTCTTGTCCAATTAGGGTTTTTATCCAATCTTGTGCATCCAATAGGTGTGTTTGTGTCATTGGATGACCATTTAGGTCATTTTCGTCCTCCCAAGGCTTATTCTCGACCAATAAGGGTTTTTAACCAATCTTGTGCATCCAATAAGTTCATTTGTGTCATTGAATTAACATTTAGGTCATTTTTGTCCTCCCTAGGCATATTCTTGTCCAATTAGGGTTTTTTATCCAATCTTGTGCATCCAATAGGTGTGTTTGTGTCATTGGATGACCATTTAGGTCATTTTCGTCCTCCCGAGGCTTATTCTCGACCAATTAGGGTTTTTAACCAATCTTGTGCATCCAATAAGTTCATTTGTGTCATTGGATTAACATTTAGGTCATTTTCGTCCTCCCTAGGCATATTCTTGTCCAATTAGGGTTTTTAACCAATCTTGTGCATCCAATAGGTGTGTTTGTGTCATTGGCTGATCAATTAGGTCATTTTCGTCCTCCCTAGGCTTATTCATGTCCAATTAGGGTTTTTAACCAATCTTGTGCATCCAATTGGTGTGTTTGTGTCATTGGATGATCAATTAGGTCATTTTCGTCCCCCCCAGGCTTATTCTTGTTCAATTAGGGTTTTTAACCAATCTTGTGCATCCAATAGGTGTGTTTGTGTCATTGGATGATTAGTTAGGTCATTTTCATCCTCCCTAGGCTTATTCTTGTCCAATTAGGGTTTTTAACCAACCTTGTGCATCCAATAGGTGTGTTTGTGTCATTGGATGATCAGTTAGGTCATTTTGATCCTCCCTAGGCTTATTCTTGTCCAATTAGGGTTTTTAACCAATCTTGTGCATCCAATAAGTTCATTTGTGTCATTGAATTAACATTTAGGTCATTTTCATCCTCCCTAGGCATATTCTTGTCCAATTAGGGTTTTTAACCAATCTTGAGCATCCAATAGGTGTGTTTGTGTCATTGGATGATCAATTAGGTCATTTTCGTCCTCCCTAGGCTTATTCTTGTCCAATTAGCGTTTTTAACCAATCTTGTGCATCCAATAGGTGTGTTTGTGTCATTGGATGATCAATTAGGTCATTTTCGTCCTCCCTAGGTTTATTCTTGTTCAATTAGGGTTTTTAACCAATCTTGTGCATCCAATAGGTTTGTTTGTGTCATTAGATGATCAATTTGGTCATTTTCGTCCTCCCTAGGCTTATTCTTGTCCAATTAGGGTTTTTAACCACTCTTGTGCATCCAATAGGTGTGTTTGTGTCATTGGATGATCAATTAGGTCATTTTCATCCTCCCTAGGCTTATTCTTGTCCAATTAGGGTTTTTAACCAATCTTGTGCATCCAATAGGTTTGTTTGTGTCATTGGATGATCAATTTGGTCATTTTCGTCATCCCTAGGCTTATTCTTGTCCAATTAGGGTTTTTAACCAATCTTGTGCATCCAATAGGTGTGTTTGTGTCATTGGATGATCAATTAGGTCATTTTCGTCCTCCCTAGGCTTATTCTTGTCCAGTTAGGGTTTTAACCAATCTTGTGCATCCAATAGGTGTGTTTGTGTCATTGGATGATCAATTAGGTCATTTTCGTCCTCCCTAGGCTTATTCTTGTCCAATTAGGGTTTTTAACCAATCTTGTGCATCCAATAGGTGTGTTTGTGTCATTGGATGATATATTAGGTCATTTTCTTCCACCCTAGGCTTATTCTTGTCCAATTAGGGTTTTTAACCAATCTTGTGCATCCAATAGGTGTGTTTGAGTTATTGGATGATCAATTAGGTCATTTTCGTCCTCACTAAGCTTATTCTTGTCCAATTAGGGTTTTAACCAATCTTGTGCATCCAATAGGTGTGTTTGTGTCATTGGATGATATATTAGGTCATTTTCTTCCTCCCTAGGCTTATTCTTGTCCAATTAGGGTTTTTAACCAATCTTGTGCATCCAATAACTTTGTTTGTGTCATTGAATTAATATTTAGGTCATTTTCGTCCTCCCTAGGCATATTCTTGTCCAATTAGGGTTTTTAACCAATGTTGTGCATCCAATAGGTGTGTTTTTGTCATTGGATGATCAATTAGGTCATTTTCGTCCTCCCTAGGCTTATTCTTGTCCAATAAGGTTTTTAACCAATCTTGTGCATCCAATAAGTTCATTTGTGTCATTGGATTAACATTTAGGTCATTTTCGTCCTCCCTAGGCATATTCTTGTCCAATTAGGGTTTTTAACCAATCTTGTGCTTCCAATAGGTGTGTTTGTGTCATTGGATGATCAATTAGGTCATTTTCGACCTCTCGAGGCTTATTCTTGTCTAATTAGGGTTTTTAACCAATCTTGTGCATCCAACAAGTTTGTTTATGTCATTGAATTAATATTAAGGTCATTTTCGTCCTCCCTAGGCATATTCTTGTCCAATTAGGGTTTTTAACCAATCTTGTGCATCCAATAGGTGTGTTTGTGTCATTGGATGATCAATTAGGTCATTTTCGTCCTCCCTAGGCATATTCTTGTCCAATTAGGGTTTTTAACCAATCTTGTGCATCCAATAGGTGTGTTTGTGTCATTGGATGATCAATTAGGTCATTTTCGTCCTCCCTAGGCTTATTCTTGTCCAATTAGGGTTTTTAACCAATCTTGTGCATCCAATAGGTGTGTTTGTGTCATTGGATAATCAATTAGGTCATTTTCGTCCTCCCTTGGCTTATTCTTGTGCAATTAGGGTTTTTAATCAATCTTGTGCATCTAATAGGTGTGTTTGTGTCATTGGATGATCAATTAGGTCATTTTCGTCCTCCCTAGGCTTATTCTTGCCCAATAAAGGTTTTTAACCAATCTTGTGCATCCAATAAGTTGAGTTGTGTCATTGGATTAACATTTAGGTCATTTTCGTCCTCCCTAGGCTTATTCTTGTCCAATTAGGGTTTTTATCCAATCTTGTGCATCCAATAGGTGTGTTTGTGTCATTGGATGATCAATTAGGTCATTTTCGTCCTCCCTAGGCTTATTCTTGTCCAACTAGGGTTTTTAACCAATCTTGTGCATCCAATAGGTGTGTTTGTGTCATTGGATGATCAATTAGGTCATTTTTGTCCTCCCTAGGCATATTCTTGTGCAACTAGGGTTTTTAACCAATCTTGTGCATCCAATAGGTGTGTTTGTGTCATTGGATGATCAATTAGGTCATTTTCGTCCTCCCTAGGCTTATTCTTGTCCAATTAGGGTTTTTAACCAATCTTGTGCATCCAATAGGTGTGTTTGTGTCATTGGATGATCAATTAGGTCATTTTGTTCCTCCCTAGGCTTATTCTTGTCCAATTAGGGTTTTTAACCAATCTTGTGCATCCAATAGGTGTGTTTGTGTCATTGGATGATCAATTAGGTCATTTTGATCCTCCCTAGGCTTATTCTTGTCCAATTAGGGTTTTTAACCAATCTTGTGCATCGAATAAGTTCATTTGTGTCATTGAATTAACATTTAGATCATTTTCGTCCTCCCTAGGCATATTCTTGTCCAATTAGGGTTTTTAACCAATCTTGAGCATCCAATAGGTGTGTCTGTGTCATTGGATGATCAATTAGGTCATTTTCGTCCTCCCTAGGCTTATTCTTGTCCAATTAGCGTTTTTAACCAATCTTGTGCATCCAATAGGTGTGTTTGTGTCATTGGATGATCAATTAGGTCATTTTCGTCCTCCCTAGGCTTATTCTTGTTCAATTAGGGTTTTTAACCAATCTTGTGCATCCAATAGGTTTGTTTGTGTCATTAGATGATCAATTTGGTCATTTTCGTCCTCCCTAGGCTTATTCTTGTCCAATTAGGGTTTTTAACCAATCTTGTGCATCCAATAGGTGTGTTTGTGTCATTGGATGATCAATTAGGTCATTTTGATCCTCCCTAGGCTTATTCTTGTCCAATTAGGGTTTTTAACCAATCTTGTGCATCCAATAAGTTCATTTGTGTCATTGAATTAACATTTAGGTCATTTTCGTCCTCCCTAGTCATATTCTTATCCCATTATGGTTTTTAACCAATCTTGTGCATCCAATAGGTGTGTTTGTGTCATTGGATGATCAATTAGGTCATTTTCGTCCTCCCTAGGCTTATTCTTGTTCAATTAGGGTTTTTAACCAATCTTGTGCATCCAATAGGTGTGTTTGTGTCATTGGATGATCAATTAGGTCATTTTCTTCCTCCCTAGGCTTATTCTTGTCCAATTAGGGTTTTTAACCAATCGTGCATCCAATAGGTGTGTTTGTGTCATTGGATGATCAATTAGGTCATTTTCTTCCTCCCTAGGCTTATTCTTGTCCAATTAGGGTTTTTAACCAATCTTGTGCATCCAATACGTGTGTTTGTGTCATTGGATGATCAATTACGTCATTTTGATCCTCCCTAGGCTTATATTTGTCCAATTAGGGTTTTTAACCAATCTTGTGCATCCAATCAGTTCATTTGTGTCATTGGATTAACATTTAGGTCATTTTCATCCTCCCTAGTCATATTCTTATCCAATTAGGGTTTTTAACCAATCTTGTGCATCCAATAGGTGTGTTTGTGTCATTGGATGATCAATTAGGTCATTTTCGTCCTCCCTAGGCTTATTCTTGTTCAATTAGGGTTTTTAACCAATCTTGTGCATCCAATAGGAGTGTTTGTGTCATTGGATGATCAATTAGTGCATTTTCGACCTCCCTAGGCTTATTCTTGTCCATCTAGGGTTTTTAACCAATCTTGTGCATCCAATAGGTGTGTTTGTGTCATGGGATGATCAATTAGGTCATTTTCGTCCTCCCTAGGCTTATTCTTGTCCAATTAGGGTTTTTAACCAATCTTGTGCATCCAATAGGTGTGTTTGTGTCATTGGATGATCAATTAGGTCATTTTGATCCTCCCTAGGCTTATTCTTGTCCAATTAGGGTTTTTAACCAATCTTGTGCATCCAATAAGTTCATTTGTGTCATTGAATTAACATTTAGGTCATCTTCGTCCTCCCTAGTCATATTCTTATCCAATTAGGATTTTTAACCAATCATGTGCATCCAATAGGTGTGTTTGTGTCATTGGATGATCAATTAGGTCATTTTCGTCCTCCCTAGGCTTATTCTTGTTCTATTAGGGTTTTTAACCAATCTTGTGCTTCCAATAGGTGTGTTTGTGTCATTGGATGATCAATTAGGTCATTTTCGTCCTCCCTAGGCTTATTCTTGTCCAATTAGGGTTTTTAACCAATCTTGTGCATCCAATAGGTGTGTTTGTGTCATTGGATGATCAATTAGGTCATTTTGATCCTCCCTAGGCTTATTCTTGTCCAATTAGGGTTTTTAACCATTCTTGTGCATCCAATAAGTTCATTTGTGTCATTGAATTAACATTTAGGTCATTTTCGTCCTCCCTAGTCATATTCTTATCCAATTAGGGTTTTTAACCAATCTTGTGCATCCAATAGGTGTGTTTGTGTCATTGGATGATCAATTAGGTCATTTTCATCCTCCCTAGGCTTATTCTTGTCCAATTAGGGGTTTTAACCAATCGTGTGCATCCAATAGGTTTGTTTGTGTCATTCGATGATCAATTTGGTCATTTTCGTCCTCCCTAGGCTTATTCTTGTCCAATTAGGGTTTTTAACCAATCTTGTGCATCCAATAGGTGTGTTTGTGTCATTGGATGATCAATTAGGTCATTTTCTTCCTCCGTAGGCTTATTCTTGTCCAATTAGGGTTTTTAACCAACCTTGTGCATCCAATAGGTGTGTTTGTGTCATTGGATGATCAATTTGGTCATTTTGATCCTCCCTAGGCTTATTCTTGTCCAATTAGGGTTTTTATACAATCTTGTTCGTCCAATAAGTTCATTTGTGTCATTGAATTAACATTTAGGTCATTTTCGTCCTCCCTAGTCATATTCTTATCCAATTAGGGTTTTTAACCAATCTTGTGCATCCAATAGGTGTGTTTGTGTCATTGGATGATCAATTAGGTCATTTTCGTCCTCCCTAGGCTTATTCTTGTTCAATTAGGGTTTTTAACCAATCTTGTTTATCCAATAGGTTTGTTTGTGTCATTGGATGATGAATTAGGTCATTTTCATCCTCCCTAGGCTTATTCTTGTTCAATTAGGGTTTTTAACCAATCTTGTGCATCCAATAAGTGTGTTTGTGTCATTGGATGATCAATTAGGTCATTTTCGTCCTCCCTAGGCTTATTCTTGTTCAATTAGGGTTTTTAACCAATCTTGTGCATCCAATAGGTTTGTTTGTGTCATTGGATGATCAATTTGGTCATTTTCGTCCTCCCTAGGCTTCTTCTTGTCCAATTAGGGTTTTTAACCAATCTTGTGCATCCAATAGGTGTGTTTGTGTCATTGGATGATCAATTAGGTAATTTTCTTCCTCCCTAGGCTTATTCTTGTCCAATTAGGGTTTTTAACCAATCTTGTGCATCCAATAGGTGTGTTTGTGTCATTGGATGATCAATTAGGTCATTTTCGTCCTCCCTAGGCTTATTCTTGTCCAATTAGGGTTTTTAACCAATCTTGTGCATCCAATAAGTTCATTTGTGTCATTGGATTAACATTTAGGTCATTTTCGTCCTCCTTAGGCATATTCTTGTTCAATTAGGGTTTTTAACCAATCTTGTGCATCCAAAAGGTGTGTTTGTGTCATTAGATGATCATTTAGGTCATTTTCTTCCTCCCTAGGCTTATTCTTGTCCAATTATGGTTTTTAACCAATCTTGTGCATCCAATAGGTGTGTTTGTGTCATTGGATGATCAATTAGGTCATTTTCGTCCTCCCTAGGCTTATTCTTGTCCAATTAGGTTTTTTAACCAATCTTGTGCATCCAATAAGTTCATTTGTGTCATTGGATGATCAATTAGGTCATTTTCGTCCTCTCTAGGCATATTCTTGTCCAACAAGGGTTTTTAACCAATCTTGTGCATCCAATAGGTGTGTTTGTGTCATTGGATGATCAATTAGGTCATTTTCGTCCTCCCTAGGCTTATTCTTGTCCAATTAGGGTTTTTAACCAATCTTGTGCATCCAATAAGTTCATTAGTGTCATTGGATGATCAATTAGGTCATTTTCGTCCTCCTTGGGCATGTTCTTGTCCAACTAGGGTTTTTAACCAATCTTGTGCATCCAATAGGTGTGTTTGTGTCATTGGATGATCAATTAGGTCATTTTCGTCCTCCCTAGGCTTATTCTTGTCCAATTAGGGTTTTTAACCAATCTTGTGCATCCAATAAGTTTGTTTGTGTCATTGAATTAATATTTAGGTCATTTTCGTCCTCCCTAGGCATATTCTTGTCCAATTCGGGTTTTTAACCAATCCTGTGCATCCAATAGGTGTGTTTGTGTCATTGGATGATCAATGAGGTCATTTTCATCCACCCTAGTCATGTTCTTGTCCAACTAGGGTTTTTAACCAATTTTGTGTATCCAATAGGTGTGTTTGTGTCATTGGATGATCAATTAGGTCATTTTCGTCCTCCCTAGGCTTATTCTTGTCCAATTAGGGTTTTAAACCAATCTTGTGCATCCAATAACTTCATTAGTGTCATTGGATGATCAATTAGGTCATTTTCGTCCTCCCTAGGCCTGTTCTTGTCCAACTAGGGTTTTTAACCAATCTTGTGCATCCAATAGGTGTGTTTGTGTCATTGGATGATCAATTAGGTCATTTTCGTCCTCCCTAGGCTTATTCTTGTCCAATTAGGGTTTTTAACCAATCTTGTGCATCCAATAAGTTTGTTTGTGTCATTGAATTAATATTTAGGTAATTTCCGTCCTCCCTAGGCATATTCTTGTCCAATTAGGGTTTTTAACCAATCTTGTGCATCCAATAAGTTCATTTGTGTCATTGGATGATCAATTAGGTCATTTTCGTCCTCCCTAGGCATATTCTTGTCCAACTAGGGTTTTTAACCAATCTTGTGCATCCAATAGGTGTGTTTGTGTCATTGGATGATCAATTAGGTCATTTTCGTCCACCCTAGGCTTTTTCTTGTCCAATTAGGGTTTTTAACCAATCTTGTGCATCCAATAAGTTCATTTGTGTCATTGGATGATCAATTAGGTCATTTTCATCCTCCCTAGGCATATTCTTGTCCAATTAGGGTTTTTAACCAATCTTGTGCATCCAATAGGTGTGTTTGTCTCATTGGATGATCAATTAGGTCATTTTCGTCCTCCTTAGGCTTATTCTTGTCCAATTAGGGTTTTTAACCAATCTTGTGCATCCAATAACTTTGTTTGTGTCATTGAATTAATATTTTGGTCATTTTCGTCCTCCCTACGCATATACTTGTCCAATTAGGGTTTTTAACCAATCTTGTGCATCCAATAAGTTGAGTTGTGTCATTGGATTAACATTTAGGTCATTTTCGTCCTCCCTAGGCTTATTCTTGTCCAATTAGGGTTTTTAACCAATCTTGTGCATCCAATAAGTTCATTTGTGTCATTGGATTTACATTTAGGTCATTTTTGTCCTCCCTAGGCATATTCTTGTCCAATTAGGGTTTTTAACCAATCTTGTGCATCCAATAGGTGTGTTTGTGTCATTGGATGATCAATTAGGTGATTTTCGTCATCCCTAGGCTTATTCTTGTCCAATTATGGTTTTTAACTAATCTTGTGCATCCAATAAGTTCATTTGTGTCATTGGATGATCAATGAGGTCATTTTCGTCCTCCCTAGGCTTATTCTTGTCCAATTAGGGTTTTTAACCAATCTTGTGCATCCAATAGGTGTGTTTGTGTCATTGGATGATCAATTAGGTCATTTTCGTCCTCCCTAGGCTTATTCTTGTCCAATTAGGGTTTTTAACCAATCTTGTGCATCCAATAAGTTGAGTTGTGTCATTGGATTAACATTTAGGTCATTTTCATCCTCCCTATGCATATTTTTGTCCAATTAGGGTTTTTAACCAATCTTGTGCATCCAATAGGTGTGTTTGTGTCATTGGATGATCAATTAGGTCATTTTCGTCCTCCCTAGGCTTATTCTTGTCCAATTAGGGTTTTTAACCAATCTTGTGCATCCAATAAGTTCATTTGTGTCATTGGATGATTAATTAGGTCATTTTCGCCCTGCCTAGGCATATTCTTGTCCAACTAGGGTATTAACCCAATCTTGTGCATCCAATAGGTGTGTTTGTGTCATTGGATGATCAATTAGGTCATTTTCGTCCTCCCTAGGCTTATTCTTGTCCAATTAGGGTTTTTAACCAATCTTGTGCATCCAATAGGTGTGTTTGTGTCATTGGATGATCAATTAGGTCATTTTCGTCCTCCCTAGGCTTATTCTTGTCCAATTAGGGTTTTTAACCAATCTTGTGCATCCAATAAGTTTGTGTGTTTCATTGAATTAATATTTAGGTCATTTTCGTCCTCCCTAGGCATATTCTTGTCCAATTAGGGTTTTTAACCAATCTTGTGCATCCAATAGGTGTGTTTGTGTCATTGGATGATCAATTAGGTCATTTTCGTCCTCCCTAGGCATATTCTTGTCGAACTAGGGTTCTAAACCAATCTTGTGCATCCAATAGGTGTGTTTGTGTCATTGGATGATCAATTAGGTCATTTTCGTCCTCCCTAGGCTTATTCTTGTCCAATTAGGGTTTTTAACCAATCTTGTGCATCCAATAGGTGTGTTTGTGTCATTGGATGATCAATTAGGTCATTTACGTCCTCCCTAGGCTTATTCTTGTCCAATTAGGGTTTTTAACCAATCTTGTGCATCCAATAAGTTCATTTGTGTCAGTGGATGATCAATTAGGTCATTTTCGTCCTCCCTAGGCATATTCTTGTCCAACTAGGGTTTCAAACCAATCTTGTGCATCCAATAGGTGTGTTTGTGTCATTGGATGATCAATTAGGTCATTTTCGTCCTCCCTAGGCTTATTCTTGTCCAATTAGGGTTTTTAACCAATCTTGTGCATCCAATAGGTGTGTTTGTGTCATTGGATGATCAATTAGGTCATTTTCGTCCTCCCTAGGCTTATTCTTGTCCAATTAGGGTTTTTAACCAATCTTGTGCATCCAATAACCTTGATTGTGTCATTGAATTAATATTTAGGTCATTTTCGTCCTCCCTAGGATATTCTTGTCCAATTAGGGTTTTTAACCAATCTTGTGCATCCAATAGGTGTGTTTGTGTCATTGGATGATCAATTAGGTCATTTTCGTCCTCCCTAGGCTTATTCTTGTCCAATTAGGGTTTTTAACCAATCTTGTGCATCCAATAAGTTCATCTGTGTCATTGGATTAACATTTAGGTCATTTTCGTCCTGCCTAGGCATATTCTTGTCCAATTAGGGTTTTTAACCAATCTTGTGCATCCAATAGGTGTGTTTGTGTCATTGGATGACCAATTAGGTCATTTTCGTCCTCCCTAGGCATATTCTTGTCCAATTAGGGTTTTTAACCAATCTTGTGCATCCAATAGGTGTGTTTGTGTCATTGAATGATCAATTAGGTCATTTTCGTCCTCCCTAGGCTTATTCTTGTCCAATTAGAGTTTTTAACCAATCTTGTACATCTAATAAGTTCATTTGTGTCATTGGATTAACATTTAGGTCATTTTTGTCCTCCCTAGGCATATTCTTGTCCAATTAGGGTTTTTAACCCATCTTGTGCATCTAATAGGTGTGTTTGTGTCATTGGATGATCAATTAGGTCATTTTCGTTCTCCCTACGCTTATTCTTGTCCAATTAGGGTTTTTAACCAATCTTGTGCATCCAATAAGTTGGGTTGTGTCATTGGATTAACATTTAGGTCATTTTCGTCCTCCCTAGGCATATTCTTGTCCAATTAGGGTTTTTAACCAATCTTGTGCATCCAATAGGTGTGTTTGTGTCATTGGATGATCAATTAGGTCATTTTCGTCCTCCCTAGGCATATTCTGGTCCAATTAGGGTTTTTAACCAATCTTGTGCATCCAATAGGTGTGTTTGTGTCATTGGATGATCAATTAGGTCATTTTCATCCTCCTTAGGCTTATTCTTGTCCAATTAGGGTTTTTAACCAATCTTGTGCATCCAATAGGTGTGTTTGTGTCATTGGATGATCAATTAGGTCATTTTGATCCTCCCTAGGCTTATTCTTGTCCAATTAGGGTTTTTAATCAATCTTGTGCATCCAATAAGTTCATTTGTGTCATTAAATTAACATTTAGGTCATTTTCGTTCTCCCTAGTCTTATTCTTGTCCAATTAGGGTTTTTAACCAATCTTGTGCATCCAACAGGTGTGTTTGTGTCATTGGATGATCAATTAGGTCATTTTCGTCCTCCCGAAGCTTATTCTCGACCAATTAGGGTTTTTAACCAATCTTGTGCATCCAATAGGTTCATTTGTGTCATTGGATTAACATTTAGGTCATTTTCGTCCTCCCTAGTCATATTCTTATCCAATTATGGTTTTTAACCAATCTTGTGCATCCAATAGGTGTGTTTGTGTCATTGGATGATCAATTAGGTCATTTTCGTCCTCCCTAGGCTTATTCTTGTTCAATTAGGGTTTTTAACCAATCTTGTGCATCCAATAAGTGTGTTTGTGTCATTGGATGATCAATTAGGTCATTTTCGTCCTCCCTAGGCTTATTCTTGTTCAATTAGGGTTTTTAACCAATCTTGTGCATCCAATAGGTTTGTTTGTGTCATTGGTTGATCAATTTGGTCATTTTCGTCCTCCCTAGGCTTATTCTTGTCCAATTAGGGTTTTTAACCAATCTTGTGCATCCAATAGGTGTGTTTGTGTCATTGGATGATCAATTAGGTCATATTCATCTTCCCTAGGCTTATTCTTGTCCAATTAGGGTTTTTAACCAATCTTGTGCATCCAATAGGTCATTTTGGTCATTTTTGTCCTCCCTAGGTATATTCTTGTCCAATTAGGGTTTTTATCCAATCTTGTGCATCCAATGGGTGTGTTTGTGTCATTGGATGACCATATAGGTCATTTTCGTCCTCCCGAGGCTTATTCTCGACCAATTAGGGTTTTTAACCAATCTTGTGCATCCAATAAGTTCATTTGTGTCATTGAATTAACATTTAGGTCATTTTTGTCCTCGCTAGGCATATTCTTGTCCAATTAGGGTTTTTATCCAATCTTGTGCATCCAATAGGTGTGTTTGTGTCATTGGATTACCATTTAGGTCCTTTTCGTCCTCCCGAGGCTTATTCTCGACCAATTAGGGTTTTTAACCAATCTTGTGCATCCAATAAGTTCATTTGTGTCATTGGATTAACATTTAGGTCATTTTCGTCCACCCTCGGCATATTCTTGTCCAATTAGGGTTTTTAACCAATCTTGAGCATCCAATAGGTGTGTTTGTGTCATTGGATGATCAATTAGGTCATTTTCTTCCTCCCTAGGCTTATTCTTGTCCAATTAGGGTTTTTAACCAATCTTGTGCATCCAATAGGTGTGTTTGTGTCATTGGATGATCAATTACGTCATTTTCCTCCTCCCTAGGCTTATTCTTGTTCAATTAGGGTTTTTAACCAATCTTGTGCATCCAATAGGTTTGTTTGTGTCATTGGATGATCAATTAGGTCATTTTCGTCCTCCTTAGGCTTATTCTTGTCCAATTAGGATTTTTAACCAATCTTGTGCATCCAATAGGTGTGTTTGTGTCATTGGATGATCAATTAGGTCATTTTCTTTCTCCCTAGGCTTATTCTTGTCCAATTAGGGTTTTTAACCAATCTTGTGCATCCAATAGGTGTGTTTGTGTCATTGGATGATCAATTAGGTCATTTTCGTCTTCCCGAAGCTTATTCTCGACCAATTAGGGTTTTTAACCAATCTTGTGCATCCAATAGGTTCATTTGTGTCATTGGATTTACATTTAGGTCATTTTCGTCCTCCCTAGTCATATTCTTATCCAATTAGGGTTTTTAACCAATCTTGTGCATCCAATAGGTGTGTTTGTGTCATTGGATGATCAATTAGGTCATTTTCGTCCTCCCTAGGCTTATTCTTGTTCAATTAGGGTTTTTAACCAATCTTGTGCATCCAATAGGAGTGTTTGTAACATTGGTTGATCAATTAGGTCATTTTCGACCTCCCTAGGCTTATTATTGTCCAATTAGGGTTTTAAACCAATCTTGTGCATCCAATAGGTGTGTTTGTGTCATTGGATGATCAATAAGGTCATTTTGATCCTCCCTAGGCTTATTCTTGTCCAATTAGGGTTTTTAACCAATCTTGTGCATTCAATAAGTTCATTTGTGTCATTGAATTAACATTTAGGTCATTTTCGTCCTCCCTAGTCATATTCTTATACTATTAGGGTTTTTAACCAATCTTGTGCATCCAATAGGTGTGTTTGTGTCATTGGATGATCAATTAGGTCATTTTCGTCCTCCCTAGGCTTATTCTTGTTCAATTAGGGTTTTTAACCAATCTTGTGCATCCAATAGGTGTGTTTGTGTCATTGGATGATCAATTAGTTCATTTTCATCCTCCCTAGGTTTATTCAAGTCCAATTAGGGTTTTTAACCAATCTTGTGAATCCAATAAGCTCATTTGTGTCATTGAATTAACATTTAGGTCATTTATGTCCACCCTAGGCATATTCTTGTCCAATTAGGGTTTTTATCCAATCTTGTGCATCCAATAGGGGTGTTTGTGTCATTGGATGACCATTTAGGTCATTTTCGTCCTCTCGAGGCTTATTCTCGACCAATTAGGGTTTTTAACCAATCTTGTGCACCCAAGAAGTTCATTTGTGTCATTAAATTAACATTTAGGTCATTTTCGTCCTCCCTAGGCATATTCTTGTCCAATTAGGGTTTTTAACCAATCTTGAGCATCCAATAGGTGTGTTTGTGTCATTGGATGATCAATTACGTCATTTTCGTCCTCCCTAGGCTTATTCTTGTCCAATTAGGGTTTTTAACCAATCTTGTGCATCCAATAGGTGTGTTTGTGTCATTGGATGATCAATTACGTCATTTTCGTCCTCCCTAGGCTTATTCTTGTGCAATTAGGGTTTTTAACCAATCTTGTGCATCCAATAGGTTTGTTTGTGTCATTGCATGATCAATTAGGTCATTTTCGTCCTCCCTAGGCTTATTCTTGTCCAATTAGGGTTTTTAACCAATCTTGTGCATCCAATAGGTGTGTTTGTGTCATTGGATGATCAATTAGGTCATTTTGATCCTCCCTAGGCTTATTCTTGTCCAATTAGGGTTTTTATACAATCTTGTGCATCCAATAAGTTCATTTGTGTCATTGAATTAACATTTAGGTCATTTTCGTCCTCCCTAGTCATATTCTTATCCAATTAGGGTTTTTAACCAATCTTGTGCATCCAATAGGTGTGTTTGTGTCATTGGATGATCAATTAGGTCATTTTCGTCCTCCCTAGGCTTATTCTTGTTCAATTAGGGTTTTTAACCAATCTTGTTTATCCAATAGGTGTGTTTGTGTCATTGGATGATGAATTAGGTCATTTTCATCCTCCCTAGGCTTATTCTTGTCCAATTAGGGTTTTTAACCATTCTTGTGCATCCAATAGGTGTGTTTGTGTCATTGGATGATCAATTAGGTCATTTTCGTCCTCCCTAGGCTTATTCTTGTTCAATTAGGGTTTTTAACCAATCTTGTGCATCCAATAGGTTTGTTTGTGTCATTGGTTGATCAATTTGGTCATTTTCGTCCTCCCTAGGTTTATTCTTGTCCAATTAGGGTTTTTAACCAATCTTGTGCATCCAATAGGTATGTTTGTGTCATTGGATGATCGATTAGGTCATATTCATCTTCCCTAGGCTTATTCTTGTCCAATTAGGGTTTTTAACCAATCTTGTGCATCCAATAGGTCATTTTGGTCATTTTTGTCCTCCCTAGGTATATTCTTGTCCAATTAGGGTTTTTATCCAATCTTGTGCATCCAATGGGTGTGTTTGTGTCATTGGATGACCATATAGGTCATTTTCGTCCTCCCGAGGCTTATTCTCGACCAATTAGGGTTTTTAACCAATCTTGTGCATCCAATAAGTTCATTTGTGTCATTGAATTAACATTTAGGTCATTTTTGTCCTCGCTAGGCATATTCTTGTCCAATTAGGGTTTTTATCCAATCTTGTGCATCCAATAGGTGTGTTTGTGTCATTGGATGACCATTTAGGTCCTTTTCGTCCTCCCGAGGCTTATTCTCGACCAATTAGGGTTTTTAACCAATCTTGTGCATCCAATAAGTTCATTTGTGTCATTGGATTAACATTTAGGTCATTTTCGTCCACCCTCGGCATATTCTTGTCCAATTAGGGTTTTTAACCAATCTTGAGCATCCAATAGGTGTGTTTGTGTCATTGGATGATCAATTAGGTCATTTTCTTCCTCCCTAGGCTTATTCTTGTCCAATTAGGGTTTTTAACCAATCTTGTGCATCCAATAGGTGTGTTTGTGTCATTGGATGATCAATTAGGTCATTTTCTTCCTCCCTAGGCTTATTCTCTTCCAATTAGGGTTTTTAACCAATCTTGTGCTTCCAATAGGTGTGTGTGTGTCATTGAATTAATATTTAGGTCATTTTCGTCCTCCCTACGCATATTCTTGTCCAATTAGGGTTTTTAACCAATCTTGAGCTTCCAATAGGTGTGTTAATGACATTGGATGATCAATTAGGTCATTTTCGTCCTCCCTAGGCTTATTCTTGTCCAATTAGGGTTTTTAACCAATCTTGTGCATCCAATAAGTTGAGTTGTTTCATTGGATTAACATTTAGGTCATTTTCATACCCCCTAGGCTTATTCTTGTCCAATTAGGGTTTTTAACCAATGTTGTGCATCCAATAAGTTCATTTGTGTCATTGGATGATCAATTAGGTCATTTTCGTTCTCCCTAGGCTTATTCTTGTCCAATTAGGGTTTTTAACCAATCTTGTGCATCCAATAGGTGTGTTTGTGTCATTGGATGATCAATTAGGTCATTTTCGTCCTCCCTAGGCTTATTCTTGTCCAATTAGGGTTTTTAACCAATCTTGTGCATCCAATAACTTTGTTTGTGTCGTTGAATTAATATTTAGGTCATTTTCGTCCTCATTAGGCATATTCTTGTCCAATTAGGGTTTTTAACCAATCTTGTGCATCCAATAGGTGTGTTTGTGTCATTGGATGATCAATTAGGTCATTTTCGTCCTCCCTAGGCTTATTCTTGTCCAATTAGGGTTTTTAACCAATCTTGTGCATCCAATAACTTTGTTTGTGTCATTGAATTAATATTTAGGTCATTTTCGTCCTCCCTAGGCATATTCTTGTCCAATTAGGGTTTTTAACCAATCTTGTGCATCCAATAGGTGTGTTTGTGTCATTGGATGATCAATTAGGTCATTTTCGTCCTCCCTAGGCATATTCTTGTCCAATTAGGGTTTTTAACCAATCTTGTGCATCCAATAGGTGTGTTTGTGTCATTGGATGATCAATTAGGTCATTTTCGTCCTCCCTAGGCATATTCTTGTCCAATTAGGGTTTTTAACCAATCTTGTGCATCCAATAAGTTCATTGGTGTCATTGGATGATCAATTAGGTCATTTTCGTCCTCACTAGGCATATTCTTGTCCAACTAGGGTTTTAAACCAATCTTGTGCATCTAATAGGTGTGTTTGTGTCATTGGATGATCAATTAGGTCGTTTTCGTCCTCCCTAGGCCTATTCTTGTCCAATTAGGGTTTTTAACCAATCTTGTGCATCCAATAGGTGTGCTTGTGTCATTGGATGATCAATTAGGTCATTTTCGTCCTCCCTAGGCTTATTCTTGTCCAATTAGGGTTTTTAACCAATCTTGTGCATCCAATAACTTTGTTTGTGTCATTGAATTAATATTTAGGTCATTTTCGTCCTCCATAGGCATATTCTTGTCCAACTTGGGTTTTTAACCAATCTTGTGCATCCAATAGGTGTGTTTGTGTCATTGGATGATCAATTAGGTCATTTTCGTCCTCCATAGGCTTATTCTTGTCCAATTAGGGTTTTTAACCAATCTTGTGCATCCAATAAGTTTGTTTGTGTCATTGAATTAATATTTAGGTCATTTTGATCCTCCCTAGGCATATTCTTGTCCAATTACGGTTTTTAAGCAATCTTGTGCATCCAATAGGTGTGTTTGTGTCTTTGGATGATCAATTAGGTCATTTTCGTCCTCCCTAGGCATATTCTTGTCCAATTAGGGTTTTTAACCAATCTTGTGCATCCAATAGGTGTGTTTGTGTCATTGGATGATCAATTAGGTCATTTTCGTCCTCCCTAGGCTTATTCTTGTCCAATTAGGGTTTTTAACCGATCTTGTGTATCCAATAGGTGTGTTTGTGTCATTGGATGATCAATTAGGTCATTTTCGTCCTCCCTAGGCATATTCTTGTCCAATTAGGGTTTTTAACCAATCTTGTGCATCCAATAGGTGTGTTTGTGTCATTGGATGATCAATTAGGTCATTTTCGTCCTCCCTAGGCTTATTCTTGTCCAATTAGGGTTTTTAACCAATCTTGTACATCTAATAAGTTCATTTGTGTCATTGGATTAACATTTAGGTCATTTTCGTCCTCCTTAGGCATATTCTTGTCCAATTAGGGTTTTTAACCCATCTTGTGCATCCAATAGGTGTATTTGTGTCATTGGATGATCAATTAGGTCATTTTCGTCCTCCCTAGGCATTTTTTGGTCCAATTAGGGTTTTTAACCAATCTTGTGCATCCAATAGGTGTGTTTGTGTCATTGGATGATCAATTAGGTCATTTTCGTCCTCCCTAGGCATATTCTTGTCCAATTAGGGTTTTTAACCAATCTTGTGCATCCAATAGGTGTGTTTGTGTCATTGGATGATCAATTAGGTCATTTTCGTCCTCCCTAGGCATATTCTTGTCCAATTAGGGTTTTTAACCAATCTTGTGCATCCAATAGGTTGAGTTGTGTCATTGGATTAACATTTAGGTCATTTTCGTCCTCCCTAGGCATATTCTTGTCCAATTAGGGTTTTTAACCAATCTTGTGCATCCAATAGGTGTGTTTGTGTCATTGGATGATCAATTAGGTCATTTTCGTCCTCCCTAGGCTTATTCTTGTCCAATTAGGGTTTTTAACCAATCTTGTGCATCCAATAGGTGTGTTTGTGTCATTGGATGATCAATTAGGTCATTTTCGTCCTCCCTAGGCTTATTCTTGTCCAATTAGGGTTTTTAACCATTCTTGTGCATCCAATAGGTGTGTTTGTGTCATTGGATGATCAATTAGGTCATTGTTGTCCTCCCTAGGCTTATTCTTGTCCAATTAGGGTTTTTAACCAATCTTGTGCATCCAATAGGTGTGTTTGTGTCATTGGATGATCAATTAGGTCATTTTCGTCCTCCCTAGGCTTATTCTTGTCCAATTAGGGTTTTTAACCAATCTTGTGCATCCAATAGGTGTGTTTGTGTCATTGGATGATCAATTAGGTCATTTATCGTCCTCCCTAGGCTTATTCTTGTCCAATTAGGGTTTTTAACCAATCTTGTGCATCCAATAGGTTGAGTTGTGTCATTGGATTAACATTTAGGTCATTTTCGTCCTCCCTAGGCATATTCTTGTCCAATTAGGGTTTTTAACCAATCTTGTGCATCCAATAGGTGTGTTTGTGTCATTGGATGATCAATTAGGTCATTTTCGTCCTCCCTAGGCTTATTCTTGTCCAATTAGGGTTTTTAACCATTCTTGTGCATCCAATAGGAGTGTTTGTGTCATTGGATGATCAATTAGGTTATTTTCGTCCTCCCTAGGCTTATTCTTGTCCAATTAGGGTTTTTACCCAATCTTGTGCATCCAATAGGTGTGTTTGTGTCATTGGATGACCAATTAGGTCATTTTCGTCCTCCCTAGGCATATTCTTGTCCAATTAGGGTTTTTAACCAATCTTGTGCATCCAATAGGTGTGTTTGTGGCATTGGATGATCAATTAGGTCATTTTCGTCCACCCTAGGCTTATTCTAGTCAAATTAGGGTTTTTAACCAATCTTGTGCATCCAATAGGTGTGTTTGTGTCATTGGATGATCAATTACGTCATTTTCGTCCTCCCTAGGCTTATTCTTGTCCAATTAGGGTTTTTAACCAATCTTGTGCATCCAATAGGTGTGTTTGTGTCATTGGATGATCAATTACGTCATTTTCGTCCTCCCTAGGCTTATTCTTGTGCAATTAGGGTTTTTAACCAATCTTGTGCATCCAATAGGTTTGTTTGTGTCATTGCATGATCAATTAGGTCATTTTCGTCCTCCCTAGGCTTATTCTTGTCCAATTAGGGTTTTTAACCAATCTTGTGCATCCAATAGGTGTGTTTGTGTCATTGGATGATCAATTAGGTCATTTTGATCCTCCCTAGGCTTATTCTTGTCCAATTAGGGTTTTTATACAATCTTGTGCATCCAATAAGTTCATTTGTGTCATTGAATTAACATTTAGGTCATTTTCGTCCTCCCTAGTCATATTCTTATCCAATTAGGGTTTTTAACCAATCTTGTGCATCCAATAGGTGTGTTTGTGTCATTGGATGATCAATTAGGTCATTTTCGTCCTCCCTAGGCTTATTCTTGTTCAATTAGGGTTTTTAACCAATCTTGTTTATCCAATAGGTGTGTTTGTGTCATTGGATGATGAATTAGGTCATTTTCATCCTCCCTAGGCTTATTCTTGT
>JBBPBR010001854.1:7234-50005 GCA_037974775.1 Cicer pinnatifidum | reverse complement strand
CAATCTTGTGCATCCAATAAGTTCATTTGTGTCATTGAATTAACATTTAGGTCATTTTCGTCCTCCCTAGTCATATTCTTATCCAATTAGGGTTTTTAACCAATCTTGTGCATCCAATAGGTGTGTTTGTGTCATTGGATGATCAATTAGGTCATTTTCGTCCTCCCTAGGCTTATTCTTGTTCAATTAGGGTTTTTAACCAATCTTGTTTATCCAATAGGTGTGTTTGTGTCATTGGATGATGAATTAGGTCATTTTCATCCTCCCTAGGCTTATTCTTGTCCAATTAGGGTTTTTAACCATTCTTGTGCATCCAATAGGTGTGTTTGTGTCATTGGATGATCAATTAGGTCATTTTCGTCCTCCCTAGGCTTATTCTTGTTCAATTAGGGTTTTTAACCAATCTTGTGCATCCAATAGGTTTGTTTGTGTCATTGGTTGATCAATTTGGTCATTTTCGTCCTCCCTAGGTTTATTCTTGTCCAATTAGGGTTTTTAACCAATCTTGTGCATCCAATAGGTGTGTTTGTGTCATTGGATGATCAATTAGGTCATATTCATCTTCCCTAGGCTTATTCTTGTCCAATTAGGGTTTTTAACCAATCTTGTGCATCCAATAGGTCATTTTGGTCATTTTTGTCCTCCCTAGGTATATTCTTGTCCAAGTAGGGTTTTTAACCAATCTTGTGCATCCAATAGGTGTGTTTGTGTCTTTGGATGATCAATTAGGTCATTTTCTTCCTCCCTAGGCTTATTCTCGACCAATTAGGGTTTTTAACCAATCTTGTGCATCCAATAAGTTCATTTGTGTCATTGAATTAACATTTAGGTCATTTTTGTCCTCGCTAGGCATATTCTTGTCCAATTAGGGTTTTTATCCAATCTTGTGCATCCAATAGGTGTGTTTGTGTCATTGGATGACCATTTAGGTCCTTTTCGTCCTCCCGAGGCTTATTCTCGACCAATTAGGGTTTTTAACCAATCTTGTGCATCCAATAAGTTCATTTGTGTCATTGGATTAACATTTAGGTCATTTTCGTCCACCCTCGGCATATTCTTGTCCAATTAGGGTTTTTAACCAATCTTGAGCATCCAATAGGTGTGTTTGTGTCATTGGATGATCAATTAGGTCATTTTCTTCCTCCCTAGGCTTATTCTTGTCCAATTAGGGTTTTTAACCAATCTTGTGCATCCAATAGGTGTGTTTGTGTCATTGGATGATCAATTACGTCATTTTCGTCATTCCTAGGCATATTCTTGTCCAATTAGGGTTTTTAACTAGTCTTATGCATCCAATAGGTGTGTTTGTGTCATTGGATGATCAATTAGGTCATTTTCGTCCTCCCAAGGCTTATTCTTGTCCAATTAGGGTTTTTAACCAATCTTGTGCATCCAATAAGTTCATTTGTGTCATTGGAATAACATTTAGGTCATTTTTGTCCTCCCTAGGCATATTCTTCTCCAATTAGGGTTTTTAACCAATCTTGTGCATCCAATAGGTGTGTTTGTGTCATTGGATGATCAATTAGGTCATTTTCGTCCTCCCTAGGCTTATTCTTGTCCAATTAGGGTTTTTAACCAATCTTGTGCATCCAATAAGTTCATTTGTGTCATTGGATGATCAATTAGGTCATTTTCTTCCTCACTAAGCATATTCTTGTCCAACTAGGGTTTTAAACCAATCTTGTGCATCTAATAGGTGTGTTTGTGTCATTGGATGATCAATTAGGTCGTTTTTGTCCTCCCTAGGCTTATTCTTGTCCAATTAGGGTTTTTAACCAATCTTGTGCATTCAATAACTTTGTTTGTGTCATTGAATTAATATTTAGGTCATTTTCGTCCTCCCTAGGCTTATTCTTGTCCAATTAGGGTTTTTAACCAATCTTGTGCATCCAATAGGTGTGTTTGTGTCATTGGATGATCAATTAGGTCATTTTCGTCCTCCCTAGGCTTATTCTTGTCCAATTAGGGTTTTTAACCAATCTTGTGCATCCAATAAGTTCATTTGTGTCATTGGATTAACATTTAGCTCATTTTCGTCCACCCTAGGCATATTCTTGTCCAATTAAGGTTTTTAACCAATCTTGTGCATCCAATAGGTGTGTTTGTGTCATTGGATGATCAGTTAGGTCATTTTCGTCCTTTCTATGCTTATTCTTGTCCATTTAGGGTTTTTAACCAATCTTGTGCATCCAATAAGTTCATTTGTGTCATTGGATGATCAATTAGGTCATTTTCGTCCTCACTAGGCATATTCTTGTCCAATTAGGGTTTTAAACCAATCTTGTGCATCTAATAGGTGTGTTTGTGTCATTGGATGATCAATTAGGTCATTTTCGTCCTCACTAGGCTTATTCTTGTCCAATTAGGGTTTTTAACCAATCTTGTGCATCCAATAGGTGTGTTTGTGTCATTGGATGATCAATTAAGTCATTTTCGTCCTCCCTAGGCTTATTCTTGTCCAATTAGGGTTTTTAACCAATCTTGTGCATCCAATAGGTGTGTTTGTGTCATTGGATGATCAATTAGGTCATTTTTGTCCTCCCTTGGCTTATTCTTGTCCAATTAGGGTTTTTAACCAATCTTGTGCATCCAATAAGTTCATTTGTGTTATTGGATTAACATTTAGGTCATATTCGTCCTCCCTAGGCATATTCTTGTCCAATTAGGGTTTTTAACCAAACTTTTGCATCCAATAGGTGTGTTTGTGTCATTCAATGATCAATTAGGTCATTTTCGTCCTCCCTAGGCATATTCTTGTCCAATTAGGGTTTTTAACCAATCTTGTGCATCCAATAGGTGTGTTTGTGTCATTGGATGATCAATTAGGTCATTTTCGTCCTCCCTAGGCTTATTCTTGTCCAATTAGGGTTTTTAACCAATCTTGTGCATCCAATAAGTGTATTAGTGTCATTGGATGATCAATTAGGTCATTTTCGTCCTCCCTAGGCTTATTCTTGTCCAATTAGGGTTTTTAACCAATCTTGTGCATCCAATAGGTGTGTTTGTGTCATTGGATGATCAATTAGGTCATTTTCGTCCTCCCTAGGCTTATTCTTGTCCAATTAGGGTTTTTAACCAATCTTGTGCATCCAATAAGTTCATTTGTGTCATTGGATGATCAATTAGGTCATTTTCATCCTCCCTAGGCTTATTCTTGTCCAATTACGGTTTTTAACCAATCTTGTGCATCCAATAGGTGTGTTTGTGTCATTGGATGATCAATTAGGTCATTTTCGTCCTCCCTAGGCTTATTCTTGTCCAATTAGGGTTTTTAACCAATCTTGTGCATCCAATAGGTGTGTTTGTGTCATTGGATGATCAATTAGGTCATTTTCGTCCTCCCTAGGCTTATTCTTGTCCAATTAGGGTTTTTAACCAATCTTGTGCATCCAATAAGTTCATTTGTGTCATTGGATGATCAATTAGGTCATTTTCGTCCTTCCTAGGCATATTCTTGATCAACTAGGGTTTTAAACCAATCTTGTGCATCCAATAGGTGTGTTTGTGTCATTGGATGATCAATTAGGTCATTTTCGTCCTCCCTAGGCTTATTCTTGTCCAATTAGGGTTTTTAACCAATCTTGTGCATCCAATAGGTGTGTTTGTGTCATTGGATGATCAATTAGGTCATTTTCGTCCTCCCTAGGCTTATTCTTGTCCAATTAGGGTTTTTAACCAATCTTGTGCATCCAATAGGTGTGTTTGTGTCATTGGATGATCAATTAGGTCATTTTCGTCCTCCCTAGGCTTATTCTTGTCCAATTAGGGTTTTTAACCAATCTTGTGCATCCAATAAGTGCGTTTGTGTCATAGGATGATCAATTAGGTCATTTTCGTCCTCCCTAGGCTTATTCTTGTCCAATTAGGGTTTTTAACCAATGTTGTGCATCCAATAAACTCGTTTGTGTCATTGAATTAACATTTAGGTCATTTTCGTCCTCCCTAGGCATATTCTTGTCCAATTAGGGTTTTTAACCAATCTTGTGCATCCAATAAGTTTGTTTGTTTCATTGAATTAATATGTAGGTTATTTTCGTCCTCCCTAGGCATATTCTTGTCCAATTAGGGTTTTTAACCAATCTTGTGCATCCAATAGGTGTGTTTGTGTCATTGGATGATCAATTAGGTCATTTTCGTCCTCCCTAGGCTTATTCTTGTCCAATTAGGGTTTTTAACCAATCTTGTGCATCCAATAAGTTTGTTTGTGTCATTGGATTAACATTTAGGTCATTTTCATCCTCCCTAGGCATATTCTTGTCCAATTAGGGTTTTTAACCAATCTTGTGCATCCAATAGGTGTGTTTGTGTCATTGGATGATCAATTAGGTCATTTTCGTCCTCCCTAGGCTTATTCTTGTCCAATTAGGGTTTTTAACCAATCTTGTGCATCCAATAACTTTGTTTGTGTCATTGAATTAATTTTTAGGTCATTTTCCTCCTCCCTAGGCATATTCTTGTCCAATTAGGGTTTTTAACCAATCTTGTGCATCCAATAGGTGTGTTTGTGTCATTGGATGATCAATTAGGTCATTTTCGTCCTCCCTAGGCTTATTCTTGTCCAATTAGGGTTTTTAACCAATCTTGTGCATCCAATAAGTTCATTTCTGTCATTGGATTAACATTTAGGTCATTTTCGTCCTTCCTAGTCATATTCTTGTCCAATTAGGGTTTTTAACCAATCTTGTGCTTCCAATAGGTGTGTTTGTGACATTGGATGATCAATTAGGTCATTTTCGTCCTCCCTAAGCTTATTCTAGTCCAATTAGGGTTTTTAACCAATGTTGTGCATCCAATAGGTGTGTTTGTGTCATTGGATTAACATTTAGGTCATTTTCGTCCTCCCTAGGCTTGTTCTTGTCCAATTAGGGTTTTTAACCAATCTTGTGCATCCAATAGGTGTGTTTGTGTCATTGGATGATCAATTAGGTCATTTTCGTCCTCCCTAGGCTTATTCTTGTCCAATTAGGGTTTTTAACCAATCTTGTGCATCCAATAGGTTTGTCTGTGTCATTGGATGATCAATTTGGTCATTTTCGTTATCCCTAGGCTTATTCTTGTCCAATTAGGGTTTTTAACCAATCTTGTGCATCCAATAGGTGTGTTTGTGTCATTGGATGATCAATTAGGTCATTTTCGTCCTCCCTAGGCTTATTCTTGTTCAATTAGGGTTTTTAACCAATCTTGTGCATCCAATAAGTGTGTTTGTGTCATTGGATGATCAATTAGGTCATTTTCGTCCTCCCTAGGCTTATTCTTGTTCAATTAGGGTTTTTAACCAATCTTGTGCATCCAATAGGTTTGTTTGTGTCATTGGTTGATCAATTTGGTCATTTTCGTCCTCCCTAGGCTTATTCTTGTCCAATTAGGGTTTTTAACCAATCTTGTGCATCCAATAGGTGTGTTTGTGTCATTGGATGATCAATTAGGTCATATTCATCTTCCCTAGGCTTATTCTTGTCCAATTAGGGTTTTTAACCAATCTTGTGCATCCAATAGGTCATTTTGGTCATTTTTGTCCTCCCTAGGTATATTCTTGTCCAATTAGGGTTTTTAACCAATCTTGTGCATCCAATAGGTGTGTTTGTGTCTTTGGATGATCAATTAGGTCATTTTCTTCCTCCCTAGGCTTATTCTCGACCAATTAGGGTTTTTAACCAATCTTGTGCATCCAATAAGTTCATTTGTGTCATTGAATTAACATTTAGGTCATTTTTGTCCTCGCTAGGCATATTCTTGTCCAATTAGGGTTTTTATCCAATCTTGTGCATCCAATAGGTGTGTTTGTGTCATTGGATGACCATTTAGGTCCTTTTCGTCCTCCCGAGGCTTATTCTCGACCAATTAGGGTTTTTAACCAATCTTGTGCAACCAATAAGTTCATTTGTGTCATTGGATTAACATTTAGGTCATTTTCGTCCACCCTCGGCATATTCTTGTCCAATTAGGGTTTTTAACCAATCTTGAGCATCCAATAGGTGTGTTTGTGTCATTGGATGATCAACTAGGTCATTTTCTTCCTCCCTAGGCTTATTCTTGTCCAATTAGGGTTTTTAACCAATCTTGTGCATCCAATAGGTGTGTTTGTGTCATTGGATGATCAATTACGTCATTTTCCTCCTCCCTAGGCTTATTCTTGTTCAATTAGGGTTTTTAACCAATCTTGTGCATCCAATAGGTTCATTTGTGTCATTGGATTAACATTTAGGTCATTTTCGTCCTCCCTAGTCATATTCTTATCCAATTAGGGTTTTTAACCAATCTTGTGCATCCAATAGGTGTGTTTGTGTCATTGGATGATCAATTAGGTCATTTTCGTCCTCCCTAGGCTTATTCTTGTTCAATTAGGGTTTTTAACCAATCTTATGCATCCAATAGGAATGTTTGTAACATTGGTTGATCAATTAGGTCATTTTCGACCTCCCTAGGCTTATTATTGTCCAATTAGGGTTTTAAACCAATCTTGTGCATCCAATAGGTGTGTTTGTGTCATTGGATGATCAATAAGGTCATTTTGATCCTCCCTAGGCTTATTCTTGTCCAATTAGGGTTTTTAACCAATCTTGTGCATTCAATAGGTGTGTTTGTGTCATTGGATGATCAATTTGGTCATTTTGATCCTCCCTAGGCTTATTCTTGTCCAATTAGGGTTTTTATACAATCTTGTTCATCCAATAAGTTCATTTGTGTCATTGAATTAACATTTAGGTCATTTTCGTCCTCTCGAGGCTTATTCTCGACCAATTAGGGTTTTTAACCAATCTTGTGCACCCAAGAAGTTCATTTGTGTCATTAAATTAACATTTAGGTCATTTTCGTCCTCCCTAGGCATATTCTTGTCCAATTAGGGTTTTTAACCAATCTTGTGCATCCAATAGGTGTGTTTGTGTCATTGGATGATCAATTACGTCATTTTCGTCCTCCCTAGGCTTATTCTTGTCCAATTAGGGTTTTTAACCAATCTTGTGCATCCAATAGGTGTGTTTGTGTCATTGGATGATCAATTACATCATTTTCGTCCTCCCTAGGCTTATTCTTGTGCAATTCGGGTTTTTAACCAATCTTGTGCATCCAATAGGTTTGTTTGTGTCATTGCATGATCAATTAGGTCATTTTCGTCCTCCCTAGGCTTATTCTTGTCCAATTAGGGTTTTTAACCAATCTTGTGCATCCAATAGGTGTGTTTGTGTCATTGGATGATCAATTAGGTCATTTTGATCCTCCCTAGGCTTATTCTTGTCCAATTAGGGTTTTTAACCAATCTTGTGCATCCAATAAGTTCATTTGTGTCATTGAATTAACATTTAGGTCATTTTTATCCTCCCTAGGCATATTCTTGTCCAATTAGGGTTTTTATCCAATCTTGTGCATCCAATAGGTGTGTTTGTGTCATTGGATGACCATTTAGGTCATTTTCGTCCTCCCAAGGCTTATTCTCGACCAATAAGGGTTTTTAACCAATCTTGTGCATCCAATAAGTTCATTTGTGTCATTGAATTATCATTTAGGTCATTTTTGTCCTCCCTAGGCTTATTCTTGTCCAATTAGGGTTTTTAACCAATCTTGTGCATCCAATAGGTGTGTTTGTGTCATTGGATGATCAATTAGGTCATTTTGATCCTCCCTAGGCTTATTCTCGGCCAATTAGGGTTTTTAACCAATCTTGTGCATCCAATAAGTTCATTTGTGTCATTGGATTAACATTTAGGTCATTTTCGTCCTCCCTAGGCATATTCTTGTCCAATTAGGGTTTTTAACCAATCTTGTGCATCCAATAGGTGTGTTTGTGTCATTGGCTGATCAATTAGGTCATTTTCGTCCTCCCTAGGCTTATTCTTGTCCAATTAGGGTTTTTAACAAATCTTGTGCATCCAATAAGTTCATTTGTGTCATTGGATGATCAATTAGGTCATTTTCGTCCTCCCTAGGCTTATTCTTTTCCAATTAGGGTTTTTAACCAATCTTGTGCATCCAATAGGTGTGTTTGTGTCATTGGATGATCAATTAGGTCATTTTCGTCCTCCCTAGGCTTATTCTTGTCCAATTAGGGTTTTTAACCAATCTTGTGCATCCAATAGGTGTGTTTGTGTCATTGGATGATCGATTAGGTCATTTTCGTACTCCCTTGACTTATTCTTGTCAAATTAGGGTTTTTAACCAATCTTGTGCATCCAATAACTTTGTTTGTGTCATTGAATTAATATTTAGGTCATTTTCGTCCTCCCTAGGCATATTCTTGTCCAATTAGGGTTTTTAACCAATCTTGTGCATCCAATAGGTGTGTTTGTGTCATTGGATGATCAATTAGGTCATTTTCGTCCTCCCTAGGCTTATTCTTGTCCAATTAGGGTTTTTAACCAATCTTGTGCATCCAATAGGTGTGTTTGTGTCATTGGATGATCAATTAGGTCGTTTTCGTCCTCCCTATGCTTATTCTTGTCCAATTAGGGTTTTAAACCAATCTTGTGCATCCAATAGGTGTGTTTGTGTCATTGGATGATCAATTAGGTCATTTTCGTCCTACCTAGACTTATTCTTGTCAAATTAGGGTTTTTAATCAATCTTGTGCATCCAATAACTTTGTTTGTGTCATTGAATTAATATTTAGGTCATTTTCGTCCTCCCTAGGCATATTCTTGTCCAATTAGGGTTTTTAACCAATCTTGTGCATCCAATAGGTGTGTTTGTGTCATTGGATGATCAATTAGGTCATTTACGTCCTCCCTAGGCTTATTCTTGTCCAATTAGGGTTTTCAACCATTCTTGTGCATCCAATAACTTTGTTTGTGTCATTGAATTAATATTTAGGTCATTTTCGTCCTCCCTAGGCATATTCTTGTCCAATTAGGGTTTTTAACCAATCTTGTGCATCCAATAGGTGTGTTTGTGTCATTGGATGATCAATTAGGTCATTTTCGTCCTCCCTAGGCTTATTCTTGTCCAATTAGGGTTTTTAACCAATCTTGTGCATCCAATAGGTGTGTTTGTGTCATTGGATGATCAATTAGGTCATTTTCGTCCTCCCTAGGCTTATTCTTGTTCAATTAGGGTTTTTAACCAATCTTGTGCTTCCAATATGTATGTTTGTGTCATTGGATGATCAATTAGGTCATTTTCGTCCTCCATAGGCTTATTCTTGTGTAATTAGGGTTTTTAACCAATCTTGTGCATCCAATAGGTGTGTTTGTGTCATTGGAGGATCAATTAGGTCATTTTCGTCCTCCCTAGGCTTATTCTTGTCCAATTAGGGTTTTTAACCAATCTTGTGCATCCAATAGGTGTGTTTGTGTCAATGGATGATCAATTAGGTCATTTTCGTCCTTCGTAGGCATATTCTTGTCCAATTAGGGTTTTTAACCAATCTTGTGCATCCAATCAGTGTGTTTGTGTCATTGGATGATCAATTAGGTCATTTTCGTCCTCCCTAGGCATATTCTTGTCCAATTAGGGTTTTTAACCAATCTTGTGCATCCAATAGGTGTGTTTGTGTCATTGGATGATCAATTAGGTCATTTTCGTCCTCCCTAGGCTTATTCTTGTCCAATTAGGGTTTTTAACCAATCTTGTGCATCCAATAGGTGTGTTTGTGTCATTGGATGATCAATTAGGTAATTTTCGTCCTCCCTAGGCTTATTCTTGTCCAATTAGGGTTTTTAACCAATCTTGTGCATCAAATAGGTGTGTTTGTGTTATTGGATGATCAATTAGGTCATTTTCGTTCTCCCTAGGCTTATTCTTGTCCAATTAGGGTTATTAAACAATCTTGTGCACCCATTAAGTTCATTTGTGTCATTGGATTAACATTTAGGTCATTTTCGTCCTCCCTAGGCATATTCTTGTCCAATTAGGGTTTTTAACCAATCTTGTGCATCCAATAGGTGTGTTTGTGTCATTGGATGATCAATTAGGTCATTTTCGTCCTTCCTAGGCTTATTCTTGTCCAACTAGGGTTTTTAATCAATCTTGTGCATCCAATAGGTGTGTTTGTGTCATTGGATGATCAATTAGGTCATTTTCGTCCTATCTAGGCTTATTCTTGTCCAATTAGGGTTTTTAACCAATCTTGTGCATCCAATAGGTGTGTTTGTGTCATTGGATGATCAATTAGGTCATTTTCGTCCTCCCTAGGCTTATTCTTGTCCAATTAGGGTTTTTAACCAATCTTGTGCATCCAATAACTTTGTTTGTGTCATTGAATTAATATTTAGGTCATTTTCGTCCTCCCCAGGAATATTCTTGTCCAATTAGGGTTTTTAACCAATCTTGTGCATCCAATAGGTGTGTTTGTGTCATTGGATGATCAATTAGGTCATTTTCGTCCTTCCTAGGCTTATTCTTGTCCAATTAGGGTTTTTAACCAATCTTGTGCATCCAATAGGTGTGTTTGTGTCATTCGATGATCAATTAGGTCATTTTTGTCCTCCCTAGGCTTATTCTAGTCCAATTAGGGTTTTTAACCAATCTTGTGCATCCAATAAGTTCATTTGTGTCATTGGATTAACATTTAGGTCATTTTTGTCCTCCAGAGGCCTATTCTCGACCAATTAGGGTTTTTAACCAATCTTGTGCATCCAATAGGTGTGTTTGTGTCATTGGATGATCAATTAGGTCATTTTCGTCCTCCCTAGGCTTATTCTTGTTCAATTAGGGTTTTTAACCAATCTTGTGCATCCAATAGGTTTGTTTGTGTCATTGGATGATCAATTAGGTCATTTTCGTCCTCCCTAGGCTTATTCTTGTCCAATTAGGATTTTTAACCAATCTTGTGCATCCAATAGGTGTGTTTGTGTCATTGGATGATCAATTAGGTCATTTTCTTTCTCCCTAGGCTTATTCTTGTCCAATTAGGGTTTTTAACCAATCTTGTGCATCCAATAGGTGTGTTTGTGTCATTGGATGATCAATTAGGTCATTTTCGTCTTCCCGAAGCTTATTCTCGACCAATTAGGGTTTTTAACAAATCTTGTGCATCCAATAGGTTCATTTGTGTCATTGGATTAACATTTAGGTCATTTTCGTCCTCCCTAGTCATATTCTTATCCAATTAGGGTTTTTAACCAATCTTGTGCATCCAATAGGTGTGTTTGTGTCATTGGATGATCAATTAGGTCATTTTCATCCTCCCTAGGCTTATTCTTGTCCAATTAGGGGTTTTAACCAATCGTGTGCATCCAATAGGTTTGTTTGTGTCATTCGATGATCAATTTGGTCATTTTCGTCCTCCCTAGGCTTATTCTTGTCCAATTATGGTTTTTAACCAATCTTGTGCATCCAATAGGTGTGTTTGTGTCATTGGATGATCAATTAGGTCATTTTCTTCCTCCGTAGGCTTATTCTTGTCCAATTAGGGTTTTTAACCAACCTTGTGCATCCAATAGGTGTGTTTGTGTCATTGGATGATCAATTTGGTCATTTTGATCCTCCCTAGGCTTATTCTTGTCCAATTAGGGTTTTTATACAATCTTGTTCATCCAATAAGTTCATTTGTGTCATTGAATTAACATTTAGGTCATTTTCGTCCTCCCTAGTCATATTCTTATCCAATTAGGGTTTTTAACCAATCTTGTGCATCCAATAGGTGTGTTTGTGTCATTGGATGATCAATTAGGTCATTTTCGTCCTCCCTAGGCTTATTCTTGTTCAATTAGGGTTTTTAACCAATCTTGTTTATCCAATAGGTGTGTTTGTGTCATTGGATGATGAATTAGGTCATTTTCATCCTCCCTAGGCTTATTCTTGTTCAATTAGGGTTTTTAACCAATCTTGTGCATCCAATAAGTGTGTTTGTGTCATTGGATGATCAATTAGGTCATTTTCGTCCTCCCTAGGCTTATTCTTGTTCAATTAGGGTTTTTAACCAATCTTGTGCATCCAATAGGTTTGTTTGTGTCATTGGTTGATCAATTTGGTCATTTTCGTCCTCCCTAGGCTTATTCTTGTCCAATTAGGGTTTTTAACCAATCTTGTGCATCCAATAGGTGTGTTTGTGTCATTGGATGATCAATTAGGTCATATTCATCTTCCCTAGGCTTATTCTTGTCCAATTAGGGTTTTTAACCAATCTTGTGCATCCAATAGGTCATTTTGGTCATTTTTGTCCTCCCTAGGTATATTCTTGTCCAAGTAGGGTTTTTAACCAATCTTGTGCATCCAATAGGTGTGTTTGTGTCTTTGGATGATCAATTAGGTCATTTTCTTCCTCCCTAGGCTTATTCTCGACCAATTAGGGTTTTTAACCAATCTTGTGCATCCAATAAGTTCATTTGTGTCATTGAATTAACATTTAGGTCATTTTTGTCCTCGCTAGGCATATTCTTGTCCAATTAGGGTTTTTATCCAATCTTGTGCATCCAATAGGTGTGTTTGTGTCATTGGATGACCATTTAGGTCCTTTTCGTCCTCCCGAGGCTTATTCTCGACCAATTAGGGTTTTTAACCAATCTTGTGCATCCAATAAGTTCATTTGTGTCATTGGATTAACATTTAGGTCATTTTCGTCCACCCTCGGCATATTCTTGTCCAATTAGGGTTTTTAACCAATCTTGAGCATCCAATAGGTGTGTTTGTGTCATTGGATGATCAACTAGGTCATTTTCTTCCTCCCTAGGCTTATTCTTGTCCAATTAGGGTTTTTAACCAATCTTGTGCATCCAATAGGTGTGTTTGTGTCATTGGATGATCAATTACGTCATTTTCCTCCTCCCTAGGCTTATTCTTGTTCAATTAGGGTTTTTAACCAATCTTGTGCATCCAATAGGTTTGTTTGTGTCATTGGATGATCAATTAGGTCATTTTCGTCCTCCCTAGGCTTATTCTTGTCCAATTAGGATTTTTAACCAATCTTGTGCATCCAATAGGTGTGTTTGTGTCATTAGATGATCAATTAGGTCATTTTCTTTCTCCCTAGGCTTATTCTTGTCCAATTAGGGTTTTTAACCAATCTTGTGCATCCAATAGGTGTGCTTGTGTCATTGGATGATCAATTAGGTCATTTTCGTCTTCCCGAAGCTTATTCTCGACCAATTAGGGTTTTTAACCAATCTTGTGCATCCAATCGGTTCATTTGTGTCATTGGATTAACATTTAGGTCATTTTCGTCCTCCCTAGTCATATTCTTATCCAATTAGGGTTTTTAACCAATCTTGTGCATCCAATAGGTGTGTTTGTGTCATTGGATGATCAATTAGGTCATTTTCATCCTCCCTAGGCTTATTCTTGTCCAATTAGGGGTTTTAACCAATCGTGTGCATCCAATAGGTTTGTTTGTGTCATTCGATGATCAATTTGGTCATTTTCGTCCTCCCTAGGCTTATTCTTGTCCAATTATGGTTTTTAACCAATCTTGTGCATCCAATAGGTGTGTTTGTGTCATTGGATGATCAATTAGGTCATTTTCTTCCTCCGTAGGCTTATTCTTGTCCAATTAGGGTTTTTAACCAACCTTGTGCATCCAATAGGTGTGTTTGTGTCATTGGATGATCAATTTGGTCATTTTGATCCTCCCTAGGCTTATTCTTGTCCAATTAGGGTTTTTATACAATCTTGTTCATCCAATAAGTTCATTTGTGTCATTGAATTAACATTTAGGTCATTTTCGTCCTCCCTAGTCATATTCTTATCCAATTAGGGTTTTTAACCAATCTTGTGCATCCAATAGGTGTGTTTGTGTCATTGGATGATCAATTAGGTCATTTTCGTCCTCCCTAGGCTTATTCTTGTTCAATTAGGGTTTTTAACCAATCTTGTTTATCCAATAGGTGTGTTTGTGTCATTGGATGATGAATTAGGTCATTTTCATCCTCCCTAGGCTTATTCTTGTTCAATTAGGGTTTTTAACCAATCTTGTGCATCCAATAAGTGTGTTTGTGTCATTGGATGATCAATTAGGTCATTTTCGTCCTCCCTAGGCTTATTCTTGTTCAATTAGGGTTTTTAACCAATCTTGTGCATCCAATAGGTTTGTTTGTGTCATTGGTTGATCAATTTGGTCATTTTCGTCCTCCCTAGGCTTATTCTTGTCCAATTAGGGTTTTTAACCAATCTTGTGCATCCAATAGGTGTGTTTGTGTCATTGGATGATCAATTAGGTCATATTCATCTTCCCTAGGCTTATTCTTGTCCAATTAGGGTTTTTAACCAATCTTGTGCATCCAATAGGTCATTTTAATCATTTTTGTCCTCCCTAGGTATATTCTTGTACAATTAGGGTTTTTATCCAATCTTGTGCATCCAATGGGTGTGTTTGTGTCATTGGATGACCATATAGGTCATTTTCGTCCTCCCGAGGCTTATTCTCGACCAATTAGGGTTTTTAACCAATCTTGTGCATCCAATAAGTTCATTTGTGTCATTGAATTAACATTTAGGTCATTTTTGTCCTCGCTAGGCATATTCTTGTCCAATAAGGGTTTTTATCCAATCTTGTGCATCCAATAGGTGTGTTTGTGTCATTGGATGACCATTTAGGTCCTTTTCGTCCTCCCGAGGCTTATTCTCGACCAATTAGGGTTTTTAACCAATCTTGTGCATCCAATAAGTTCATTTGTGTCATTGGATTAACATTTAGGTCATTTTCGTCCACCCTCGGCATATTCTTGTCCAATTAGGGTTTTTAACCAATCTTGAGCATCCAATAGGTGTGTTTGTGTCATTGGATGATCAATTAGGTCATTTTCTTCCTCCCTAGGCTTATTCTTGTCCAATTAGGGTTTTTAACCAATCTTGTGCATCCAATAGGTGTGTTTGTGTCATTGGATGATCAATTACGTCATTTTCCTCCTCCCTAGGCTTATTCTTGTTCAATTAGGGTTTTTAACCAATCTTGTGCATCCAATAGGTTTGTTTGTGTCATTGGATGATCAATTAGGTCATTTTCGTCCTCCCTAGGCTTATTCTTGTCCAATTAGGGTTTTTAACCAATCTTGTGCATCCAATAGGTGTGTTTGTGTCATTGGATGATAAATTAGGTCATTTTAGTCCTCCCTAGGCTTATTCTTGTCCAATTAGGGTTTTTAACCAATCTTGTGCATCCAATAGGTGTGTTTGTGTCATTGGATGATCAATTAGGTCATTTTCGTCCTCCCTAGGCTTATTCTTGTTCAATTATGGTTTTTAACCAATCTTGTGCATCCAATAGGTTTGTTTGTGTCATTGGATGATCAATTAGGTCATTTTAGTCTCCCTAGTGTTATTCTTGTCCAATTAGGATTTTTAACCAATCTTGTGCATCCAATAGGTGTGTTTGTGTCATTGGATGATCAATTACGTCATTTTGATCCTCCCTAGGCTTATTCTTGTCCAATTAGGATTTTTAACCAATCTTGTGCATCCAATAGGTTTGTTTGTGTCATTGGATGATCAATTAGGTCATTTTCGTCCTCCCTAGGCTTATTCTTGTCCAATTAGGGTTTTTAACCAATGTTGTGCATCCAATAGGTGTGTTTGTGTCATTGGATGATCAATTAGGTCATTTTCGTCCTCCCTAGGCTTCTTCTTGTCCAATTAGGGTTTTTAACCAATGTTGTGCATCCAATAAGTTCGTTTGTGTCATTAAATTAACATTTAGGTCAATTTCGTCCTCCCTAGGCTTATTCTTTTACAATTAGGGTTTTTAACCAATCTTGTGCATCCAATAGGTGTGTTTGTGTCATTGGATGATCAATTAGGTCATTTTCGTCCTCCCTAGGCTTATTCTTGTCCAATTAGGGTTTTTAACCAATCTTGTGCATCCAATAGGTGTGTTTGTGTCATTGGATGATCAATTAGGTCATTTTCGTCCTCCCTAGGCTTATTCTTGTCCAATTAGGGTTTTTAACCAATCTTGTGCATCCAATAAGTTCATTTGTGTCATTGGATGATCAATTAGGTCATTTTCGTCCTTCCTAGGCATAATCTTGTCCAACTAGGGTTTTAAACAAATCTTGTGCATCCAATAGGTGTGTTTGTGTCATTGGATGATCAATTAGGTCATTTTCGTCCTCCCTAGGCTTATTCTTGTCCAATTAGGGTTTTTAACCAATCTTGTGCATCCAATAGGTGTGTTTGTGTCATTGGATGATCAATTAGGTCATTTTCGTCCTCCCTAGGCTTATTCTTGTCCAATTAGGGTTTTTAACCAATCTTGTGCATCCAATAAGTTCATTTGTGTCATTGGATGATCAATTAGGTCATTTTCGTCCTTACTAGGCATATTCTTGTCCAACTAGGGTTTTAAACCAATCTTGTGCATCCAATAGGTGTGTTTGTGTCATTGGATGATCAATTAGGTCATTTTCGTCCTCCCTAGGCTTATTCTTGTCCAATTAGGGTTTTTAACCAATCTTGTGCATCCAATAGGTGTGTTTGTGTCATTGGATGATCAATTAGGTCATTTTCGTCCTCCCTAGGCTTATTCTTGTCCAATTAGGGTTTTTAACCAATCTTGTGCATCCAATAGGTGTGTTTGTGTCATTGGATGATCAATTAGGTCATTTTCTTCCTCCCTAGGCTTATTCTTGTCCAATTAAGGTTTTTAACCAATCTTGTGCATCCAATAACTTTGATTGTGTCATTGAATTAATATTTAGGTCATTTTCGTCCTCCCTAGGCATATTCTTGTCCAATTAGGGTTTTTAACCAATCTTGTGCATCCAATAGGTGTGTTTGTGTCATTGGATGATCATTTAGGTCATTTTTGTCCTCCCTAGGCTTATTCTTGTCCAATTAGGGTTTTTAACCAATCTTGTGCATCCAATAAGTTCATTAGTGTCATTGGATGATCAATTAGGTCATTTTCGTCCTCCCTAGGCATGTTCTTGTCCAACTAGGGTTTTTAACCAATCTTGTGCATCCAATAAGTTGAGTTGTGTCATTGGATTAACATTTAGGTCATTTTCGTCCTCCCTAGGCTTATTCTTGTCCAATTAGGGTTTTTAACCAATCTTGTGCATCCAATAGGTGTGTTTATGTCATTGGATGATCGATTAGGTCATTTTCGTCCTCCCTAGGCATATTCTTGTCCAATTAGGGTTTTTAACCAATCTTGTGCATCCAATAGGTGTGTTTGTGTCATTGGATGATCAATTAGGTCATTTTCGTCCTCCCTAGGCTTATTCTTGTCCAATTAGGGTTTTTAACCAATCTTGTGCATCCAATAGGTTTGTTTGTGTCATTGGAAGATCAATTAGGTCATTTTCGTCCTCCCTAGGCTTATTCTTGTCCAATTAGGGTTTTTAACCAATCTTGTGCATCCAATAAGTTCATTTGTGTCATTGGATGATCAATTAGGTCATTTTCGTCCTCCCTAGGCATATTCTTGTCCATCTAGGGTTTTAAGCCAATCTTGTGCATCCAATAGGTGTGTTTGTGTCATTGGATGATCAATTAGGTCATTTTTGTCCTCCCTAGGCTTATTCTTGTCCAATTAGGGTTTTTAACCAATCTTGTGCATCCAATAGGTGTGTTTGTGTCATTGGATGATCAATTAGGTCATTTTCGTCCTCCCTAGGCTTATTCTTGTCCAATTAGGGTTTTTAACCAATCTTGTGCATCCAATAGGTGTGTTTGTGTCATTGGATGATCAATTAGGTCATTTTCGTCCTCCCTAGGCTTATTCTTGTCCAATTAGGGTTTTTAACCAATCTTGTGCATCCAATAGGTGTGTTTGTGTCATTGGATGATCAATTAGGTCATTTATCGTCCTCCCTAGGCTTATTCTTGTCCAATTAGGGTTTTTAACCAATCTTGTGCATCCAATAGGTTGAGTTGTGTCATTGGATTAACATTTAGGTCATTTTCGTCCTCCCTAGGCATATTCTTGTCCAATTAGGGTTTTTAACCAATCTTGTGCATCCAATAGGTGTGTTTGTGTCATTGGATGATCAATTAGGTCATTTTCGTCCTCCCTAGGCTTATTCTTGTCCAATTAGGGTTTTTAACCAATCTTGTGCATCCAATAGGTGTGTTTGTGTCATTGGATGATCAATTAGGTCATTTTCGTCCTCCCTAGGCTTATTCTTGTCCAATTAGGGTTTTTAACCATTCTTGTGCATCCAATAGGTGTGTTTGTGTCATTGGATGATCAATTAGGTCATTGTTGTCCTCCCTAGGCTTATTCTTGTCCAATTAGGGTTTTTAACCAATCTTGTGCATCCAATAGGTGTGTTTGTGTCATTGGATGATCAATTAGGTCATTTTCGTCCTCCCTAGGCTTATTCTTGTCCAATTAGGGTTTTTAACCAATCTTGTGCATCCAATAAGTTCATTTGAGTCATTGGATTAATATTAAGGTCATTTTCGTCCTCCCTAGGCATATTCTTGTCCAATTAGGGTTTTTAACCAATCTTGTGATTCCAATAGGTGTGTTTGTGTCATTGGATGATCCATTAGGTCATTTTCGTCCTCCCTAGGCTTATTCTTGTCCAATTAGGGTTTTTACCCAATCTTGTGCATCCAACAAGTTTGTTTATGTCATTGAATTAATATTTAGGTCATTTTCGTTCTCCCTAGGCATATTCTTGTCTAATTAGGGTTTTTAACCAATCTTGTGCATCCAATAGGTGTGTTTGTGTCATTGGATGATCAATTAGGTCATTTTCGTCCTCCCTAGGCATATTCTTGTCCAATTAGGGTTTTTAACCAATCTTGTGTATCCAATAGGTGTGTTTATCTCATTGGATGATCAATTAGGTCATTTTCGTCCTCCCTAGGCTTATTCTTGTCCAATTAGGGTTTTTAACCAATCTTGTGCATCCAATAGGTGTGTTTGTGTCATTGGATGATCAATTAGGTCATTTTCGTCCTCCCTAGGCTTATTCTTGTCCAATTAGGGTTTTTAACCAATCTTGTGCATCCAATAACTTTGTTTGTGTCATTGAATTAATATTTAGGTCATTTTCGTCGTCCCTAGGCATATTCTTGTCCAATTAGTGTTTTTAACCAATCTTGTGCATCCAATAGGTGTGTTTGTGTCATTGGATGATCAATTAGGTCATTTTCGTCCTTCCTAGGCTTATTCTTGTCCAATTAGGGTTTTTAACCAATCTTGTGCATCCAATAGGTGTGTTTGTGTCATTCGATGATCAATTAGGTCATTTTTGTCCTCCCTAGGCTTATTCTAGTCCAATTAGGGTTTTTAACCAATCTTGTGCATCCAATAAGTTCATTTGTGTCATTGGATTAACATTTAGGTCATTTTTGTCCTCCAGAGGCCTATTCTCGACCAATTAGGGTTTTTAACCAATCTTGTGCATCCAATAGGTGTGTTTGTGTCATTGGATGATCAATTAGGTCATTTTCGTCCTCCCTAGGCTTATTCTTGTTCAATTAGGGTTTTTAACCAATCTTGTGCATCCAATAGGTTTGTTTGTGTCATTGGATGATCAATTAGGTCATTTTCGTCCTCCCTAGGCTTATTCTTGTCCAATTAGGATTTTTAACCAATCTTGTGCATCCAATAGGTGTGTTTGTGTCATTGGATGATCAATTAGGTCATTTTCTTTCTCCCTAGGCTTATTCTTGTCCAATTAGGGTTTTTAACCAATCTTGTGCATCCAATAGGTGTGTTTGTGTCATTGGATGATCAATTAGGTCATTTTCGTCTTCCCGAAGCTTATTCTCGACCAATTAGGGTTTTTAACAAATCTTGTGCATCCAATAGGTTCATTTGTGTCATTGGATTAACATTTAGGTCATTTTCGTCCTCCCTAGTCATATTCTTATCCAATTAGGGTTTTTAACCAATCTTGTGCATCCAATAGGTGTGTTTGTGTCATTGGATGATCAATTAGGTCATTTTCGTCCTCCCTAGGCTTATTCATGTTCAATTAGGGTTTTTAACCAATCTTGTGCATCCAATAGGTGTGTTTGTGTCATTGGATGATCAATTAGGTCATTTTCGTCCTCCCTAGGCTTATTCTTGTCCAATTAGGGTTTTTAACCAATCTTGTGCATCCAATAGGTGTGTTTGTGTCATTGGATGATCAATTAGGTCATTTTCGTCCTCCGTAGGCTTATTCTTGTCCAATTAGGGTTTTTAACCAATCTGGTGCATCCAATAGGTGTGTTTGTGTCATTGGATGATCAATTAGGTCATTTTCGTCCTCCCTAGACATATTCTTTTCCAATTACGGTTTTTAACCAATATTGTGCATCCAAGAGGTGTGTTTGTGTCATTGGATGATCAATTAGGTCATTTTCGTCCTCCCTAGGCTTATTCTTGTCCAATTAGGGTTTTAACCAATCTTGTGCATCCAATAGGTGTGTTTGTGTCATTGGATGATCAATTAGGTCATTTTCGTCCTCCCTAAGCTTATTCTTGTCCAATTAGGGTTTTTAACCAATCTTGTGCATCCAATAAGTTCATTTGTGTAATTGGATGATCAATTAGGTCATTTTTGTTCTCCCTAGGCATAATCTTGTCCAACTAGGGTTTTTAACCAATCTTGTGCTTCCAATAGGTGTGTTTGTGTCATTGGATGATCAATTAGGTCATTTTCGTCCTCACTAGGCTTATTCTTGTCCAATTAGGGTTTTTAACCAATCTTGTGCATCCAATAGGTGTGTTTGTGTCATTGGATGATCAATTAGGTCATTTTCGTCCTCCCTAGGCTTATTCTTGTCCAATTAGGGTTTTTAACCAATCTTGTGCATCCAATAAGTTCATTTGTGTCATTGGATGATCAATTAGGTCATTTTCGTCCTTCCTAGGCATATTCTTGTCCAACTAGGGTTTTTAACCAGTCTTGTGCATCCAATAGGTGTGTTTGTGTCATTGGATGATCAATTAGGTCATTTTCGTCCTCCCTATGCTTATTCTTGTCCAATTAGGGTTTTTAACCAATCTTGTGCATCCAATAAGTTCATTTGTGTCATTGGATGATCAATTAGGTCATTTTCGTCCTTCCTAGGCATATTCTTGTCCAACTAGGGTTTTTAACCAACCTTGTGCATCCAATAGGTGTGTTTGTATCATTGGATGATCAATTAGGTCATTTTCGTCCTCCTTACGCTTATTCTTGTCCAATTAGGGTTTTTAACCAATCTTGTGCATCCAATAAGTTCATTTGTGTCATTGGATTAACATTTAGGTCATTTTCGTCCTCCCTAGGCATATTCTTGTCCAATTAGGGTTTTTAACCAATCTTGTGCTTCCCATAGGTGTGTTTGTGTCATTGGATGATCAATTAGGTCATTTTCGTCCTCCCTAGGCTTATTCTTGTCCAATTAGGGTTTTCAAACCAATCTTGTGCATCCAATAAGTTCATTTGTGTCATTGGATGATCAATTAGGTCATTTTCGTCCTCCCTAGGCATATTCTTGTCCAACTAGGGTTTTTAACCAATCTTGTGCATCCAATAGGTGTGTTTGTGTCATTGGATGATCAATTAGGTCATTTTCGTCCTCGCTAGGCATATTCTTGTCCAATTAGGGTTTTTAACCAATCTTGTGCATCCAATAGGTGTGTTTGTGTCATTGGATGATCAATTAGGTCATTTTCGTCCTCCCAAGGCTTATTCTTGTCCAATTTGGGTTTTTAACCAATCTTGTGCAGCCAATAAGTTCATTTGTGTCATTGGATTAACATTTAGGTCAATTTCGTCCTCCCCCGTCATATTCTTGTCCAATTAGGGTTTTTAACCAATCTTGTGTATCCAATTGGTGTGTTTGTGTCATTGGATGATAAACTAGGTCATTTTCGTCCTCCCTAGGCATATTCTTGTCCAATTAGGGTTTTTAACCAATCTTGTGCATCCAATAGGTGTGTTTGTGTCATTGGATGATCAATTAGGTCATTTTCGTCCTCCCTAGGCTTATTCTTGTCCAATTAGGGTTTTTAACCAATCTTGTGCATCCAATAAGTTTGTTTGTGTCATTGAATTAATATTTAGGTCATTTTCGTCCTCCCTATGCATATTCTTGTTCAATTAGGGTTTTTAACCAATCTTGTGCATCCAATAGGTGTGTTTGTGTCATTGGATGATCAATTAGGTCATTTTCGTCCTCCCTAGGCTTATTCTTGTCCAATTAGGGTTTTTAACCAATCTTGTGCATCCAATAGGTGTGTTTGTGTCATTGGATGATCAATTAGGTCATTTTCGTCCTCCCTAGGCTTATTCTTGTCCAATTAGGGTTTTTAACCAATCTTGTGCATCCAATAGGTGTGTTTGTGTCATTGGATGATCAATTTGCTCATTTTCGTCCTCCCTAGGCTTATTCTTGTCCAATTAGGGTTTTTAACCAATCTTGTGCATCCAATAAGTTTGTTTGTGTCATTGAATTAATATTTAGTTCATTTTCGTCCTCCCTAGGCATCATCTTGTCCAATTAGGGTTTTTAACCAATCTTGTGCATCCAATAGGTGTGTTTGTGTCATTGGATGATCAATTAGCTCATTTTCGTCCTCCCTAGGCTTATTCTTGTCCAATTAGGGTTTTTAACCAATCTTGTGCATCCAATAAGTTGAGTTGTGTCATTGGATTAACATTTAGGTCATTTTCGTCCTCCCTAGGCTTATTCTTGTCCAATTAGGGTTTTTAACCGATCTTGTGCATACAATAGGTGTGTTTGTGTCATTGGATGATCAATTAGGTCATTTTCGTCCTCCCTAGGCATATTCTTGTCCAATTAGGGTTTTTAACCAATCTTGTGCATCCAATAGGTGTGTTTGTGTCATTGGATGATCAATTAGGTCATTTTCATCCTCCCTAGGCTTATTCTTGTCCAATTAGGGTTTTTAACCGATCTTGTGCATCCAATAGGTAAGTTTCTGTCATTGGATGATCAATTAGGTCATTTTCGTCCTCCCTAGGCATATTCTTGTCCAATTAGGGTTTTTAACCAATCTTGTGCATCCAATAGGTGTGTTTGTGTCATTGGATGATCAATTAGGTCATTTTCGTCCTCCCTAGGCATATTCTTGTCCAATTAGGGTTTTTAACCAATCTTGTGCATCCAATAGGTGTGCTGTGTCATTGGATGATCAATTAGGTCATTTTCGTCCTCCCTAGGCATATTCTTGTCCAATTAGGGTTTTAAACCAATCTTGTGCATCCAATAGGTGTGTTTGTGTCATTGGATGATCAATTAGGTCATTTTCGTCCTCCCTAGGCTTATTCTTGTTCAATTAGGGTTTTTAACCAATCTTGTGCATCCAATAGGTTTGTTTGTGTCATTAGATGATCAATTTGGTCATTTTCGTCCTCCCTAGGCTTATTCTTGTCCAATTAGGGTTTTTAACCAATCTTGTGCATCCAATAGGTGTGTTTGTGCCATTGGATGATCAATTAGGTCATTTTCATCCTCCTTAGGCTTATTCTTGTACAATTAGGGTTTTTAACCAATCTTGTGCATCCAATAGGTTTGTTTGTGTCATTGGATGATCAATTTGGTCATTTTCGTCCTCCCTAGGCTTATTCTTGTCCAATTAGGGTTTTTAACCAATCTTGTGCATCCAATAGGTGTGTTTGTGTCATGGGATGATCAATTAGGTCATTTTCATCCTCCCTAGGCTTATTCTTGTCCAATTAGGGTTTTTAACCAATCTTGTGCATCCAATAAGTTCATTTTTGTCATTGAATTAACATTCAGGTCATTTTTGTCCTCCCTAGGCATATTCTTGTCCAATTAGGGTTTTTATCCAATCTTGTGCATCCAATAGGTGTGTTTGTGTCATTGGATGACCATTTAGGTCATTTTCGTCCTCCCGAGGCTTATTCTCGACCAATTAGGGGTTTTAACCAATCTTGTGCATCCAACAAGTTCATTTGTGTCATTGGATTAACATTTAGGTCATTTTTGTCCTCCCTAGGCATATACATGTCCAATTAGGGTTTTTAACCAATCTTGAGCATCCAATAGGTGTGTTTGTGTCATTGGTTGATCAATTAGGTCATTTTCGTCCTCCCTAGGCTTATTATTGTCCAATTAGGGTTTTTAACCAATCTTGTGCATCCAATAGGTGTGTTTGTGTCATTGGATGATCAATTAGGTCATTTTCATCCTCCCTAGGCTTACTCTTGTCCAATTAGAGTTTTTAACCAATCTTGTCCATCCAATAGGTGTGTTTGTGTCATTGAATTAACATTTAGGTCATTTTCGTCCTCCCTAGTCATATTCTTATCCAATTAGGGTTTTTAACCAATCTTGTGCATCCAATAGGTGTGTTTGTGTCATTGGATGATCAATTAGGTCATTTTCATCCTCCCTAGGCTTACTCTTGTCCAATTAGAGTTTTTAACCAATCTTGTGCATCCAATAGGTGTGTTTGTGTCATTGGATGATCAATTAGGTCATTTTGATCCTCCCTAGGCTTATTCTTGTCCAATTAGGGTTTTTAACCAATCTTGTGCATCCAATAAGTTCATTTGTGTCATTGAATTAACATTTAGGTCATTTTCGTCCTCCCTAGTCATATTCTTATCCCATTATGGTTTTTAACCAATCTTGTGCATCCAATAGGTGTGTTTGTGTCATTGGATGATCAATTAGGTCATTTTCGTCCTCCCTAGGCTTATTCTTGTTCAATTAGGGTTTTTAACCAATCTTGTGCATCCAATAGGTGTGTTTGTGTCATTGGATGATCAATTAGGTCATTTTGATCCTCCCTATGCTTATTCTTGTCCAATTAGGGTTTTTAACCAATCTTGTGAATCCAATAAGTTCATTTGTGTCATTGAATTAACATTTAGGTCATTTTCGTCCTCCCTAGTCATATTCTTATCCAATTATGGTTTTTAACCAATCTTGTGCATCCAATAGGTGTGTTTGTGTCATTGGATGATCAATTAGGTCATTTTCGTCCTCCCTAGGCTTATTCTTGTTCAATTAGGGTTTTTAACCAATCTTGTGCATCCAATAGGTGTGTTTGTGTCATTGGATGATCAATTAGGTCATTTTCGTCCTCCCTAGGCTTATTCTTGTTCAATTAGGGTTTTTAACCAATCTTGTGCATCCAATAGGTTTGTTTGTGTCATTGGATGATCAATTAGGTCATTTTCGTCCTCCCTAGGCTTATATTTGTCCAATTAGGGTTTTTAACCATTCTTGTGCATCAAATAGGTGTGTTTCTGTCTTTGGAGGATCAATTAGGTCATTTTCGTCCTCCTGAAGCTTATTCTCGACCAATTAGGGTTTTTAACCAATCTTGTGCATCCAATAAGTTCATTTGTGTCATTGGATTAACATTTAGGTCATTTTCGTCCTCCCTAGGGATATTCTTGTCCAATTAGGGTTTTTAACCAATCTTGTGCATCCAATAGGTGTGTTTGTGTCATTGGATGATCAATTAGGTCATTTTCGTCCTCCCTAGGCTTATTCTTGTTCAATTAGGGTTTTTAACCAATCTTGTGCATCCAATAAGTTCGTTTGTGTCATTGGATTAACATTTAGGTCATTTTCGTCCTCCATAGGCATATTATTGTCCAATTAGGGTATTTAACCAATGTTGTGCATCTAATAAGTTCATTGGTGTCATTGGATGATCAATTAGGTCATTTTCGTCCTCCCTAGGCATATTCTTGTCCAATTAGGGTTTTTAACCAATCTTGTGCATCCAATAAGTTCATTTGTGTCATTGGATTAACATTTAGGTCATTTTCGTCCTGCCTAGGCATATTCTTGTCCAATTAGGGTTTTTAACCAATCTTGTGCATCCAATAGGTGTGTTTGTGTCATTGGATGATCAATTAGGTCATTTTCGTCCTCCGTAGGCTTATTCTTGTCCAATTAGGGTTTTAAACCAATCTTGTGCATCCAATAAGTTTGTTCGTGTCATTGAATTAATATTTAGGTCATTTTCGTCCTCCCTAGGCATATTCTTGTCCAATTAGGGTTTTTAACCAATCTTGTGCATATAATAGGTGTGTTTGTGTCATTGGATGATCAATTATGTCATTTTCGTCCTCCCTAGGCATATTCTTGTCCAATTAGGGTTTTTAACCAATCTTGTGCATCCAAAAGGTGTGTTTGTGTCATTGGATGATCAATTTGGTCATTTTCGTCCTCCCTAGGCTTATTCTTGTCCAATTAGGGTTTTTAACCAATCTTGTGCATCCAATAGGTGTGTTTGTGTCATTGGATGATCAATTAGGTCATTTTCGTCCTCCCGAAGCTTATTCTCGACCAATTAGGGTTTTTAACCTATCTTGTGCATCCAATAGGTTCATTTGTGTCATTGGATTAACAATTAGGTCATTTTCGTCCTCCCTAGTCATATTCTTATCCAATTAGGGTTTTTAACCAATCTTGTGCATCCAATAGGTTTGTTTGTGTCATTGGATGATCAATTTGGTCATTTTCGTCCTCCCTAGGCTTATTCTTGTCCAATTATGGTTTTTAACCAATCTTGTGCATCCAATAGGTGTGTTTGTGTCATTGGATGATCAATTACGTCATTTTCGTCCTCCCTAGGCTTATTCTTGTTCAATTAGAGTTTTTAACCAATCTTGTGCATCCAATAGGTTTGTTTGTGTCATTGGATGATCAATTAGGTCATTTTCGTCCTCCTAGGCTTATTCTTGTCCAATTAGGGTTTTTAAGCAATCTTGTGCATCCAATAGGTGTGTTTGTGTCATTGGATGATCAATTAGGTCATTTTCTTCCTCCCTAGGCTTATTCTTGTACAATTAGGGTTTTTAACCAATCTTGTGCATCCAATAGGTGTGTTTGTGTCATTGGATGATCAATTACGTCATTTTCGTCCTCCCTAGGCTTATTCTTGTTCAATTAGAGTTTTTAAACAATCTTGTGCATCCAATAGGTTTGTTTGTGTCATTGGATTATCAATTAGGCCATTTTCGTCCTCCCTAGGCTTATTCTTGTCCAATTAGGGTTTTTAACCAATCTTGTGCATCCAATAGGTGTGTTTGTGTCATTGGATGATCAATTAGGTCATTTTCTTCCTCCCTAGGCTTATTCTTGTACAATTAGGGTTTTTAACCAATCTTGTGCATCCAATAGGTGTGTTTGTGTCATTGGATGATCAATTAGGTCATTTTCGTCCTCCCGAAGCTTATTCTCGACCAATTAGGGTTTTTAACCTATCTTGTGCATCCAATAGGTTCATTTGTGTCATTGGATTAACATTTAGGTCATTTTCGTCCTCCCTAGTCATATTCTTATCCAATTAGGGTTTTTAACGAATCTTGTGCATCCAATAGGTGTGTTTGTGTCATTGGATGATCAATTAGGTCATTTTCGTCCTCCCTAGGCTTATTCTTGTTCAATTAGGGTTTTTAACCAATCTTGTGCATCCAATAGGAGTGTTTGTGTCATTGGTTGATCAATTAGGTCATTTTCGACCTCCCTAGGCTTATTCTTATCCAATTAGGGTTTTTAACTAATCTTGTGCATTCAATAGGTGTGTTTGTGTCATGGGATGATCAATTAGGTCATTTTCGTCCTCCCTAGGTCATTTTCATCCTCCCTAGGCTTATTGTTGTCCAATTAGGGTTTTTAACCAATCTTGTGCATCCAATAGGTGTGTTTGTGTCATTGGATGATCATTTAGGTCATTTTGATCCTCCCTAGGCTTATTCTTGTCCAATTAGGGTTTTTAACCAATCTTGTGCATCCAATAAGTTCATTTGTGTCATTGAATTAACATTTAGGTCATTTTCGTCCTCCCTAGGCATATTCTTGTCCAATTAGGGTTTTTAACCAATCTTGAGCATCCAATAGGTGTGTTTGTGTCATTGGATGATCAATTAGGTCATTTTCGTCCTCCCTAGGCTTATTCTTGTCCAATTAGGGTTTCTAACCAATCTTGTGCATCCAATAGGTGTGTTTGTGTCATTGGATGATCAATTACGTCATTTTCGTCCTCCCTAGGCTTATTCTTGTCCAATTAGGGTTTTTAACCAATCTTGTGCATCCAATAGGTGTGTTTGTGTCATTGGATGATCAATTAGGTCATTTTCGTCCTCCCTAGGCTTATTCTTGTCCAATTAGGGTTTTTAACTAATCTTGTGCATCCAATAAGTTCATTTGTGTCATTGGATGATTAATTAGGTCATTTTCGTCCTCCCTAGGCATATTCTTGTCCAACTAGGGTATTAAACCAATCTTGTGCATCCAATAGGTGTGTTTGTGTCATTGGATGATCAATTAGGTCATTTTCGTCCTCCCTAGGCTTATTCTTGTCCAATTAGGGTTTTTAACCAATCTTGTGCATCCAATAGGTGTGTTTGTGTCATTGGATGATCAATTAGGTCATTTTCGTCCTCCCTAGGCTTATTCTTGTCCAATTAGGGTTTTTAACCAATCTTGTGCATTCAATAGGTGTGTTTGTGTCATTGGATGATCAATTAGGTCATTTTCTTCCTCCCTAGGCTTATTCTTGTCCAATTAGCGTTTTTAACCAATCTTGTGCATCCAATAACTTTGATTGTGTCATTGAATTAATATTTAGGTCATTTTCGTCCTCCATAGGCATATTCTTGTCCAATTAGGGTTTTTAACCAATCTTGTGTATCCAATAGGTGTGTTTGTGTCATTGGATGATCAATTAGGTCATTTTCGTCCTCCCTAGGCTTATTCTTGTCCAATTAGGGTTTTTAACCAATCTTGTGCATCCAATAGGAGTGTTTGTGTCATTGGATGATCAATTTGGTCATTTTCGTCCTCCCTAGGCTTATTCTTGTCCAATTAGGGTTTTTAACCAATCTTGTGCATCCAATAGGTGTGTTTGTGTCATTGGATGATCAATTAGGTCATTTTCGTCCTCCCTAGGCTTATTCTTGTCCAATTAGGGTTTTTAACCAATCTTGTGCATCCAATAGGTGTGTTTATGTCATTGGATGATCAATTAGGTTATTTTCGTCCTCCCTAGGCTTATTCTTGTCCAATTAGGGTTTTTAACCAATCTTGTGCATCCAATAAGTTGAGTTGTGTCATTGGATTAAAATTTAGGTCATTTTCGTCCTCCCAAGGCATATTCTTGTCCAATTAGCGTTTTTAACCAATCTTGTGCATCCAATAGGTGTGTTTGTGTCATTGGATGTTTAATTAGGTCATTTTCGTCCTCCCTAGGCTTATTCTTGTCCAATTAGGGTTTTTAACAAATCTTGTGCTTCCAATAAGTTCATTTGTGTCATTGGATGATCAATTAGGTCATTTTTGTCCTCCCTAAGCATATTCTTGTCCAACTAGGGTTTTTAACCAATCTTGTGCATCCAATAAGTTCATTTGTGTCATTGGATGATCAATTAGGTCATTTTCGTCCTCCCTAGGCATATTCTTGTCCAACTAGGGTTTTTAACCAATCTTGTGCATCCAATAGGTGTGTTTGTGTCATTGGATGATCAATTAGGTCATTTTCGTCCTCCCTAGGCTTATTCTTGTCCAATTAGGGTTTTTAACCAATCTTGTGCATCCAATAGGTGTGTTTGTGTCATTGGATGATCAATTAGGTCATTTTCGTCCTCCCAAGGCTTATTCTTGTCCAATTAGAGTTTTTAACCAATCTTGTGCATCCAATAGGTGTGTTTGTGTCATTGGATGATCAATTAGGTCATTTTCGTCCTCCCTAGGCTTATTCTTGTCCAATTAGGGTTTTTAACCAATCTTGTGCATCCAATAGGTGTGTTTGTGTCATTGGATGATCAATTAGGTCATTTTTGTCCTCCATAGGCTTATTCTTGTCCAATTAGTGTTTTTAACCAATCTTGTGCATCCAATAAGTTCATTTGTGTCATTGGATGATCAATTAGGTCATTTTCGTCCTCCCTAGGCATATTCTTGTCCAACTATGGTTTTTAACCAATCTTGTGCATCCAATAGGTGTGTTTGTGTCATTGGATGATCAATTAGGTCATTTTCGTCCTCCCTAGGCTTATTCTTGTTCAATTAGGGTTTTTAACCAATCTTGTGCATCCAATAGGTGTGTTTGTGTAATTGGATGATCAATTAGGTCATTTTCGTCCTCCCTAGGCTTATTCTTGTTCAATTAGGGTTTTTAACCAATCTTGTGCATCCAATAAGTTTGTTTGTGTCATTGGATGATCAATTAGGTCATTTTCGTCCTCCCTAGGCTTATTCTTGTCCAATTAGGGTTTTTAACCAATCTTGTGCATCCAATAGGTGTGTTTGTGTCATTGGATGATAAATTAGGTCATTTTAGTCCTCCCTAGGCTTATTATTGTCCAATTAGGGTTTTTAACCAATCTTGTGCATCCAATAGGTGTGTTTGTGTCATTGGATGATCAATTAGGTCACTTTCGTCCTCCCTAGGTTTATTCTTGTTCAATTAGGGTTTTTAACCAATCTTGTGCATCCAATAGGTTTGTTTGTGTCATTGGATGATCAATTTGGTCATTTTCGTCCTCCCTAGGCTTATTCTTGTCCAATTAGGGTTTTTAACCAATCTTGTGCATCCAATAGGTGTGTTTGTGTCATTGGATGATCAATTAGGTCATTTTCGTCCTCCCTAGGCTTATTCTTGTCCAATTAGGGTTTTTAACCAATCTTGTGCCTCCAATAGGTGTGTTTGTTTCATTGGAAGATCAATTAGGTCATTTTCGTCTTCCCTAGGCATATTCTTGTCCAATTAGGGTTTTTAACCAATCTTGTGCATCCAATAGGTGTGTTTGTGTCATTGGATGATCAATTAAGTCATTTTCGTCCTCCCTAGGCTTATTCTTGTCCAATTAGGGTTTTTAACCAATCTTGAGCATCCAATAGGTGTGTTTGTGTCATTGGATGATCAATTAGGTCATTTTCGTCCTCCCTAGGCTTATTCTTGTCCAATTAGGGTTTTTAACCAATCTTGTGCATCCAATAGGTGTGTTTGTGTCATTGGATGATCAATTAGGTCATTTTCGTCCTCCCTAGGCTTATTCTTGTCCAATTAGGGTCTTTAACCAATCTTGTGCATCCAAAAAGTTTGTTTCTTTCATTGAATTAATATTTAGGTCATTTTCGTCCTCCCTAGGCATATTCTTGTCCAATTAGGGTTTTTAACCAATCTTGTGCATCCAATAGGTGTGTTTGTGTCATTGGATGATCAATTAGGTCATTTTCGTCCTCCCTAGGCTTATTGTTGTCCAATTAGGGTTTTTAACCAATCTTGAGCATCCAATAGGTGTGTTTGTGTCATTGGATGATCAATTAGGTCATTTTCGTCCTCCCTAGGCTTATTCTTGTCCAATTAGGGTTTTTAACCAATCTTGTGCATCCAATAGGTGTGTTTGTGTCATTGGATGATCAATTAGGTCATTTTTGTCCTCCCTAGGCTTATTTTTGTCCAATTAGTGTTTTTAACCAATCTTGTGCATCCAATAAGTTCATTTGTGTCATTGGATGATCAATTAGGTCATTTTCGTCCTCCCCAGGCTTATTCTTGTCCAATTAGGGTTTTTAACCAATCTTGTGCATCCAATAGGTGTGTTTGTGTCATTGGATGATCAATTAGGTCATTTTCGTCCTCCCGAAGCTTATTCTCGACCAATTAGGGTTTTTAACCTATCTTGTGCATCCAATAGGTTCATTTGTGTCATTGGATTAACATTTAGGTCATTTTCGTCCTCCCTAGTCATATTCTTATCCAATTAGGGTTTTTAACCAATCTTGTGCATCCAATAGGTGTGTTTGTGTCATTGGATGATCAATTAGGTCATTTTCATCCTCCCTAGGGTTATTCTTGTCCAATTAGGGTTTTTAACCAATCTTGTGCATCCAATAGGTTTGTTTGTGTCATTGGATGATCAATTTGGTCATTTTCGTCCTCCCTAGGCTTATTCTTGTCCAATTAGGGTTTTTAACCAATCTTGTGCATCCAATAGGTGTGTTTGTGTCATTGGATGATCAATATGGTCATTTTCGTCCTCCCTAGGCTTATTCTTGTTCAATTAGGGTTTTTAACCAATCTTGTGCATCCAATAGGTGTGTTTGTGTCATTGGATGATCAATTTGGTCATTTTCATCCTCCCTAGGCTTATTCTTGTCCAATTAGGGTTTTTAACCAACCTTGTGCATCCAATAGGTGTGTTTGTGTCATTGGATGATCAATTAGGTCATTTTGATCCTCCCTAGGCTTATTCTTGTCCAATTAGGGTTTTTAACCAATCTTGTGCATCCAATAAGTTCATTTGTGTCATTGAATTAACATTTAGGTCAGTTTCGTCCTCCCTAGGCATATTCTTGTCCAATTAGGGTTTTTAACCAATCTTGAGCATGCAATAGGTGTGTTTGTGTCATTGGATGATCAATTAGGTCATTTTCGTCCTCCCTAGGCTTATTCTTGTCCAATTAGGGTTTTTAACCAATTTTGTGCATCCAATAGGTGTGTTTGTGTCATTGGATGATCAATTAGGTCATTTTCTTCCTCCCTAGGCATATTCTTGTCCAATTAGGGTTTTTAACCAACCTTGTGCATCCAATAGGTGTGTTTGTGTCATTGGATGATCAATTCGGTCATTTTAATCCTCCCTAGGCTTATTCTTGTCCAATTAGGGTTTTTATACAATCTTGTGCATCCAATAAGTTCATTTGTGTCATTGAATTAACATTTAGGTCATTTTCGTCCTCCCTTGGCATATTCTTGTCCAATTAGGGTTTTTAACCAATCTTGAGCATCCAATAGGTGTGTTTGTGTCATTGGATGATCAATTAGGTCATTTTCGTCCTCCCTAGGCTTATTCTTGTCCAATTAGGGTTTTTAACCAATCTTGTGCATCCAATAGGTGTGTTTGTGTCATTGGATGATCAATTAGGTCATTTTCGTCCTCCTTAGGCTTATTCTTGTTCAATTAGGGTTTTTAACCAATCTTGTGCATCCAATAGGTTTGTTTGTGTCATTAGATGATCAATTTGGTCATTTTCGTCCTCCCTAGGCTTATTCTTGTCCAATTAGGGTTTTTAACCAATCTTGTGCATCCAATAGGTGTGTTTGTGTCATTGGATGATCAATTAGGTCATTTTCGTCCTCCCTAGGCTTATTCTTGTTCAATTAGGGTTTTTAACCAATCTTGTGCATCCAATAGGTTCATTTGTGTCATTGGATGATCAATTAGGTCATTTTCATCCTCCCTAGGCTTATTCTTGTCCAATTAGGGTTTTTAACCAATCTTGAGCATCCAATAGGTGTGTTTGTGTCATTGGATGATCAATTAGGTCATTTTCGTCCTCCCTAGGCTTATTCTTGTCCAATTAGGGTTTTTAATTAATCTTGTGCATCCAATAAGTTCATTTGTGTCATTGGATGATCAATTAGGTCATTTTCGTCCTCCCTAGGCATATTCTTGTCCAACTAGGGTTTTTAACCAATCTTGTGCATCCAATAGGTGTGTTTGTGTCATTGGATGATCAATTAGGTCATTTTCGTCCTCCCTAGGCTTATTCTTGTCCAATTAGGGTTTTTAACCAATCTTGTGCATCCAATAGGTGTGTTTGTGTCCTTGGATGATCAATTAGGTCCTTTTCGTCCTCCCTAGGCTTATTCTTGTCCAATTAGGGTTTTTAACCAATCTTGTGCATCCAATAGGTGTGTTTGTGTCATTGGATGATCAATTAGGTCATTTTTGTCCTCCCTAGGCTTATTCTTGTCCAATTAGGGTTTTTAACCAATCTTGTGCATCCAATAGGTGTGTTTGTGTCATTGGATGATCAATTAGGTCATTTTCGTCCTCCCTAGGCTTATTCTTGTCCAATTAGGGTTTTTAACAAATCTTGTGCATCCAATAAGTTCATTTGTGTCATTGGATGATCAATTAGGTCATTTTCGTCCTCCCTAGGCATAATCTTGTACAACTAGGGTTTTTAACCAATCTTGTGCATCCAATAAGTTCATTTGTGTCATTGGATGATCAATTAGGTCATTTTCGTCCTCCCTAGGCTTATTCTTGTCCAACTAGGGTTTTTAACCAATCTTGTGCATCCAATATGTGTGTTTGTGTCATTGGATGATCAATTAGGTCATTTTCGTCCTCCCTAGGCTTATTCTTGTCCAATTAGGGTTTTTAACCAATCTTGTGCATCCAATAGGTGTGTTTGTGTCATTGGATGATCAATTATGTCATTTTCGGCCTCCATAGGCTTATTCTTGTCCAATTAGGGTTTTTAACCAATCTTGTGCATCCAATAGGTGTGTTTGTGTCATTGGATGATCAATTAGGTCATTTTCGTCCTCCCTAGGCTTATTCTTGTCCAATTAGGGTTTTTAACCAATCTTGTGCATCCAATAGGTGTGTTTGTGTCATTGGATGATCAATTAGGTCATTTTCGTCCTCCCTAGGCTTATTCTTGTCCAATTAGGGTTTTTAACCAATCTTGTGCATCCAATAGGTGTGTTTGTGTCATTGGATGATCAATTAGGTCATTTTCATCCTCCCTAGGCTTATCCTTGTCCAATTAGGGTTTTTAACCAATGTTGTGCATCCAATAAGTTCGTTTGTGTCATTGAATTAACATTTAGGTCATTTTTGTCCTCCCTAGGTATATTCTTGTCCAATTAGGGTTTTTAACCAATCTTGTGCATCCAATAGGTGTGTTTGTGTCATTGGATGATCAATTAGGTCATTTTCGTCCTCCCTAGGCTTATTCTTGTCCAATTAGGGTTTTAAACCAATCTTGTGCATCCAATAAGTTCATTTGTGTTATTGGATTAACATTTAGGTCATATTCGTCCTCCCTAGGCTTATTCTTTTCCAATTAGGGTTTTTAACCAATCTTGTGCATCCAATAGGTGTGTTTGTGTCATTGGATGATCAATTAGGTCATTTTCGTCCTCCCTAGGCTTATTCTTGTCCAATTAGGGTTTTTAACCAATCTTGTGCATCCAATAAGTAGAGTTGTGTCATTGGATTAACATTTGAGTCATTTTCGTTCTCCCTAGGCTTATTCTTGTCCAATTAGGGTTTTTAACCAATCTTGTGCATCCAATAGGTGTGTTTGTGTCATTGGATGATCAATTAGGTCATTTTCGTCCTCCCTAGGCTTATTCTTGTCCAATTAGGGTTTTTAACCAATCTTGTGCATCCAATAGGTGTGTTTGTGTCATTGGATGATCAATTAGGTCATTTTCGTCCTCCCTAGGCTTATTCTTGTCCAATTAGGGTTTTTAACCAATCTTGTGCATCCAATAGGTGTGTTTGTGCTATTGGATGATCAGTTAGGTCATTTTCGTCCTCCCTATGCATATTCTTGTCCAATTAGGGTTTTTAACCAATCTTGTGCATCCAATAGGTGTGTTTGTGTCATTGGATGATCAATTAGGTCATTTTCGTCCTCCCTAGGCTTATTCTTGTCCAATTAGGGTTTTTAACCAATCTTGTGCATCCAATAGGTGTGTTTGTGTTATTGGATGATCAATAAGGTCATTTTCGTCCTCCCTAGGCATATTCTTGTCCAATTAGGGTTTTTAACCAATCTTGTGCATCCAATAGGTGTGTTTGTGTCATTGGATGATCAATTAGGTCATTTTCGTCCTCCCTAGGCTTATTCTTGTCCAATTAGGGTTTTTAACCAATCTTGTGCAACCAATAGGTGTTTAACCAATCTTGTGCATCCAATAGGTGTGTTTGTGGCAATAGATGATCAATTAGGTCGTTTTCGTCCTCCCTAGGCTTATTCTTGTCCAATTAGGGTTTTTAACCAATCTTGTGCATCCAATAGGTGTGTTTGTGTCATTGGATGATCAATTAGGTCTTTTTCGTCCTCCCTAGGCTTATTCTTGTCCAATTAGGGTTTTTAACCAATCTTGTGCATCCAATAGGTTTGTTTGGGACATTGGATGATCAATTAGGTCATTTACGTCCTCCCTAGGCTTATTCTTGTCCAATTAAGGTTTTTAACCAATCTTGTGCATCCATTAACTTTGTTTGTGTCATTGAATTAATATTTAGGTCATTTTCGTCATCCCTAGGCATATTCTTGTCCAATTAGGGTTTTTAACCAATCTTGTGCATCTAATAGGTGTGTTTGTGTCATTGGATGATCAATTAGGTCATTTTCGTCCTCCCTAGGCTTATTCTTGTCCAATTAGGGTTTTTAACCAATCTTGTGCATCCAATAGGTGTGTTTGTGTCATTGGATGATCAATTAGGTCATTTTCGTCCTCCCTAGGCTTATTCTTGTCCAATTAGGGTTTTTAACCAATCTTGTGCATCCAATAAGTTGAGTTGTGTCATTGGATTAACATTAAGGTCATTTTCATTCTCCCTAGGCTTATTCTTGTCCAATTAGGGTTTTTAACCAATCTTGTGCATCCAATAGGTGTGTTTGTGTCATTGGATGATCAATTAGGTCATTTTCGTCCTCCCTAGGCTTATTCTTGTCCAATTAGGGTTTTTAACCAATCTTGTGCATCCAATAGGTGTGTTTGTGTCATTGGATGATCAATTAGGTCATTTTCGTCCTCCCTAGGCTTATTCTTGTCCAATTAGGGTTTTTAACCAATCTTGTGCATCCAATAGGTGTGTTTGTGTCATTGGATGATCAATTAGGTCATTTTTGTCCTTTCTATGCTTATTCTTGTCCAATTAGGGTTTTTAACCAATCTTGTGCATCCAATAGGTGTGTTTGTGTCATTGGATGATCAATTAGGTCATTTTCGTCCTCCCTAGGTTTATTCTTGTCCAATTAGGGTTTTTAACCAATCTTGTGCATCCAATAAGTTCATTTGTGTCATTGGATGATCAATTTGGTCATTTTCGTCCTCCCTAGGCTTATTCTTGTCCAATTAGGGTTTTTAACCAATCTTGTGCATCCAATAGGTGTGTTTGTGTCATTGGATGATCAATTAGGTCATTTTCGTCCTCCCTAGGTTTATTCTTGTCCAATTAGGGTTTTTAACAAATCTTGTGCATCCAATAAGTTCATTTGTGTCATTGGAAGATCAATTAGGTCATTTTCGTCCTCCCTAGGCATATTCTTCTACAACTAGGGTTTTTAACCAATCTTGTGCATCCAATAAGTTCATTTGTGTCATTGGATGATCAATTAGGTCATTTTTGTCCTCCCTAGGATTATTCTTGTCCAATTAGGGTTTTTAACCAATCTTGTGCATCCAATAGGTGTGTTTGTGTCATTGGATGATCAATTAGGTCATTTTCGTCCTCCCTAGGCTTATTCTTGTCCAATTAGGGTTTTTAACCAATCTTGTGCATCCAATAGGTGTGTTTGTGTCATTGGATGATCAATTAGGTCATTTTCGTCCTCCCTAGGCTTATTCTTGTCCAATTAGGGTTTTTAACCAATCTTGTGCATCCAATAGGTGTGTTTGTGTCATTGGATGACCATTTAGGTCATTTTCGTCCTCCCGAGGCTTATTCTCCACCAATTAGGGTTTTTAACCAATCTTGTGCATCCAATAAGTTCATTTGTGTCATTGGATTAACATTTAGGTCATTTTCGTCCTGCCTAGGCATATTCTTGTCCAATTAAGGTTTTTACCCAATTTTGAGCATCCAATAGGTGTGTTTGTGTCATTGGATGATCAATTAGGTCATTTTCGTCCTCCCTAGGCTTATTCTTGTCCAATTAGGGTTTTTAACCAATCTTGTGCATCCAATAGGTGTGTTTGTGTCATTGGATGATCAATTAGGTCATTTTCGTCCTCCCTAGGCTTATTCTTGTTCAATTAGGGTTTTTAACCAATCTTGTGCATCCAATAGGTTTGTTTGTGTCATTAGATGATCAATTTGGTCATTTTCGTCCTCCCTAGGCTTATTCTTGTCCAATTAGGGTTTTTAACCAATCTTGTGCATCCAATAGGTGTGTTTGTGCCATTGGATGATCAATTAGGTCATTTTCATCCTCCTTAGGCTTATTCTTGTACAATTAGGGTTTTTAACCAATCTTGTGCATCCAATAGGTTTGTTTGTGTCATTGGATGATCAATTTGGTCATTTTCGTCCTCCCTAGGCTTATTCTTGTCCAATTAGGGTTTTTAACCAATCTTGTGCATCCAATAGGTGTGTTTGTGTCATGGGATGATCAATTAGGTCATTTTCATCCTCCCTAGGCTTATTCTTGTCCAATTAGGGTTTTTAACCAATCTTGTGCATCCAATAAGTTCATTTTTGTCATTGAATTAACATTCAGGTCATTTTTGTCCTCCCTAGGCATATTCTTGTCCAATTAGGGTTTTTATCCAATCTTGTGCATCCAATAGGTGTGTTTGTGTCATTGGATGACCATTTAGGTCATTTTCGTCCTCCCGAGGCTTATTCTCGACCAATTAGGGGTTTTAACCAATCTTGTGCATCCAACAAGTTCATTTGTGTCATTGGATTAACATTTAGGTCATTTTTGTCCTCCCTAGGCATATACATGTCCAATTAGGGTTTTTAACCAATCTTGAGCATCCAATAGGTGTGTTTGTGTCATTGGTTGATCAATTAGGTCATTTTCGTCCTCCCTAGGCTTATTATTGTCCAATTAGGGTTTTTAACCAATCTTGTGCATCCAATAGGTGTGTTTGTGTCATTGGATGATCAATTAGGTCATTTTCATCCTCCCTAGGCTTACTCTTGTCCAATTAGAGTTTTTAACCAATCTTGTCCATCCAATAGGTGTGTTTGTGTCATTGAATTAACATTTAGGTCATTTTCGTCCTCCCTAGTCATATTCTTATCCAATTAGGGTTTTTAACCAATCTTGTGCATCCAATAGGTGTGTTTGTGTCATTGGATGATCAATTAGGTCATTTTCATCCTCCCTAGGCTTATTCTTGTCCAATTAGGGGTTTTAACCAATCGTGTGCATCCAATAGGTTTGTTTGTGTCATTCGATGATCAATTTGGTCATTTTCGTCCTCCCTAGGCTTATTCTTGTCCAATTAGGGTTTTTAACCAATCTTGTGCATCCAATAGGTGTGTTTGTGTCATTGGATGATCATTTAGGTCATTTTCTTCCTCCGTAGGCTTATTCTTGTCCAATTAGGGTTTTTAACCAACCTTGTGCATCCAATAGGTGTGTTTGTGTCATTGGATGATCAATTTGGTCATTTTGATCCTCCCTAGGCTTATTCTTGTCCAATTAGGGTTTTTATACAATCTTGTTCGTCCAATAAGTTCATTTGTGTCATTGAATTAACATTTAGGTCATTTTCGTCCTCCCTAGTCATATTCTTATCCAATTAGGGTTTTTAACCAATCTTGTGCATCCAATAGGTGTGTTTGTGTCATTGGATGATCAATTAGGTCATTTTCGTCCTCCCTAGGCTTATTCTTGTTCAATTAGGGTTTTTAACCAATCTTGTGCATCCAATAGGTGTGTTTGTGTCATTGGATGATCAATTAGGTCATTTTCATCCTCCCTAGGCTTATTCTTGTCCAATTAGGGTTTTTAACAAATCTTGTGCATCCAATAGGTGTGTTTGTGTCTTTGGATGATCAATTAGGTCATTTTCGTCCTCCCTAGGCTTATTCTTGTTCAATTAGGGTTTTTAACCAATCTTGTGCATCCAATAAGTTTGTTTGTGTCATTGGATGATCAATTTGGTCATTTTCGTCCTCCCTTGGCTTATTCTTGTCCAATTAGGGTTTTTAACCAATCTTGTGCATCCAATAGGTGTGTTTGTGTCATTGGATGATCAATTAGGTCATTTTCATCCTCCCTAGGCTTATTCTTGTCCAATTAGGGTTTTTAACCAATCTTGTGCATCCAATAAGTTCATTTGTGTCATTGAATTAACATTTTGGTCATTTTCGTCCTCCCTAGTCATATTCTTATACAATTAGGGTTTTTAACCAATCTTGTGCATCCAATAGGTGTGTTTGTGTCTTTGGATGATCAATTAGGTCATTTTCGTCCTCCCTAGGCTTATTCTTGTTCAATTAGGGTTTTTAACCAATCTTGTGCATCCAATAGGTTTGTTTGTGTCATTGGATGATCAATTTGGTCATTTTCGTCCTCCCTAGCCTTATTCTTGTCCAATTAGGGTTTTTAAGCAATCTTGTGCATCCAATAGGTGTATTTGTGTCATTGGATGATCAATTACGTCATTTTGATCCTCCCTAGGCTTATTCTTGTCCAATTAGGGTTTTTAACCAATCTTGTGCATCCAATAGGTGTGTTTGTGTCATTGGATGATCAATTAGGTCATTTTCGTCCTCCCTAGGCTTATTCTTGTTCAATTAGGGTATTTAACCAATATTGTGCATCCAATAGGTTTGTTTGTGTCATTGGATGATCAATTTGGTCATTTTCGTCCTCCCTAGGCTTATTCTTGTCCAATTAGGGTTTTTAACCAATCTTGTGCATCCAATAGGTGTGTTTGTGTCATTGGATGATCAATTAGGTCATTTTCGTCCTCCCTAGGCTTATTCTTGTTCAATTAGGGTTTTTAACCAATCTTTTGCATCCAATACATTTGTTTGTGTCATTGGATGATCAATTTGGTCATTTTCGTCCTCCCTAGGCTTATTCTTGTCCAATTAGGGTTTTTAACCAATCTTGTGCATCCAATAGGTGTGTTTGTGTCATTGGATGATCAATTAGGTCATTTTCGTCCTCCCTAGGCTTATTCTTGTTCAATTAGGGTTTTTAACCAATCTTGTGCATCCAATAGGTTCATTTGTGTCATTGGATGATCAATTAGGTCATTTTCATCCTCCCTAGGCTTATTCTTGTCCAATTAGGGTTTTTAACCAATCTTGAGCATCCAATAGGTGTGTTTGTGTCATTGGATGATCAATTAGGTCATTTTCGTCCTCCCTAGGCTTATTCTTGTCCAATTAGGGTTTTTAACCAATCTTGTGCATCCAATAAGTTGATTTGTGTCATTGGATTAACATTTAGGTCATTTTCGTCCTCCCTAGGCATATTCTTGTCCAATTAGAGTTTTTAACCAATCTTGTGCTTCCAATAGGTGTGTTTGTGTCATTGGATGATCAATTAGGTCATTTTCGTCCTCCCTAGGCTTATTCTTGTCCAATTAGGGTTTTTAATCAATCTTGAGCATCCAATAAGTTCATTTGTGTCATTGGATTAACATTTAGGTCATTTTCGTCCTCCCTAGGCATATTCTTGTCCAATTAGGGTTTTTAACCAATCTTGTGCTTCCAATAGGTGTGTTTGTGTCATTGGATGATCAATTAGGTCATTTTCGTCCTCCCTAGGCTTATTCTTGTCCAATTAGGGTTTTTAACCAATCTTGGGCATCCAATAACTTTGTTTGTGTCATTGAATTAATATTTAGGTCATTTTCGTCCTCCCTAGGCATATTCTTGTCCAATTAGGGTTTTTAACCAATCTTGTGCATCCAATAGGTGTGTTTGTGTCATTGGATGATCAATTAGGTCATTTTCGTCCTCCCTAGGCTTATTCTTGTCCAATTAGGGTTTTTAAGCAATCTTGTGCATCCAATAAGTTTGTTTGTGTCGTTGAATTAATATTTAGGTCATTTTCGTCCTCCCTAGATATATTCTTGTCCAATTAGGGTTTTTAACCAATCTTGTGCATCCAATAGGTGTGTTTGTGTCATTGGATGATCAATTAGGTCATTTTCGTCCTCCCTAGGCTTATTCTTGTCCAATTAGGGTTTTTAACCAATCTTGTGCAACCGATTAGTTTGTTTGTGTCATTGAATTAATATTTAGGTCATTTTCGTCCTCCCTAGGCATATTCTTGTCCAATTAGGGTTTTTAACCAATCTTGTGCATCCAATAGGTGTGTTTGTGTCATTGGATGATCAATTAGGTCATTTTCTTTCTCCCTAGGCTTATTCTTGTCCAATTAGGGTTTTTAACCAATCTTGTGCATCCAATAGGTGTGTTTGTGTCATTGGATGATCAATTAGGTCATTTTCGTCTTCCCGAAGCTTATTCTCGACCAATTAGGGTTTTTAACCAATCTTGTGCATCCAATAGGTTCATTTGTGTCATTGGATTTACATTTAGGTCATTTTCGTCCTCCCTAGTCATATTCTTATCCAATTAGGGTTTTTAACCAATCTTGTGCATCCAATAGGTGTGTTTGTGTCATTGGATGATCAATTAGGTCATTTTCGTCCTCCCTAGGCTTATTCTTGTTCAATTAGGGTTTTTAACCAATCTTGTGCATCCAATAGGAGTGTTTGTAACATTGGTTGATCAATTAGGTCATTTTCGACCTCCCTAGGCTTATTATTGTCCAATTAGGGTTTTAAACAAATCTTGTGCATCCAATAGGTGTGTTTGTGTCATTGGATGATCAATAAGGTCATTTTGATCCTCCCTAGGCTTATTCTTGTCCAATTAGGGTTTTTAACCAATCTTGTGCATTCAATAAGTTCATTTGTGTCATTGAATTAACATTTAGGTCATTTTCGTCCTCCCTAGTCATATTCTTATACTATTAGGGTTTTTAACCAATCTTGTGCATCCAATAGGTGTGTTTGTGTCATTGGATGATCAATTAGGTCATTTTCGTCCTCCCTAGGCTTATTCTTGTTCAATTAGGGTTTTTAACCAATCTTGTGCATCCAATAGGTGTGTTTGTGTCATTGGATGATCAATTAGTTCATTTTCATCCTCCCTAGGTTTATTCAAGTCCAATTAGGGTTTTTAACCAATCTTGTGAATCCAATAAGCTCATTTGTGTCATTGAATTAACATTTAGGTCATTTATGTCCACCCTAGGCATATTCTTGTCCAATTAGGGTTTTTATCCAATCTTGTGCATCCAATAGGGGTGTTTGTGTCATTGGATGACCATTTAGGTCATTTTCGTCCTCTCGAGGCTTATTCTCGACCAATTAGGGTTTTTAACCAATCTTGTGCACCCAAGAAGTTCATTTGTGTCATTAAATTAACATTTAGGTCATTTTCGTCCTCCCTAGGCATATTCTTGTCCAATTAGGGTTTTTAACCAATCTTG
>JBBPBR010001853.1:16781-43976 GCA_037974775.1 Cicer pinnatifidum | reverse complement strand
TTATTCTTGTCCAATTAGGGTTTTTAACCAATCTTGTGCATCCAATAAGTTCATTTGTGTCATTGGATTAACATTTAGGTCATTTTCGTCCTCCCTAGGCATATTCTTGTCCAATTAGGGTTTCTAACCAATCTTGTGCATCCAATAGGTGTGTTTGTGTCATTGGATGATCAATTAGGTTATTTTCGTCCTCCCTAGGCTTATTCTTGTCCAATTAGGGTTTTTAACTAATCTTGTGCATCCAATAAGTTCATTTGTGTCATTGGATGATCAATTAGGTCATTTTCGTCCTTCCTAGGCATATTCTTGTCCAATTTGGGTTTTTAACCAATCTTGTGCATCCAATAGGTGTGTTTGTGTCATTGGATGATCAATTAGGTCATTTTCGTCCTCCCGAGGCATATTCTTGTCCAATTAGGGTTTTTAACCAATCTTGTGCATCCAATAGGTGTGTTTGTGTCGTTGGATGATCAATTAGGTCATTTTCATCCTCCCTAGGCATATTCTTGTCCAATTAGGGGTTTTAACCAATCTTGTGCATCCAATAGGTGTGTTTGTGTCATTGGATGATCAATTAGGTCATTTGCGTCCTCCCTAGGCTTATTCTTGTCCAATTATGGTTTTTAACCAATCTTGTGCATCCAATAGGTGTGTTTGTGTCATTGGATGATCAATTAGGTCATTACGTCCTCCCTAGGCTTATTCTTGTCCAATTAGGGTTTTTAACCAATCTTGTGCATCCAATACCTTTGTTTGTGTCATTGAATTAATATTAAGGTCATTTTCGTCCTCCCTAGGCATATTCTTGTCCAATTAGGGTTTTTAACCAATCTTGTGCATCCAATAGGTGTGTTTGTGTCATTGGATGTTCAATTAGGTCATTTTCGTCCTCCCTAGGCTTATTCTTGTTCAATTAGGGTTTTTAACCAATCTTGTGCATCCAATAACTTTGTTTGTGTCATTGAATTAATATTTAGGTCATTTTCGTCCTCCCTAGGCTTATTCTTGTCCAATTAGGGTTTTTAACCAATCTTGTGCATCTAATAGGTGTGTTTGTGTCATTGGATGATCAATTAGGTCATTTTCGTCGTCCCTAGGCTTATTCTTGTCCAATAAGGGTTTTTAACCAATCTTGTGCATCCGATAAGTTTGTTTGTGTCATTGAATTAATATTTAGGTCATTTTCGTCCTCCCTAGGCATATTCTTGTCCAATTAGGGTTTTTAACCAATCTTGTGCATCCAATAGGTGTGTTTGTGTCATTGGATGATCAATTAGGTCATTTTCGTCCTCCCTAGGCTTATTCTTGTCCAATTAGGATTTTTAACCAATCTTGTGCATACGATAAGTTTGTTTGCGTCATTGAATTAATATTTAGGTCATTTTCGTCCTCCCTAGGCATATTCTTGTCCAATTAGGGTTTTTAACCAATCTTGTGCATCCAATAGGTGTGTTTGTGTCATTGGATGATCAATTAGGTCATTTTCGTCCTCCCTAGGCTTATTCTTGTCCAATTAGGGTTTTTAACCAATCTTGTGCATCCAATAAGTTGAGTTGTGTCATTGGATTAACATTTAGGTCATTTTCGTCCTCCCTAGGCTTATTCTTGTCCAATTAGGGTTTTTAACCAATCTTGTGCATCCAATAGGTGTGTTTGTGTCATTGGATGATCAATTAGGTCATTTTCGCCCTCCATAGGCTTATTCTTGTCCAATTAGGGTTTTTAACCAATCTTTTGCATCCAATAAGTTGAGTTGTGTCATTGGATTAACATTTAGGTCATTTTCGTCCTCCCTAGGCTTATTCTTGTCCAATTAGGGTTTTTAACCAATCTTGTGCATCCAATAAGTTCATTTGTGTCATTGGATTAACATTTAGGTCATTTTCGTCCTACCTAGGCATATTCTTGTCCAATTAGAGTTTTTGACCAATCTGGTGCATCCAATAGGTGTGTTTGTGTCATTGGATGATCAATTAGGTCATTTTCGTCCTCCCTAGGCTTATTCTTGTCCAATTAGGGTTTTTAACCAATCTTGTGCATCCAATAGGTGTGTTTGTGTCATTGGATGACCATTTAGGTCATTTTCGTCCTCCCGAGGCTTATTCTCCACCAATTAGGGTTTTTAACCAATCTTGTGCATCCAATAAGTTCATTTGTGTCATTGGATTAACATTTAGGTCATTTTCGTCCTGCCTAGGCATATTCTTGTCCAATTAAGGTTTTTACCCAATTTTGAGCATCCAATAGGTGTGTTTGTGTCATTGGATGATCAATTAGGTCATTTTCGTCCTCCCTAGGCTTATTCTTGTCCAATTAGGGTTTTTAACCAATCTTGTGCATCCAATAGGTGTGTTTGTGTCATTGGATGATCAATTAGGTCATTTTCGTCCTCCCTAGGCTTATTCTTGTTCAATTAGGGTTTTTAACCAATCTTGTGCATCCAATAGGTTTGTTTGTGTCATTAGATGATCAATTTGGTCATTTTCGTCCTCCCTAGGCTTATTCTTGTCCAATTAGGGTTTTTAACCAATCTTGTGCATCCAATAGGTGTGTTTGTGTCATTGGATGATCAATTAGGTCATTTTGATCCTCCCTAGGCTTATTCTTGTCCAATTAGGGTTTTTAACCAATCTTGTGCATCCAATAAGTTCATTTGTGTCATTGAATTAACATTTAGGTCATTTTCGTCCTCCCTAGTCATATTCTTATCCCATTATGGTTTTTAACCAATCTTGTGCATCCAATAGGTGTGTTTGTGTCATTGGATGATCAATTAGGTCATTTTCGTCCTCCCTAGGCTTATTCTTGTTCAATTAGGGTTTTTAACCAATCTTGTGCATCCAATAGGTGTGTTTGTGTCATTGGATGATCAATTAGGTCATTTTCGTCCTCCCTTGGCTTATTCTTGTCCAATTAGGGTTTTTAACCAATCTTGTGCATCCGATAAGTTTGTTTGTGTCATTGAATTAATATTTAGGTCATTTTCGTCCTTCCTAGGCATATTCTTGTCCAATTAGGGTTTTTAACCAATCTTGTGCATCCAATAGGTGTGTTTGTGTCATTGGATGATCAATTAGGTCATTTTCGTCCTCCCTAGTCTTATTCTTGTCCAATTAGGGTTTTTAACAAATCTTGTGCATCCAATAAGTTCATTTGTGTCATTGGATGATCAATTAGGTCATTTTCGTCCTCCCTAGGCTTATTCTTGTCCAATTAGGGTTTTTAACCAATCTTGTGCATCTAATTGGTGTGTTTGTGTCATTGGATGATCAATTAGGTCATTTTCGTCCTCCCTATGCTTATTCTTGTCCAATTAGGGTTTTTAACCAATCTTGTGCATCCAATAAGTTGAGTTGTGTCATTGGATTAACATTTAGGTCATTTTCGTCCTCCCTAGGCATATTCTTGTCCAATTAGGGTTTTTAACCAATCTTGTGCATCCAATAGGTGTGTTTGTGTCATTGGATGATCAATTAGGTCATTTTCGTCCTCCCTAGGCATATTCTTGTCAAATTAGGGTTTTTAACCACTCTTGTGCATCCAATAAGTTGAGTTGTGTCATTGGATTAACATTTAGGTCATTTTCGTCCTCCCTAGGCTTATTCTTGTCCAATTAGGGTTTTTAACCAATCTTGTGCATCCAATAGGTGTGTTTGTGTCATTGGATGATCAATTAGGTCATTTTCGTCCTTCATAGGCTTTTTCTTGTCCAATTAGGGTTTTTAACCAATCTTTTGCATCCAATAAGTTGAGTTGTGTCATTGGATTAACATTTAGGTCATTTTCGTCCTCCCTAGGCTTATTCTTGTCCAATTAGGGTTTTTAACCAATCTTGTGCATCCAATAGGTGTGTTTGTGTCATTGGATGATCAATTAGGTCATTTTCGTCCTCCCTAGTCATATTCTTCTCCAATTAGGGTTTTTAACCAATCTTGTGCATCCAATAAGTTGAGTTGTGTCATTGGATTAACATTTAAGTCATTTTCGTCCTCCCTAGGCATATTCTTGTCCAATTAGAGTTTTAAACCAATCTTGTGGATCCAATAGGTGTGTTTGTGTCATTGGATGATCAATTAGGTCATTTTCGTCCTCCCTTTGCATATTCTTGTCCAATTAGGGTTTTTAACCAATCTTGTGCGTCCGATAGATGTGTTTGTGTCATTGGATGATCAATTAGGTCATTTTCGTCGGCTTATTCTTGTCCAATTAGGGTTTTTAACCAATCTTGTGCATCCAATAAGTTGAGTTGTGTCATTGGATTAACATTTAGGTCATTTTCGTCCTCCCTAGGCTTATTCTTGTCCAATTAGGGTTTTTAACCAATCTTGTGCATCCAATAGGTGTGTTTGTGTCATTGGATGATCAATTAGTTCATTTTCGTCCTCCCTAGACTTATTCTTGTCCAATTAGGGTTTTTAACCAATCTTGTGCATCCAATAAGTTGAGTTGTGTCATTGGATTAACATTTAGGTCATTTTCGTCCTCCCTAGGCTTATTCTTGTCCAATTAGGGTTTTTAACCAATCTTGTGCATCCAATAGGTGTGTTTGTGTCATTGGATGATCAATTAGGTCATTTTCTTCCTCCCTAGGCTTATTCTTGTCCAATTAGGGTTTTTAGCCAATCTTGTGCATCCGATAAGTTTGTTTGTGTCATTGAATTAATATTAGGGTTTTTAACCAATCTTGTGCATCCAATAGGTGTGTTTGTGTCATTGGATGATCAATTAGGTTATTTTCGTCCTCCCTAGGCTTATTCTTGTCCAATTAGGGTTTTTAACTAATCTTGTGCATCCAATAAGTTCATTTGTGTCATTGGATGTTAAATTAGGTCATTTTCGTCCTTCCTAGGCATATTCTTGTCCAATTTGGGTTTTTAACCAATCTTGTGCATCCAATAGGTGTGTTTGTGTCATTGGATGACCAATTAGGTCATTTTCGTCCTCCCTAGGCATATTCTTGTCCAATTAGGGTTTTTAACCAATCTTGTGCATCCAATAAGTTGAGTTGTGTCATTGGATGATCAATTAGGTCATTTTCGTCCTCCCTAGGCTTATTCTTGTCCAATTAGGGTTTTTAACCAATCTTGTGCATCCAATACCTTTGTTTGTGTCATTGAATTAATATTAAGGTCATTTTCGTCCTCCCTAGGCATATTCTTGTCCAATTAGGGTTTTTAACCAATCTTGTGCATCCAATAGGTGTGTTTGTGTCATTGGATGATCAATTAGGTCATTTTCGTCCTCCCTAGGCTTATTCTTGTTCAATTAGGGTTTTTAACCAATCTTGTGCATCCAATAAGTTGAGTTGTGTCATTGGATTAACATTTAGGTCATTTTCGTTCTCCCTAGGCTTATTCTTGTCCAATTAGGGTTTTTAACCAATCTTGTGCATCCAATAAGTTCATTTGTGTTATTGGATTAACATTTAGCTCATATTCGTCCTCCCTAGGAATATTCTTGTCCAATTAGGGTTTTTAACCGATCTTGTGCATCCAATAGGTGTGTTTGTGTCATTGAATGATCAATTAGGTCATTTTCGTCCTGCCTAGGCATATTCTTCTCCAATTAGGGTTTTTAACCAATCTTGTGCATCCAATAGGTGTGTTTGTGTCATTGGATGATCAATTAGGTCATTTACGTCCTCCCTAGGCTTATTCTTGTCCAATTAGGGTTTTTAACCAATCTTGTGCAACCAATAACTTTGTTTGTGTCATTGAATTAATATTAAGGTCATTTTCGTCCTCCCTAGGCATGATCTTGTCCAATTAGAGTTTTTAACCATTCTTGTGCATCCAATAGGTGTGTTTGTGTCATTGGATGATCAATTAGGTCATTTTCGACCTCCCTAGGCTTATTCTTGTCCAATTAGGGTTTATAACCAATTTTGTGCATCTAATAGGTGTGTTTGTGTCATTGGATGATCAATTAGGTCATTTTCGTCCTCCCTAGGCTTATTCTTGTCCAATTAGGGTTTTTAACAAATCTTGTGCATTTGATAAGTTTGTTTGTGTCATTGAATTAATATTTAGGTCATTTTCGTCCTCCCTAGGCATATTCTTGTCCAATTAGGGTTTTTAACCAATCTTGAGCATCCAATAGGTGTGTTTGTGTCATCGGATGATCAATTAGGTCATCTTCGTCCTCCCTAGACATATTCTTGTCCAATTAGGGTTTTTAACCAATCTTGTGCATCCAATAAGTTGAGTTGTGTCATTGGATTAACATTTAGGTCATTTTCGTCCTTCCTAGGCTTATTCTTGTCCAATTAGGGTTTTTAACCAATCTTGTGCATCCAATAGGTGTGTTTGTGTCATTGGATGATCAATTAGGTCATTTTCGTCCTCCATAGGCTTATTCTTGTCCAATTAGGGTTTTTAACCAATCTTGTGCATCCAATAGGTGTGTTTGTGTCATTGGATGATCAATTAGGTCATTTTCGTCCTCCCTAGTCTATTTCTTGTCCAATTTGGGTTTTTAACCGATCATGTGCATCCAATAGGTGTGTTTGTGTCATTGGATGATCAATTAGGTCATTTTCGTCCTCCCTAGGCTATTTCTTGTCCAATTAGGGTTTTTAACCAATCTTGTGCATCCAATAACTTTGTTTGTGTCATTGAATTAATATTTAGGTCATTTTCGTCCTCCATAGGCATATTCTTGTCCAATTAGGGTTTTTAACCAATCTTGTGCATCCAATAGGTGTGTTTGGGTCATTGGATGATCAATTAGGTCATTTTCGACCTCCCTAGGCTTATTCTTGTCCAATTAGGGTTTTTAACCAATCTTGTACATCTAATAAGTTCATTTGTGTCATTGGATTAACATTTAGGTCATTTTCGTCCTCCCTAGGCATATTCTTGTTCAATTAGGGTTTTTAACCAATCTTGTGCATCCAATAGGTGTGTTTGTGTCATTGGATAATCAATTAGGTCATTTTCGTCCTCCCTAGGCTTATTCTTATCCAATTAGGGTTCTTAACCAATCTTGTGCATCCAATAAGTTGAGTTGTGTCATTGGATTAACATTTAGGTCATTTTCGTTCTCCCTACGCTTATTCTTGTCCAATTAGGGTTTTTAACCAATCTTGTGCATCCAATAGGTGTGTTTGTGTCATTGGATGATCAATTAGGTCATTTTCGTCCTCCCTAGGCTTATTCTTGTCCAATTAGGGTTTTTAACCAATCTTGTACATCTAAAAAGTTCATTTGTGTCATTGGATTAACATTTAGGTCATTTTCGTCCTCCCTAGGCATATTCTTGTTCAATTAGGGTTTTTAACCAATCTTGTGCATCCAATAGGTGTGTTTGTATCATTGGATTAACATTTAGGTCATTTTCGTCCTCCCTAGGCATATTCTTGTCCAATTAGGGTTTTTAACCAATCTTGTGCATCCAATAGGTGTGTTTGTGTCATTGGATGATCAATTAGGTCATTTTCGTCCTCCCTAGGCTTATTCTTGTCCAATTAGGGTTTTTAACCAATCTTGTGCATCCAATAGGTGTGTTTGTGTCATTGGATGATCAATTAGGTTACTTTCGTCCTCCCTAGGCATATTCTTGTCCAATTAAGGTTTTTAACTAATCTTGTGCATCCAATAGGTGTGTTTGTGTCATTGGATGACCAATTAGGTCATTTTCGTCCTCCCTAGGCATATTCTTGTCCAATTAGGGTTTTTAACCAATCTTGTGCATCCATTAGGTGTGTTTGTGGCAATGGATGATCAATTAGGTCATTTTCGTCCTCCCTAGGCTTATTCTTGTCCAATTAGGGTTTTTAACCAATCTTGTGCATCCAATAGGTGTGTTTGTGTCATTGGATGATCAATTAGGTCATTTTCGTCCTCCCTAGGCTTATTCTTGTCCAATTAGGGTTTTTAACCAATCTTGTGCATCCAATAGGTGTGTTTGTGTCATTGGATGATCAATTAGGTCATTTTCGTCCTCCATAGGCTTATTTTTGTCCAATAGGGTTTTTAACCAATCTGGTGCATCCAATAAGTTGAGTTGTGTGATTGGATTAATATTTAGGTCATTTCCATCCTCCCTAGGCTTATTCTTATCCAATTAGGGTTTTTAACCAATCTTGTGCATCCAATAAGTTCATTTGTGTCATTGGATTAACATTTAGGTCATTTTCGTCCTCCCTAGGCATATTCTTGTCCAATTAGGGTTTTTAACCAATCTTGTGCATCCAATAGGTGTGTTTGTGTCATTGGATGATCAATTAGGTTATTTTCGTCCTTCCTAGGCTTATTCTTGTCCAATTAGGGTTTTTAACCAATCTTGTGCATCCAATAGGTGTGTTTGTGTCATTGGATGACCAATTAGGTCATTTTCGTCCTCCCTAGGCATATTCTTGTCCAATTAGGGTTTTTAACCAATCTTGTGCATCCAATAAGTTGAGTTGTGTCATTGGATTAATATTTAAATCATTTCCATCCTCCCTAGGCTTATTCTTATCCAATTAGGGTTTTTAACCAATCTTGTGCATCCAATAAGTTCATTTGTGTCATTGGATTAACATTTAGGTCATTTTCGTCCTCCCTAGGCATATTCTTGTCCAATTAGGGTTTTTAACCAATCTTGTGTATCCAATAGGTGTGTTTGTGTCATTGGTTGATCAATTAGGTCATTTTCGTCCTCCCTAGGCTTATTCTTGTCCAATTAGGGTTTTTAACCAATCTTGTGCATCCAATAGGTGTGTTTGTGTCATTGGATGATCAATTAGGTCATTTTCGTCCTCCCTAGGCTTATTCTTGTCAAATTAGGGTTTTTAACCAATCTTGTGCTTCCAATAGGTGTCTGTGTGTCATTGAATTAATATTTAGGTTATTTTCGTCCTCCCTAGGCATATTCTTGTCCAATTAGGTTTTTTAACCAATCTTGTGCTTCCAATAGGTGTGTTTGTGACATTGGATGATCAATTAGGTCATTTTCGTCCTCCCTAGGCTTATTCTTGTCCAATTAGGGTTTTTAACCAATCTTGTGCATCCAATAAGTTGAGTTGTTTCATTGGATTAACATTTAGGTCATTTTCGTCCCCCCTAGGCTTATTCTTGTCCAATTAGGGTTTTTAACCAATCTTGTGCATCCAATAAGTTCATTTGTGTCATTGGATTAACATTTAGGTCATTTTTGTCCTCCCTAGACATATTCTTGTCCAATTAGGGTTTTTAACCAATCTTGTGTATCCAATAGGTGTGTTTGTGTCATTGGATGATCAATTAGGTCATTTTCGTCCTCCCTAGGCTTATTCTTGTCCAATTAGGGTTTTTAACCAATCTTGTGCATCCAATAAGTTGAGTTGTTCCATTGGATTAATATTTAGGTCATTTTCGTCCTCCCTAGGCTTATTCTTGTCCAATTAGGGTTTTTAACCAATCTTGTGCATCCAATAAGTTCATTTGTGTCATTGGATTAACATTTAGGTCATTTTCGTCCTCCCTAGGCATATTCTTGTCCAATTAGGGTTTTTAATAAATCTTGTGTATCCAATAGGTGTGTTTGTGTCATTGGTTGATCAATTAGGTCATTTTCGTCCTCCCTAGGCTTATTCTTGTCCAATTAGGGTTTTTAACCAATCTTGTGCATCCAATAGGTGTGTTTGTGTCATTGGATGATCAATTAGGTCATTTTTGTCCTCCCTAGGCATATTCTTGTCCAATTAGCATTTTTAACCAATCTTGTGCATCCAATAGGTGTGTTTGTGTCATGGGATGATCAATTAGGTCATTTTCGTCCTCCCTAGGCTTATTCTTGTCCAATTAGGGTTTTTAACCAATCTTGTGCATCCAATAGGTGTGTTTGTGTCATTGGATGATCAATTAGGTCATTTTCGTCCTCCCTAGGCTTATTCTTGTCCAATTAGTGTTTTTAACCAATCTTTTGCATCCAATAAGTTCATTAGTGTCATTGGATGATCAATTAGGTCATTTTCGTCCTCCCTAGGCATGTTCTTGTCCAACTAGGGTTTTTAACCAATCTTGTGCATCCAATATGTGTGTTTGTGTCATTGGATGATCAATTAGGTCATTTTCGTCCTCCCTAGGCTTATTCTTGTCCAATTAGGGTTTTTAACCAATCTTGTGCATCCAATAGGTGTGTTTGTGTCATTGGATGATCAATTATGTCATTTTCGGCCTCCATAGGCTTATTCTTGTCCAATTAGGGTTTTTAACCAATCTTGTGCATCCAATAGGTGTGTTTGTGTCATTGGATGATCAATTAGGTCATTTTCGTCCTCCCTAGGCTTATTCTTGTCCAATTAGGGTTTTTAACCAATCTTGTGCATCCAATAGGTGTGTTTGTGTCATTGGATGATCAATTAGGTCATTTTCGTCCTCCCTAGGCTTATTCTTGTCCAATTAGTGTTTTTAATCAATCTTGTGCATCCAATAGGTGTGTTTGTGTCATTGGATGATCAATTAGGTCATTTTCGTCCTCCCTAGGCTTATTCTTGTCCAATTAGGGTTTTTAACCAATCTTGTGCATCCAATAAGTTGAGTTGTGTCATTGAATTAATATTTAAGTCATTTTCGTCCTCCCTAGGCATATTCTTGTCCAATTAAGGTTTTTAACCAATCTTGTGCATCCAATAGGTGTGTTTGTGTCATTGGATGATCAATTAGGTCATTTTCGTCCTCCCTAGGCTTATTCTTGTCCAATTAGGATTTTTAACCAATCTTGTGCATCCAATAGGTGTGTTTGTGTCATTGGATTAACATTTAGGTCATTTTCGTCCTCCCTAGGCATATTCTTGTCCAATTAGAGTTTTAGACCAATATTGTGCATCCAATGGGTTTTTAACCAATCTTGTGCATCCAATAGGTGTGTTTGTGTCATTGGATGATCAATTAGGTCATTTTGTTCTCCCTAGGCCTATTCTTGTCCAATTAGGGTTTTTAACCAATCTTGTGCATCCAATAGGTGTGTTTGTGTCATTGGATGATCAATTAGGTCATTTTCGTCCTCCCTACGCTTATTCTTGTCCAATTAGGGTTTTTAACCAATCTTGTGCATCCAATTGGTGTGTTTGTGTCATTGGATGATCAATTAGGTCATTTTCGTCCTTCCTAGGCTTATTCTTGTCCAATTAGGGTTTTTAACCAATCTTGTGCATCCAATAGGTGTGTTTGTGTCATTGGATGATCAATTAGGTCATTTTCGTCCTCCCTAGGCTTATTCTTGTCCAATTAGGGTTTTTAACCAATCTTGTGCATCCAATAAGTTGAGTTGTGTCATTGGATTAACATTTAGGTCATTTTCGTCCTCCGTAGGCTTATTCTTGTCCAATTAGTTTTTTTAACCAATCTTGTGCATCCAATAGGTGTGTTTGTGTCATTGGATGACCAATTAGGTCATTTTCGTCCTCCCTAGGCTTATTCTTGTCCAATTAGGGTTTTTAACCAATCTTGTGCATCCAATAGGTGTGTTTGTGTCATTGGATGATCAATTAGGTCATTTTCGTCCTCCCTAGGCTTATTCTTGTCCAATTAGGGTTTTTAACCAATCTTGTGCATCCAATAAGTTGAGTTGTGTCATTGAATTAACATTTAGGTCATTTTCGTCCTCCCTAGGCTTATTCTTGTCCAACTAAGGTTTTTAACCAATCTTGTGCATCCAATAGGTGTGTTTGTGTCATTGGATGATCAATTAGGTCATTTTCGTCCTCCCTAGGCTTATTCTTGTCCAATTAGGGTTTTTAACCAATCTTGTGCATCCAATAAGTTGAGTTGTGTCATTGGATTAACATTTAGGTCATTTTCGTCCTCCCGAGGCTTATTCTTGTCCAATTAGGGTTTTTAACCAATCTTGTGCATCCAATAAGTTCATTTGTGTCATTGGATTAACATTTAGGTCATTTTCGTCCTCCCTAGGCATATTCTTGTCCAATTAGAGTTTTAGACCAATCTTGTGCATCCAATAGGTGTGTTTGTGTCATTGGATGATCAATTAGGTTATTTTGGTCCTCCCTAGACTTATTCTTGTCCAATTAGGATTTTTAACTAATCTTGTGTCTCCAATAAGTTCATTTGTGTCATTGGATGATCAATTAGGTCATTTTCGTCCTCCCTAGGCATATTCTTGTCCAATTAGGGTTTTTAACCAATCTTGTGCATCCAATAGGTGTGTTTGTGTCATTGGATGATCAACTAGGTCATTTTCGTCCCCCCTAGGCTTATTCTTGTCCAATTAGGGTTTTTAACCAATCTTGTGCATCCAATAGGTGTGTTTGTGTCATTGGATGATCAATTAGGTCATTTACGTCCTCCCTAGGCTTATTCTTGTCCAATTAGGGTTTTTAACCAATCTTGTGCATCCAATAACTTTGTTTGTGTCATTGAATTAATATTTAGGTCATTTTCGTCATCCCTAGGCATATTCTTGTCCAATTAGGGTTTTTAACCAATCTTGTGCGTCCAATAGGTGTGTTTGTGTCATTGGATGATCAATTAGGTCATTTACGTCCTACCTAGGCTTATTCTTGTCCAATTAGGGTTTTTAACCAATCTTGTGCATCCAATAACTTTGTTTGTGTCATTGAATTAATATTTAGGTCATTTACGTCCTCCCTAGGCATATTCTTGTCCAATTAGGGTTTTTAACCAATCTTGTGCATCCAATAGGTGTGTTTGTGTCATTGGATGATCAATTAGGTCATTTACGCCCTCCCTAGGCTTATTCTTGTCCAATTAGGGTTTTTAACGAATCTTGTGCATCCAATAAGTTCATTTGTGTCATTGGATTAACAGTTAGGTCATTTTCATCCTCCCTAGGCATATTCTTGTCCAATTAGGGTTTTTAACCAATCTTGTGCTTCCAATAGGTGTGTTTGTGTCATTGGATGATCAATTACGTCATTTTCGTCCTCCCTAGGCTTATTCTTGTCCAATTAGGGTTTTTAACCAATCTTTTGCATCCAATAAGTTCATTGGTGTCATTGGATGATCAACTAGGTCATTTTCGTCCTCCCTAGGCATATTCTTGTCCAACTAGGGTTTTAAACCAATCTTGTGCATCTAATAGGTGTGTTTGTGTCATTGGATGATCAATTAGGTCATTTTCGTCCTCCCTAGGCTTATTCTTGTCCAATTAGGGTTTTTAACCAATCTTGTGCATCCAATAGGTGTGTTTGTGTCATTGGATGATCAATTAGGTCATTTTCGTCCTCCCTAGGCTTATTCTTGTCCAATTAGGGTTTTTAACCAATCTTGTGCATCCAATAGGTGTGTTTGTGTCATTGGATGATCAATTAGGTCATTTTCGTCCTTTCTATGCTTATTTTTGTCCAATTAGGGTTTTTAAGCAATCTTGTGCATCCAATAAGTTCATTTGTGTCATTGGATGATCAATTAGGTCATTTTCGTCCTCCCTAGGCATATTCTTGTCCAACTAGGGTTTCTAACCAATCTTGTGCTTCCAATAGATGTGTTTGTGTCATTGGATGATCAATTAGGTCATTTTCGTCCTCCCTAGGCTTATTCTTGTCCAATTAGGGTTTTTAACCAATCTTGTGCATCCAATAGGTGTGTTTGTGTCATTGGATGATCAATTAGGTCATTTTCGTCCTCCCTAGGCTTATTCTTGTCCAATTAGGGTTTTTAACCAATCTTGTGCATCCAATAGGTGTGTTTGTGTCATTGGATGATCAATTAGGTCATTTTCGTCCTCCCTAGGCTTATTCTTGTCCAATTAGGGTTTTTAACCAATCTTGTGCATCCAATAACTTTGTTTGTGTCATTGAATTAATATTTTGGTCATTTTCGTCCTCCCTAGGCATGTTCTTGTCCAACTAGGGTTTTTAACCAATCTTGTGCATCCAATTGGTGTGTTTGTGTCATTGGATGATCAATTAGGTCATTTTCGTCCTCCCTAGGCTTATTCTTGTCCAATTAGGGTTTTTAACCAATCTTGTGCATCCAATAGGTGTGTTTGTGTCATTGGATGATCAATTAGGTCATTTTCGTCCTCCCTAGGCTTATTCTTGTCCAATTAGTGTTTCTAACCAATCTTGTGCATCTAATAGGTGTGTTTGTGTCATTGGATGATCAATTAGGTCATTTTCGTCCTCCCTAGGCATATTCTTGTCCAATTAGGGTTTTTAGCCAATCTTGTGCATCCAATAGGTGTGTATGTGTCATTGGATGATCAATTAGATTATTTTCGTCCTCCCTAGGCTTATTCTTGTCCAATTAGGGTTTTTAACCAATCTTGTGCAACCAATAGGTGTTTAACCAATCTTGTGCATCCAATAGGTGTGTTTGTGGCAATAGATGATCAATTAGGTCGTTTTCGTCCTCCCTAGGCTTATTCTTGTCCAATTAGGGTTTTTAACCAATCTTGTGCATCCAATAGGTGTGTTTGTGTCATTGGATGATCAATTAGGTCTTTTTCGTCCTCCCTAGGCTTATTCTTGTCCAATTAGGGTTTTTAACCAATCTTGTGCATCCAATAGGTTTGTTTGGGACATTGGATGATCAATTAGGTCATTTACGTCCTCCCTAGGCTTATTCTTGTCCAATTAAGGTTTTTAACCAATCTTGTGCATCCATTAACTTTGTTTGTGTCATTGAATTAATATTTAGGTCATTTTCGTCATCCCTAGGCATATTCTTGTCCAATTAGGGTTTTTAACCAATCTTGTGCATCTAATAGGTGTGTTTGTGTCATTGGATGATCAATTAGGTCATTTTCGTCCTCCCTAGGCTTATTCTTGTCCAATTAGGGTTTTTAACCAATCTTGTGCATCCAATAGGTGTGTTTGTGTCATTGGATGATCAATTAGGTCATTTTCGTCCTCCCTAGGCTTATTCTTGTCCAATTAGGGTTTTTAACCAATCTTGTGCATCCAATAAGTTGAGTTGTGTCATTGGATTAACATTAAGGTCATTTTCATTCTCCCTAGGCTTATTCTTGTCCAATTAGGGTTTTTAACCAATCTTGTGCATCCAATAGGTGTGTTTGTGTCATTGGATGATCAATTAGGTCATTTTCGTCCTCCCTAGGCTTATTCTTGTCCAATTAGGGTTTTTAACCAATCTTGTGCATCCAATAGGTGTGTTTGTGTCATTGGATGATCAATTAGGTCATTTTCGTCCTCCCTAGGCTTATTCTTGTCCAATTAGGGTTTTTAACCAATCTTGTGCATCCAATAGGTGTGTTTGTGTCATTGGATGATCAATTAGGTCATTTTCGTCCTCTCTAGACTTATTCTTGTCCAATTAGGGTTTTTAACCAATCTTGTGCATCCAATAACTTTGTTTGTGTCATTGAATTAATATTTAGGTCATTTTCGTCCTCCCTAGGCATATTCTTGTCCAATTAGGGTTTTTAACCCATCTTGTGCATCCAATAGGTGTGTTTGTGTCATTGGATGATCAATTAGGTCATTTTCGTCCTCCCTAGGCTTATTCTTGTCCAATTAGGGTTTTTAACCAATCTTGTGCATCCAATAAGTTCATTTGTGTCATTGGATGATCAATTAGGTCTTTTTCGTCCTCCCTAGGCATATTCTTGTCCAACTAGGGTTTTTAACCAATCTTGTGCTTCCAATAGGTGTGTTTGTGTCATTGGATGATCAATTAGGTCATTTTCATCCTCACTGGGCTTATTCTTGTCCAATTAGGGTTTTTAACCAATCTTGTGCATCCAATAGATGTGTTTGTGTCATTGGATGATCAATTAGGTCATTTTCGTCCTCTCTAGGCTTATTCTTGTCCAATTAGGGTTTTTAACCAATCTTGTGCATCCAATAAGTTCATTTGTGTCATTGGATGATCAATTAGGTCATTTTCGTCCTCCCTAGGCTTATTCTTGTCCAATTAGGGTTTTTAACCAATCTTGTGCATCCAATAGGTGTGTTTGTGTCATTGCATGATCAATTAGGTCATTTTCGTCCTCCCAAGGCTTATTCTTGTCCAATTAGGATTTTTAACCAATCTTGTGCATCCAATAAGTTCATTTGTGTCATTGGATTAACATTTAGGTCATTTTCGTCCTCCCTAGGCATATTCTTGTCCAATTAGGGTTTTTAACCAATCTTGTGTATCCAATAGGTGTGTTTGTGTCATTGGATGATCAATTAGGTCATTTTCGTCCTCCCAAGGCTTATTCTTGTCCAATTAGGGTTTTTAACCAATCTTGTGCATCCAATAGGTGTGTTTGTGTCATTGGATGATCAATTAGGTCATTTTCGTCCTCCCTAGGCTTATTCTTGTCCAATTAGGGTTTTTAACCAATCTTGTGCATCCAATAATTTTGTTTGTGTCATTGAATTAATATTTAGGTCATTTTCGTCCTCCCTAGGCATATTCTTGTCCAATTAGGGTTTTTAACCAATCTTGTGCTTCCAATAGGTGTGTTTGTGTCATTGGATAATCAATTAGGTCATTTTCGTCCTCCCTAGGCATATTCTTGTCCAATTAGGGTTTTTAACCAATCTTGTGCATCCAATAGGTGTGTTTGTGTTATTGGATGATCAATTAGGTCATTTACGTCCTCCCTAGGCTTATTCTTGTCCAATTAGGGTTTTTAACCAATCTTGTGCATCCAATAACTTTGTTAGTGTTATTGAATTAATATTAAGGTCATTTTCGTCCTCCCTAGGCATATTCTTGTCCAATTAGGGTTTTTAACCAATCTTGTGCATCCAATAGGTGTGTTTGTGTCATTGGATGATCAATTAGGTCATTTTCGTCCTCCCTAGGCTTATTCTTGTCCAATTAGGGTTTTTAACCGATCTTGTGCATCCAATAGGTGTGTTTGTGTCGTTGGATGATCAATTAGGTCATTTTCGTTCTACCTAGGCATATTCTTGTCCAATTAGGGTTTTTAACCAATCTTGTGCATCCAATAGGTGTCTTTGCATCGTTGGATGAAAAATTAGGTCATTTTCGTCCTCCCTAGGCATATTCTTGTCCAATTAGGGTTTTTAACCAATCTTGTGCATCCAATAGGTGTGTTTGTGTCATTGGATTATCAATTAGGTCATTTTCGTCCTCCCTAGGCTTATTCTTGTCCAATTAGGGTTTTTAACCAATCTTGTGCATCCAATAGGTGTGTTTGGGTCATTGGATGATCAATTAGGTCATTTACGTCCTCCCTAGGCTTATTCTTGTCCAATTAGGGTTTTTAACCAATCTTGTGCATCCAATAACTTTGTTTGTGTCATTGAATTAATATTAAGGTCATTTTCGTCCTCCCTAGGCATATTCTTGTCCAATTAGGGTTTTTAACCAATCTTGTGCATCCAATAGGTGTGTTTGTGTCATTGGATGATCAATTAGGTCATTTTCGTCCTCCCTAGGCTTATTCTTGTCCAATTAGGGTTTTTAACCAATCTTGTGCATCCAATAAGTTGAGTTGTGTCATTGGATTAACATTTAGGTCATTTTCGTTTTCCCTAGGCTTATTCTTGAAAAATTAGGGTTTTTAACCAATCTTGTGCATCCACTAAGTTCATTTGTGTTATTGGATTAACATTTAGGTCATATTCGTGCTCCCTAGGCATATTCTTGTCCAATTAGGGTTTTTAACCGATCTTGTGCATCCAATAGGTGTGTTTGTGTCATTGGATGATCAATTAGGTCATTTTCGTCCTGCATAGGCATATTCTTGTCCAATTAGGGTTTTTAACCAATCTTGTGCATCCAATAGGTGTGTTTGTGTCATTGGATGATCAATTAGGTCATTTTCGTCCTCCCTAGGCATATTCTTGTCCAATTAGGGTTTTTAACCAATCTTGTGCTTCCAATAGGTGTGTTTGTGTCATTGGATAATCAATTAGGTCATTTTCGTCCTCCCTAGGCTTATTCTTGTCCAATTAGGGTTTTTAACCAATCTTGTGCAACCAATAACTTTGTTTGTGTCATTGAATTAATATTAAGGTCATTTTCGTCCTCCCTAGGCATATTCTTGTCCAATTAGAGTTTTTAACCATTCTTGTGCATCCAATAGGTGTGTTTGTGTCATTGGATGATCAATTAGGTCATTTTCGACCTCCCTAGGCTTATTCTTGTCCAATTAGGGTTTTTAACCAATCTTGTGCATCTAATAGGTGTGTTTGTGTCATTGGATGATCAATTAGGTCATTTTCGTCCTCCCTAGGCTTATTCTTGTCCAATTAGGGTTTTTAACCAATCTTGTGCATCCGATAAGCTTGTTTGTGTCATTGAATTAATATTTAGGTCATTTTCGTCTTCCCTAGGCCTATTTTTGTCCAATTAGGGTTTTTAACCAATCTTGTGCATCCAATAGGTGTGTTTGTGTCATTGGATGATCAATTAGGTCATTTTCGTCCTCCCAAGGCTTATTCTTGCCCAATTAGGGTTTTTAACCAATCTTGTGCATCCAATAAGTTGAGTTGTGTCATTGGATTAACATTTAGGCAATTTTCGTCCTCCCTAGGCTTATTCTTGTCCAATTAGGGTTTTTAACCAATCTTGTGCATCCAATAAGTTCATTTGTGTCATTGGATTAACATTTAGGTCATTTTCGTCCTCCGTAGGCATATTCTTGTCCAATTAGAGTTTTAGACCATTCTTGTGCATCCAATAGGTGTGTTTGTGTCATTGAATGATCAATTAGGTTATTTTCGTCCTCCCTAGGCTTATTCTTGTCCAATTAGGGTTTTTAACTAATCTTGTGCATCCAATAAGTTCATTTGTGTCATTGGATGATCAATTAGGTCATTTTCGTCCTCCCTAGGCATATTCTTGTCCAGTTAGGGTTTTTAACCAATCTTGTGCATCCAACAGGTGTGTTTGTGTCATTGGATGATCAATTAGGTCATTTTCTTCCTCCCTAGGCATATTATTCTCCAATTAGGGTTTTTAACCAATCTTGTGCATCCAATAAGTTGAGTTGTGTCATTGGATTAACATTTAGGTCATTTTCGTCCTCCCTAGGCTTATTCTTGTCCAATTAGGGTTTTTAACCAATCTTGTGCATCCAATAGGTGTGTTTGTGTCATTGGATGATCAATTAGGTCATTTTCGTCCTCCCTAGGCTTATTCTTGCCCAATTAGGGGTTTTAACCAATCTTGTGCATCCAATAAGTTGAGTTGTGTCATTGGATTAACATTTAGGTCATTTTCGTCCTCCCTAGGCTTATTCTTGTCCAATTAGGGTTTTTAACCAATCTTGTGCATCCAATAGGTGTGTTTGTGTCATTGGATGATCAATTAGTTCATTTTCGTCCTCCCTAGACTTATTCTTGTCCAATTAGGGTTTTTAACCAATCTTGTGCATCCAATAAGTTGAGTTGTGTCATTGGATTAACATTTAGGTCATTTTCGTCCTCCCTAGGCTTATTCTTGTCCAATTAGGGTTTTTAACCAATCTTGTGCATCCAATAGGTGTGTTTGTGTCATTGGATGATCAATTAGGTCATTTTCGTCCTCCCTAGGCTTATTCTTGTCCAATTAGGGTTTTTAACCAATCTTGTGCATCTAATAGGTGTGTTTGTGTCATTGGATGATCAATTAGGTCATATTCTTCGTCCCTAGGCTTATTCTTGTCCCATTAAGGTTTTTAACCAATCTTGTGCATCCGTTAAGTTTGTTTGTGTCATTGAATTAATATTTAGGTCATTTTCGTCCTCCCTAGGCATACTCTTGTCCAATTAGGGTTTTTAACCAATTTTGTGCATCCAATAGGTGTGTTTGTGTCATTGGATGATCAATTAGGTCATTTTCGTCCTCCCTAGGCTTATTCTTGTCCAATTAGGGTTTTTAACCAATCTTGTGCATCCAACAAGTTTGTTTATGTCATTGAATTAATATTTAGGTCATTTTCGTCCTCCCTAGGCATATTCTTGTCCAATTAGGGTTTTTAACCAATCTTGTGCATCCAATAGGTGTGTTTGTGTCATTGGATGATCAATTAGGTCATTTTCGTCCTCCCTAGGCTTATTCTTGTCCAATTAGGGTTTTTAACCAATCTTGTGCATCCAATAACTTTGATTGTGTCATTAAATTAACATTTAGGTCATTTTCGTCCTCCCTAGGCATATTCTTGTCCAATTATGGTTTTTAACCAATCTTGTGCTTCCAATAAGTGTGTTTGTGTCATTGGATGATCAATTAGGCTTATTCTTGTCCAATTAGGGTTTTTAACCAATCTTGTGCATCCAATAGGTGTGTTTGTGTCATTGGATGATCAATTAGGTCATTTTCGTCCTCCCTAGGCTTATTCTTGTCCAATTAGGGTTTTTAACCAATCTTGTGCATCCAATAACTTTGATTGTGTCATTGAATTAACATTTAGCTCATTTTCGTCCTCCCTAGGCATATTCTTGTCCAATTAGGGTTTTTAACCAATCTTGTGCTTCCAATAGGTATGTTTGTGTCATTGGATGATCAATTAGGCTTATTCTTGTCCAATTAGGGTTTTTAACCAATCTTGTGCATCCAATAGGTGTGTTTGTGTCATTGGATGATCAATTAGGTCATTTTCGTCCTCCCTAGGCTTATTCTTGCCCAATTAGGGTTTTTAACCAATCTTGTACATCCAATAAGTTGAGTTGTGTCATTGGATTAGCATTTAGGTCATTTTCGTCCTCCCTAGGCTTATTCTTGTCCAATTAGGGTTTTTAACCAATCTTGTGCATCCAATAAGTTCATTTGTGTCATTGGATTAACAATTAGGTCATTTTCCTCCTCCCTAGGCATATTCTTGTCCAATTAGGGTTTTTAACCAATCTTGTGCATCCAATAGGTGTGTTTGTGTCATTGGATGATCAATTAGGTCATTTTCGTCCTCCCTAGGCTTATTCTTGTCCAATTAGGGTTTTTAACCAATCTTGTGCATCCAATAAGTTGAGTTGTGTCATTGGATTTACATTTAGGTCATTTTCATTCTCCCTAGGCTTATTCTTGTCCAATTAGGGTTTTTAACCAATCTTGTGCATCCAATAAGTTCATTTGTGTCATTGGATTCACATTTAGGTCATATTCGTCCTCCCTAGGCATATTCTTGTCCAATTAAGGTTTTTAACCAATCTTGTGCATCCCATAGGTGTGTTTGTGTCATTGGATGATCAATTAGGTCATTTTCGTCCTCCCTAGGCATATTCTTATCCAATTAGGGTTTTTAACCAATCTTGTGCATCCAATAGGTGTGTTTGTGTCATTGGATGATCAATTAGGTCATTTTCGTCCTCCCTAGGCTTATTCTTGTCCAATTAGGGTTTTTAACCAATCTTGTGCATCCAATAAGTTGAGTTGTGTCATTGGATTAACATTTAGGTCATTTTCATTCTCACTAGGATTATTCTTGTCCAATTAGGGTTTTTAACCAATCTTGTGCATCCAATAAGTTCATTTGTGTCATTGCATTCACATTTAGGTCATATTCGTCCTCCCTAGGCTTATTCTTGTCCAATTAGGGTTTTTAACCAATCTTGTGCATCCAATAAGTTGAGTTGTGTCATTGGATTAACATTTAGGTCATTTTCGTCCTCCCTAGGCATATTCTTGTCCAATTAGGGTTTTTAACCAATCTTGTGCATCCAATAAGTTCATTTGTGTCATTGGATTCACATTTAGGTCATATTCGTCCTCCCTAGGCATATTCTTGTCCAATTAGGGTATTTAACCAATCTTGTGCATCCAATAAGTTTGTTTGTGTCATTGAATTAATATTTAGGTCATTTTCGTCCTCCCTAGGCATATTCTTGTCCAATTAGGGTTTTTAACCAATCTTGTGCATCCAATAGGTGAGTTTGTGTCATTGGATGATCAATTAGGTAATTTTCGTCCTCCCTAGGCTTATTCTTGTCCAATTAGGGTTTTTAACCAATCTTGTGCATCCAATAGGTGTGTTTGTGTCATTGGATGATCAATTAGGTCATTTTTGTCCTCCCTAGGCTTATTCTTGTCCAATTACGATTTTTAACCAATCTTGTGCATCCAATAGGTGTGTTTGTGTCATTGGATGATCAATTAGGTCATTTTCGTCCTCCCTAGGCTTATTCTTGTCCAATTAGGGTTTTTAACCAATCTTGTGCATCCAATAACATTGATTGTGTCATTGAATTAATATTTAGGTCATTTTCGTCCTCCCTAGGCATATTCTTGTCCAATTAGGGTTTTTAACCAATCTTGTGCATCCAATAGGTGTGTTTGTGTCATTGGATGATCAATTAGGTCATTTTCGTCCTCCCTAGGCTTATTCTTGTCCAATTAGGGTTTTTAACCAATCTTGTGCATCCAATAAGTTGAGTTGTGTCATTGGATGATCAATTAGGTCACTTTCGTCCTCCCTAGGCATATTCTTGTCCAATTAGGGCTTTTAACCAATCTTGTGCATCCAATAGGTGTGTTTGTGTCATTGGATGATCAATTAGGTCATTTTCGTCATCCCTAGGCTTATTCTTGTCCAATTAGGGTTTTTAACCAGTGTTTGTGTCATTGGATGATCAATTAGGTCATTTTCGTCCTCCCTAGGCTTATTCTTGTCCAATTAGGGTTTTTAACCAATCTTGTGCATCCAATAGGTGTGTTTGTGTCATTGGATGATCAATTAGGTCATTTTCGTCCTCCCTAGGCTTATTCTTGTCCAATTAGGGTTTTTAACCAATCTTGTGCATCCAATAGGTGTGTTTGTGTCATTGGATGATCAATTAGGTCATTTTCGTCCTACATAGGCTAATTCTTGTCCAACTAGGGTTTTTAACCAATCTTGTGCATCCAACAAGTTCAGTTGTGTCATTGGATGATCAATTAGGTCATTTTCGTCCTCCCTAGGCTTATTCTTGTCCAATTAAGGTTTTTAACCAATCTTGTGCATCCAATAGGTGTGTTTGTGTCATTGGATGATCAATTAGGTCATTTCCGTCCTCCCTAGGCTTATTCTTGTCCAATTAGGGTTTTTAACCAATCTTGTGCATCCAATAGGTGTGTTTGTGTCATTGGATGATCAATTAGGTCATTTTCGTCCTCCCTAGGGTTATTCTTGTCCAATTAGGGTTTTTAACCAATCTTGTGCATCCAATAAGTTGAGTTGTGTCATTGGATTAATATTTAGGTCATTTTCATTCTCCCTAGGCTTATTTTTGTCGAATTAGGTTTTTAACCAATCTTGTGCATCCAATAAGTTCATTTGTGTCATTGGATTAACATTTAGGTCATTTTCGTCCTCCCTAGGCATATTCTTGTCCAATTAGGGTTTTTAACCAATCTTGTGCATCCAATAGGTGTGTTTGTGTCATTGGATGATCAATTAGGTCATTTTCGTCCTCCCTAGGCTTATTCTTGTCCAATTAGGGTTTTTAACCAATCTTGTGCATCCAATAGGTGTGTTTGTGTCATTGGATGATCAATTAGGTCATTTTCGTCCTCCCTAGGCTTATTCTTGTCCAATTAGGGTTTTTAACCAATCTTGTGCATCCAATAACTTTGTTTGCGTCGTTGAATTAATATTTAGGTCATTTTCGTCCTCCCTAGTCATATTCTTGTCCAATTAGGGTTTTTAACCAATCTTGTGCATCCAATAGGTGTGTTTGTGTCATTGGATAATCAATTAGGTCATTTTCGTCCTCCCTAGGCTTATTCTTGTCCAATTAGGGTTTTTAACCAATCCTGTGCATCCAATAGGTGTGTTTGTGTCATTGGATGATCAATTAGGTCATTTTCGTCCTCCCTAGGCTTATTCTTGTCCAATTAGGGTTTTTAACCAACCTTGTGCATCCAATACGTTTGTTTGTGTCATTGAATTAATATTTAGGTCATTTTCGTCCTCCCTAGGCATATTCTTGTCCAATTAGGGTTTTTAACCAATCTTGTGCATCCAATAGGTGTGTTTGTGTCATTGGATGATCCATAAGTTCATTTTCGTCCTCCCTATGCATATTCTTGTCCAATTAGGGTTTTTAACCAATCTTGTGCATCCAATAGGTGTGTTTGTGTCCTTGGATGATCAATTAGGCCATTTTCGTCCTCCCTAGGCTTATTCTTGTCCAAATAGGGTTTTTAACCAATCTTGTGCATCCAGTAGGTGCGTTTGTGTCATTGGATGATCAATTAGGTCATTTTCGTCCTCCCTAGGCTTATTCTTGTCCAATTAGGGTTTTTAACCAATCTTGTGCATCCGATAAGTTTGTTTGTGTCATTGAATTAATATTTAGGTCATTTTTGTCCTCCCTAGGAATATTCTTGTCCAATTCGGGTTTTTAACCAATCTTGTACGTCCAATAGGTGTGTTTGTGTCATTGGATGATCAATTAGGTCATTTACGTCCTCCCTAGGCTTATTCTTGTCCAATTAGGGTTTTTAACCATTCTTGTGCATCCAATAACTTTGTTTGTGTCATTGAATTAACATTTAGGTCATTTTCGTCCTCCCTAGGCTTATTCTTGTCCAATTAGGGTTTTTAACCAATCTTGTGCATCCAATAGGTGTGTTTGTGTCATTGGATGATCAATTAGGTCATTTTCGTCCTCCCTAGGCTTATTCTTGTCCAATTAGGGTTTTTAACCAATCTTGTGCATCCAATAAGTTGAGTTGTGTCATTGGATTAACATTTAGGTCATATTCGTCCTCCCTAGGCTTATTCTTGTCCATTTAGGGTTTTTAACCAATCTTGTGCATCCAATAGGTGTGTTTGTGTCATTGGATGATCAATTAGGTCATTTTCGTCCACCATAGGCTTATTCTTCTCCAATTAGGGTTTTTAACCAATCTTGTGCATCCAATAGGTGTGTTTGTGGCAATGGATGATCAATTAGGTCATTTTCGTCTTCCCTAGGCATATTCTTGTCCAATTAGCGTTTTTAACCAATCTTGTGCATCCAATAGGTGTGTTTGTGTCATTGGATGATCAATTAGGTCATTTTCGTCCTCCCTAGGCTTATTCTTGTCCAATTAGGGTTTTTAACCAATCTTGTGCATCCAATAAGTTGAGTTGTGTCATTGGATTAACATTTAGGTCATATTCGTCCTCCCTAGGCTTATTCTTGTCCATTTAGGGTTTTTAACCAATCTTGTGCATCCAATAGGTGTGTTTGTGTCATTGGATGATCAATTAGGTTATTTTCGTCCTCCCTAGGCTTATTCTTGTCCAATTAGGGTTTTTAACCAATCTTGTGCATCCAATAGGTGTGTTTGTGTCATTGGATGATCAATTATGTCATTTTCGTCCTCCCTAGGCTTATTCTTGTCTAATTAGGGTTTTTAACCAATCTTGTGCATCCAATAGGTGTGTTTGTGTCATTGGATGATCAATTAGGTCATTTTCGTCCTCCCTAGGCTTATTCTTGTCCAATTAGGGTTTTTAACCAATCTTGTGCATCCAATAGGTGTGTTTGTGTCATTGGATGATCAATTAGGTCATTTTCGTCCTCCCTAGGCTTATTCTTGTCCAATTAGGGTTTTTAACCAATCTTGTGCATCCAATAAGTTTGTTTGTGTCATTGAATTAATATTTAGGTCATTTTCGTCCTCCCTATGCATATTCTTGTCCAGTTAGGGTTTTTAACCATTCTTGTGCATCCAATAGGTGTGTTTGTGTCATTGCATGATCAATTAGGTCATTTTCGTCCTCCCTAGGCATATTCTTGTCCAATTAGCGTTTTTTACCAATCTTGTGCATCCAATTAGTGTGTTTGTGGCAATGGACGATCAATTAGGTCATTTTCGTCCTCCCTAGGCATATTCTTGTCCAGTTAGGGTTTTTAACCAATCTTGTGCATCCAATAGGTGTGTTTGTGTCATTGCATGATCAATTAGGTCATTTTCGTCCTCCCTAGGCATATTCTTGTCCAATTAGGGTTTTTAACCAATCTTGTGCATCCAATAGGTGTGTTTGTGTCATTGGATGATCAATTAGGTCATTTTCGTCCTCCCTAGGCTTATTCTTGTCCAATTATGGTTTTTAACCAATCTTGTACATCTAATAAGTTCAATTGTGTCATTGGATTAACATTTAGGTCATTTTCGTCCTCCCTAGGCATATTCTTGTCCAATTAGGGTTTTTAACCAATCTTGTGCATCCAATAGGTGTGTTTGTGTCATTGGATGATCAATTAGGTCATTTTCGTCCTCCCTAGGCTTATTCTTGTCCAATTAGGGTTTTTAACCAATCTTGTGCATCCAATAAGTTGAGTTGTGTCATTGGATTAACATTTAGGTCATTTTCATCCTCCCTAGGTATATTCTTGTCCAATTAGGGTTTTTAACCAATCTTGTGCATCCAATAAGTTCATTTGTGTCATTGGATGATCAATTAGGTCATTTTCGTCCTCCCTAGGCATATTCTTGTCCAACTAGGGTTTTTAACCAATCTTGTACATCTAATAAGTTCATTTGTGTCATTGGATCAACATTTAGGTCATTTTCGTCCTCCCTAGGCATATTCTTGTCCAATTAGGGTTTTTAACCAATCTTGTGCATCCAATAGGTGTGTTTGTGTCATTGGATGATCAATTAGGTCATTTTCGTCCTCCCTAGGCTTATTCTTGTCCAATTAGGGTTTTTAACCAATCTTGTGCATCCAATAAGTTGAGTTGTGTCATTGGATTAACATTTAGGTCATTTTCGTTTTCCCTAGGCTTATTCTTGAACAATTAGGGTTTTTAACCAATCTTGTGCATCCAATAAGTTCATTTGTGTTATTGGATTAACATTTAGGTCATATTCGTGCTCCCTAGGCATATTCTTGTCCAATTAGGGTTTTTAACCAATCTTGTGCATCCAATAAGTCGAGTTGTGTCATTGGATTAACATTTAGGTCATTTTCGTTTTCCCTAGGCTTATTCTTGAACAATTAGGGTTTTTAACCAATCTTGTGCATCCAATAAGTTCATTTGTGTTATTGGATTAACATTTAGGTCATATTCGTGCTCCCTAGGCATATTCTTGTCCAATTAGGGTTTTTAACCGATCTTGTGCATCCAATAGGTGTGTTTGTGTCATTGGATGATCAATTAGGTCATTTTCGTCCTCCCTAGGCATATTCTTGTCCAATTAGGGTTTTTAACCAATCTGGTGCTTCCAATAGGTGTGTTTGTGTCATTGGATAATCAATTAGGTCATTTTCGTCCTCCCTAGGCTTATTCTTGTCCAATTAGGGTTTTTAACCAATCTTGTGCAACCAATAACTTTGTTTGTGTCATTGAATTAATATTAAGGTCATTTTCGTCCTCCCTAGGCATATTCTTGTCCAATTAGAGTTTTTAACCATTCTTGTGCATCCAATAGG
>JBBPBR010001853.1:0-16281 GCA_037974775.1 Cicer pinnatifidum | reverse complement strand
TATTCTTGTCCAATTAGGGTTTTTAACCAATCTTGTGCATCCAATAAGTTGAGTTGTGTCATTGGATTAACATTTAGGTCATTTTCGTTTTCCCTAGGCTTATTCTTGAACAATTAGGGTTTTTAACCAATCTTGTGCATCCAATAAGTTCATTTGTGTTATTGGATTAACATTTAGGTCATATTCGTGCTCCCTAGGCATATTCTTGTCCAATTAGGGTTTTTAACCGATCTTGTGCATCCAATAGGTGTGTTTGTGTCATTGGATGATCAATTAGGTCATTTTCGTCCTCCCTAGGCATATTCTTGTCCAATTAGGGTTTTTAACCAATCTTGTGCTTCCAATAGGTGTGTTTGTGTCATTGGATAATCAATTAGGTCATTTTCGTCCTCCCTAGGCTTATACTTGTCCAATTAGGGTTTTTAACCAATCTTGTGCAACCAATAACTTTGTTTGTGTCATTGAATTAATATTAAGGTCATTTTCGTCCTCCCTAGGCATATTCTTGTCCAATTAGAGTTTTTAACCATTCTTGTGCATCCAATAGGTGTGTTTGTGTCATTGGATGATCAATTAGGTCATTTTCGACCTCCCTAGGCTTATTCTTGTCCAATTAGGGTTTTTAACCAATCTTGTGCATCTAATAGGTGTGTTTGTGTCATTGGATGATCAATTAGGTCATTTTTGTCCTCCCTAGGCTTATTCTTGTCCAATTAGGGTTTTTAACCAATCTTGTGCATCAAATAGGTGTGTTTGTGTCATTGGATGACCAATTAGGTCATTTTCGTCCTCCCTAGGCATATTCTGGTCCAATTAGGGTTTTTAACCAATCTTGTGCATCCAATAGGTGTGTTTGTGGCAATGGATGATCAATTAGGTCATTTTCGTCCTCCCTAGGCATATTCTTGTCCAATTAGGGTTTTTAACCAATCTTGTGCATTTGATAAGTTTGTTTGTGTCATTGAATTAATATTTAGGTCATTTTCGTCCTCTCTAGGCATATTCTTGTCCAATTAGGGTTTTTAACCAATCTTGAGCATCCAATAGGTGTGTTTGTGTCATCGGATGATCAATTAGGTCATCTTCGTCCTCCCTAGACTTATTCTTGTCCAATTAGGGTTTTTAACCAATCTTGTGCATCCAATAGGTGTGTTTGTGTCATTGGATGAACAATTAGGTCATTTTCGTCCTCCCTAGGCTTATTCTTGTCCAATTAGGGTTTTTAACCAATCTTGTGCATCCAATAGGTGTGTTTGTGTCATTGGATGATCAATTAGGTCATTTTCGTCCTCCCTAGGCTTATTCTTGTCCAATTAGGGTTTTTAACCAATCTTGTGCATCCAATAGGTGTGTTTGTGTCATTGGATGATCAATTAGGTCATTTTCGTCCTCCCTAGGCTTATTCTTGTCCAATTAGGGTTTTTAACCAATCTTGTGCATCCAATAAGTTGAGTTTTGTCATTGGATTAACATTTAAGTCATTTTCGTCCTCCCTAGGCTTATTCTTGTCCACTTAGGGTTTTTAACCAATCTTGTGCATCCAATAGGTGTGTTTGTGTCATTGGATGATCAATTAGGTCATTTTCGTCCTCCCTAGGCTTATTCTTGTCCAATTAGGGTTTTTAACCAATCTTGTGCATCCAATAGGTGTGTTTGTGTCATTGGATGATCAATTAGGTCATTTTCGTCCTCCCTAGGCTTATTCTTGTCCAATTAGGGTTTTTAACCAATCTTTTGCATCCAATAGGTGTGTTTGTGTCATTGGATGACCAATTAGGTCATTTTCGTCCTCCCAAGGCATATTCTTGTCCAATTAGGGTTTTTAACCAATCTTGTGCATCCCATAGGTGTGTTTGTGGCAATGGATGATCAATTAGGTCATTTTCGTCCTCCCTAGGCTTATTCTTGTCCAATTAGGGTTTTTAACCAATCTTGTGCATCCAATAGGTGTGTTTGTGTCATTGGATGATCAATTAGGTCATTTTCGTCCTCCCTAGGCTTATTCTTGTCCAATTAGGGTTTTTAACCAATCTTGTGCATCCAATAGGTGTGTTTGTGTCATTGGATGATCAATTAGGTCATTTTCGTCCTCCCTAGGCTTATTCTTGTCCAATTAGGGTTTTAAACCAATCTTGTGCATCCAATAGGTGTGTTTGTGTCATTGGATGATCAATTAGGTCATTGTTGTCCTCCCTAGGCTTATTCTTGTCCAATTAGGGTTTTTAATCAATCTTGTGCATCCAATAGGTGTGTTTGTGTCATTGGATGATCAATTAGGTCATTTTCGGTCTCCCTAGGCTTATTCTTGTCCAATTAGGGTTTTTAACCAATCTTGTGCATCCAATAGGTGTGTTTGTGTCATTGGATGATCAATTAGGTCATTTTCGTCCTCCCTAGGCTTATTCTTGTCCAATTAGGGTTTTTAACAAATCTTGTGCATCCAATAAGTTCATTTGTGTCATTGGATGATCAATTAGGTCATTTTCGTCCTCCCTAGGCATATTCTTGTCCAACTAGGGTTTCTAACCAATCTTGTGCATCCAATAAGTTCATTTAGTTCATTGGATGATCAATTAGGTCATTTTCGTCCTCCCTAGGCATATTCTTGTCCAACTAGGGTTTTTAACCAATCTTGTGCATCCAATAGGTGTGTTTGTGTTATTGGATGATCAATTAGGTCATTTTCGTCCTCCCTAGGCTTATTCTTGTCCAATTAGGGTTTTTAACCAATCTTGTGCATCCAATAGGTGTGTTTGTGTCATTGGATGATCAATTAGGTCATTTTCGTCCTCCCTAGGCTTATTCTTGTCCAATTAGGGTTTTTAACCAATCTTGTTCATCCAACAGGTGTGTTTGTGTCATTGGATGATCAATTAGGTCATTTTCGGCCTCCCTAGGCTTATTCTTGTCCAATTAGGGTTTTTAACCAATCTTGTGCATCCAATAGGTGTGTTTGTGTCATTGGATGATCAATTAGGTCATTTTCGTACTCCTTAGGCTTATTCTTGTCCAATTAGGGTTTTTAACAAATCTTGTGCATCCAATAAGTTCATTTGTGTCATTGGATTATCAATTAGGTCATTTTCGTCCTCCCTAGGCATATTCTTGTCCAACTAGGATTTTTAACCAATCTTGTGCATCCAATAGGTGTGTTTGTGTCATAGGATGATCAATTAGGTCATTTTCGTCCTCCCTAGGCTTATTCTTGTCCAATTAGGGTTTTTAACCAATCTTGTGCATCCAATAGGTGTGTTTGTGTCATTGGATGATCAATTAGGTCATTTTCGTCTTCCCTAGGCATATTCTTGTCCAATTAGGGTTTTTAACCAATCTTGTGCATCCAAAAGGTGTGTTTGTGTCATTGGATGATCAATTAGGTCATTTTCGTCCTCCCTAAGCTTATTCTTGCCCAATTAGGGTTTTTAACCAATCTTGTGCATCCAATAAGTTGAGTTGTGTCATTGGATTAACATTTAGGTCATTTTCGTCCTCCCTAGGCTTATTCTTGTCCAATTAGGGTTTTTAACCAATCTTGTGCATCCAATAAGTTCATTTGTGTCATTGGATTAACATTTAGGTCATTTTCGTCCTCCCTAGGCATATTCTTGTCCAATTAGAGTTTTAGACAAAACTTGTGCATCCAATAGGTGTGTTTGTGTCATTGGATGATCAATTAGGTTATTTTCGTCCTCCATAGGCTTATTCTTGTCCAATTAGGGTTTTTAACTAATTTTGTGCAACCAATAAGTTCATTTGTGTCATTGGATGATCAATTAGGTCATTTTCGTTTTCCCTAGGCATATTCTTATCCAATTACGGTTTTTAACCAATCTTGTGCATCCAATAGGTGTGTTTGGGTCATTGGATGATCAATTAGGTCATTTTCGTCCTCCCTAGGCTTATTCTTGTCCAATTAGGGTTTTTAACCAATCTTGTGCATCCAATAGGTGTGTTTGTGTCATTGGATGATCAATTAGGTCATTTTCGTCCTCCCTAGGCTTATTCTTGTCCAATTAGGGTTTTTAACCAATCTTGTGCATCCGATAAGTTTGTTTGTGTCATTGAATTAATATTTAGGTCATTTTCGTCCTCCCTAGGCATATTCTTGTCCAATTAGGGTTTTTAAGCAATCTTGTGCATCCAATAGGTGTGTTTGTGTCATTGGATGATCAATTAGGTCATTTATGTCCTCCCTAGGCTTATTCTTGTCCAATTAGGGTTTTTAACCAATCTTGTACATCCAATAACTTTGTTTGTGTCATTGAATTAATAATTAGGTCATTTTCGTCCTCCCTAGGCATATTCTTGTCCAATTAGAGTTTTTAACCAATCTTGTGCATCCAATAAGTTCATTTGTGTCATTGGATTAACATTTAGGTCATTTTCGTCCTCCCTAGGCATATTCTTGTCCAATTAGAGTTTTAGACCAATCTTGTGCATCCAATAGGTGTGTTTGTGTCATTGGATGATCAATTAGGTTATTTTCGTCCTCCCTAGGCTTATTCTTGTCCAATTAGGGTTTTTAACTAATCTTGTGCATCCAATAAGTTCATTTGTGTCATTGGATGATCAATTAGGTCATTTTCGTCCTCCCTAGGCATATTCTTGTCCAATTAGGGTTTTTAACCAATCTTGTGCATCCAATAGGTGTGTTTGTGTCATTGGATGATCAATTAGGTCATTTTCGTCCTGCCTAGGCTTATTCTTGTCCAATTAGGGTTTTTAACCAATCTTGTGCATCTAATAGGTGTATTTGTGTCATTGGATGATCAATTAGGTAATTTTTGTCCTCCCTAGGCATATTCTTATCCAATTAGGGTTTTTAACCAATCTTGTGCATCCAATAGGTGTGTTTGTGTCATTGGTTGATCAATTAGGTCATTTTCGTCCTCCCTAGGCTTATTCTTGCCCAATTAGGGTTTTTAACCAATCTTGTGCATCCAATAAGTTGAGTTGTGTCATTGGATTAACATTTAGGTCATTTTCGTCCTCCCTAGGCTTATTCTTGTCCAATTACGATTTTTAACCAATCTTGTGCATCCAATAAGTTCATTTGTGTCATTGGATTAACATTTAGGTCATTTTCGTCCTCCATAGGCATATTCTTGTCCAATTAGAGTTTCAGACCAATCTTGTGCATCCAATTGGTGTGTTTGTGTCATTGGATGATCAATTAGGTTATTTTCGTCCTCCCTAGGCTTATTCTTGTCCAATTAGGGTTTTTAACTAATCTTGTGCATCCAATAAGTTCATTTGTGTCATTGGATGATCAATTAGGTCATTTTCGTCCTCCCTAGGCTATTTTTTGTCTAATTAGGGTTTTTAACCAATCTTATGCATCCGATAAGTTTGTTTGTGTCATTGAATTAATATTTAGGTCATTTTCGTCCTCCCTAGGCATATTCTTGTCCAATTAGGGTTTTTAACCAATCTTGTGCATCCAATAGGTGTGTTTGTGTCATTGGATGATCAATTAGGTCATTTTCGTCCTCCATAGGCATATTCTTGTCCAACTAGGGTTTTTAACCAATCTTGTGCATCCAAAAGGTGTTTTTTGTCGTTGGATGATCAATTAGGTCATTTTCGTCCTCCCTAGGCTTATTCTTGTCCAATTAGGGTTTTTAACCAATCTTGTGCATCCAATAGGTGTGTTTGTGTCATTGGATGATCAATTAGGTCATTTTCGTCCTCCCTAGGCTTATTCTTGTCCAATTAGGGGTTTTAACCAATCTTGAGCATCCAATAGGTGTGTTTGTGTCATTGGATGATCAATTAGGTCATTTTCGTCCTCCCTAGGCTTATTCTTGTCCAATTAGGGTTTTTAACCAATCTTGTGCATCCAATAGGTGTGTTTGTGTCATTGGATGATCAATTAGGTCATTTTCGTCCTCCCTAGGCTTATTCTTGTCCAATTAGGGTTTTTAACCAATCTTGTGCATCCAATAGGTGTGTTTGTGTCATTGGATGATCAATTAGGTCATTTTCGTCCTTTCTATGCTTATTTTTGTCCAATTAGGGTTTTTAAGCAATCTTGTGCATCCAATAAGTTCATTTGTGTCATTGGATGATCAATTAGGTCATTTTCGTCCTCCCTAGGCATATTCTTGTCCAACTAGGGTTTCTAACCAATCTTGTGCTTCCAATAGATGTGTTTGTGTCATTGGATGATCAATTAGGTCATTTTCGTCCTCCCTAGGCTTATTCTTGTCCAATTAGGGTTTTTAACCAATCTTGTGCATCCAATAGGTGTGTTTGTGTCATTGGATGATCAATTAGGTCATTTTCGTCCTCCCTAGGCTTATTCTTGTCCAATTAGGGTTTTTAACCAATCTTGTGCATCCAATAGGTGTGTTTGTGTCATTGGATGATCAATTAGGTCATTTTCGTCCTCCCTAGGCTTATTCTTGTCCAATTAGGGTTTTTAACCAATCTTGTGCATCCGATAAGTTTGTTTGTGACATTGAATTAATATTTAGGTCATTTTCGTCCTCCCTAGGCATATTCTTGTCCATTTAGGGTTTTTAACCAATCATGTGCCTCCAATAGGTGTGTTTGTGTCATTGGATGATCAATTACGTCATTTATGTCCTCCCTAGGCATATTCTTGTCCAATTAGGGTTTTTAACCAATCTTGTGCATCCAATAGGTGTGTTTGTGTCATTGGATGATCAATTAGGTCATTTTCGTCCTCCCTAGGCTTATTCTTGCCCAATTAAGGTTTTTAACCAAACTTGTGCATCCAATAATTTGAGTTGTGTCATTGGATTAGCATTTAGGTCATTTTCATCCTCCCTAGGCATATTCTTGTCCAATTAGGGATTTTAACCAATCTTATGCATCCAATAGGTGTGTTTGTGTCATTGGATGATCAATTATGTTATTTTCGTCCTCCCTAGGCTTATTCGTGTCCAATTAGGGTTTTTAACTAATCTTGTGCATCCAATAAGTTCATTTGTGTCATTGGATGATCAATTAGGTCATTTTCGTCCTCCCTAGGCATATTCTTGTCCAATTAGGGTTTTTAACCAATCTTGTGCATCCAATAGGTGTGTTTGTGTCATTGGATGATCAATTAGGTTATTTTCGTCCTCCCTAGGCTTATTCTTGTCCAATTAGGGTTTTTAACCAATCTTGTGCATTTGATACGTTCATTTGTGTCATTGGATTAACATTTAGGTCATTTTCGTCCTCCCTAGGCATATGCTTGTCCAATTAGAGTTTTAGACCAATCTTGTGCATCCAATAGGTGTGTTTGTGTCATTGGTTGATCAATTAGGTTATTTTCGTCCTCCCTAGGCTTATTCTTGTCCAATTAGGGTTTTTAACTAATCTTGTGCATCCAATAAGTTCATTTGTGTCATTGGATGATCAATTAGGTCATTTTCGTCCTCCCTAGGCATATTCTTGTCCAATTAGGGTTTTTAACCAATCTTGTGCATCCAATAGGTGTGTTTGTGTCATTGGATGATCAATTAGGTCACTTTCGTCCTCCCTAGGCTTATTCTTGTCCAATTAGGGTTTTTAACCAATCTTGTGCATCCAATACGTTCATTTTTGTCATTTGATTAACATTTAGGTCATTTTCGTCCTCCCTAGGCATATTCTTGTCCAATTAGAGTTTTAGACCAATCTTGTGCATCCAATAGGTGTGTTTGTGTCATTGGATGATCAATTAGGTTATTTTCGTCCTCCCTAGGCTTATTCTTGTCCAATTAGGGTTTTTAACTAATCTTGTGCATCCAATAAGTTCATTTGTGTCATTGGATGATCAATTAGGTCATTTTCGTCCTCCCTAGGCATATTCTTGTCCAATTAGGGTTTTTAACCAATCTTGTGCATCCAATAGGTGTGTTTGTGTCATTGGATGATCAATTAGGTCATTTTCGTCCTCCCTAGGCATATTCTTGTCCAATTAGGGTTTTTAACCAATCTTGTGCATCCAATAGGTGTGTTTGTGTCATTGGATGATCAATTAGGTTATTTTCGTCCTCCCTAGGCTTATTCTTGTCCAATTAGGGTTTTTAACTAATCTTGTGCATCCAAAAGTTCATTTGTGTCATTGGATGATCAATTAGGTCATTTTCGTCCTCCCTAGGCATATTCTTGTCCAATTAGGGTTTTTAACCAATCTTGTGCATCCAATAGGTGTGTTTGTGTCATTGGATGATCAATTAGGTCATTTTCGTCCTCCCTAGGCATATTCTTGTCCAATTAGGGTTTTTAACCAATCTTGTGCATCCAATAGGTGTGTTTGTGTCATTGGATGATCAATTAGGTCATTTTCGTCCTCCCTAGGCTTATTCTTGTCCAATTAGGGTTTTTAATCAATCTTGTGCATCCAATAACTTGAGTTGTGTCATTCGAATAACATTTAGGTCATTTTCGTCCTCCCTAGGCTTATTCTTGTCCAATTAGGATTTTTAACCAATCTTGTGCATCCAATATGTGTGTTTGTGTCATTGGATGATCAATTAAGTCATTTTCGTCCTCTTTAGGCATATTATTGTCCAATTAGGATTTTTAACCAATCTTGTGCATCCAATAGGTGTGTTTGTGTCATTGGATGATCAATTAGGTCATTTTCGTCCTCCCTAGGCTTATTCTTGTCCAATTAGGGTTTTTAACCAATCTTGTGCATCCATTAAGTTCATTTGTGTCATTGGATGATCAATTAGGTCATTTTCGTCCTCCCTAGGCATATTCTTGTCCAATTAGGGTTTTTAACCAATCTTGTGCATCCAATAGGTGTGTTTGTGTCATTGGATGATCAATTAGGTCATTTTCGTCCTCCTTGGGCTTATTGTTGTCCAATTAGGGTTTTTAACCGATCTTTTGCATCCAATAGGTGTGTTTGTGTCATTGGATGATCAATTAGGTCATTTTCGTCCTCCCTAGGCATATTCTTGTCCAATTAGGGTTTTTAACCAATCTTGTGCATCCAATAGGTGTGTTTGTGTCATTCGATGATCAATTAGTTCATTTTCGTCCTCCATAGGCTTATTCTTGTCCAATTAGGGTTTTTAACCAATCTTGTGCATCCAATAGGTGTGTTTGTGTCATTGAATGATCAATTAGGTCATTTTCGTCCTTCGAAGGCTTATTCTTGTCCAATTAGGGTTTTTAACCAATCTTGTGCATCCAATAGGTGTGTTTGTGTCATTGGATGATCAATTAGGTCATTTTCGTCCTCCCTAGGCTTATTCTTGTCCAATTAGGGTTTTTAACCAATCTTGTGCATCCAATAGGTGTGTTTGTGTCATTGGATGATCAATTAGGTCATTTTCGTCCTCCCTAGGCATATTCTTGTCCAATTAGGGTTTTTAACCAATCTTGTGCATCCAATAGGTGTGTTTGTGTCATTGTATGATCAATTAGGTCATCTTCGTCCTCCCTAGGCTTATTCTTGTCCAATTAGGGTTTTTAACCAATCTTGTGCATCCAATAGGTGTGTTTGTGTCATTGGATGACCAATTAGGTCATTTTCGTCCTCCCTAGGCATATTCTGGTCCAATTAGGGTTTTTAACCAATCTTGTGCATCCAATAGGTGTGTTTGTGGCAATGGATGATCAATTAGGTCTTTTTCGTCCTCCCTAGGGATATTCTTGTCCAATTAGGGTTTTTAACCAATCTTGTGCATCCAATAGGTGTGTTTGTGTCATTGGATGATCAATTAGGTCATTTTCGTCCTCCCTAGGCTTATTCTTGTCCAATTAGGGTTTTTAACCAATCTTGTGCATCCAATAAGTTGAGTTGTGTCATTGAATTAATATTAAGGTCATTTTCGTCCTCCCTAGGCATATTCTTGTCCAATTAGAGTTTTTAACCATTCTTGTGCATCCAATAGGTGTGTTTGTGTCATTGGATGATCAATTAGGTCATTTTCGACCTCCCTAGGCTTATTCTTGTCCAATTAGGGTTTTTAACCAATCTTGTGCATCTAATAGGTGTGTTTGTGTCATTGGATGATCAATTAGGTCATTTTCGTCCTCCCTAGGCTTATTCTTGTCCAATTAGGGTTTTTAACCAATCTTGTGCATTTGATAAGTTTGTTTGTGTCATTGAATTAATATTTAGGTCATTTTCGTCCTCCCTAGGCATATTCTTGTCCAATTAGGGTTTTTAACCAATCTTGAGTATCCAATAGGTGTGTTTGTGTCATCGGATGATCAATTAGGTCATCTTCGTCCTCCCTAGACTTATTCTTGTCCAATTAGGGTTTTAAACCAATCTTGTGCATCCAATAAGTTGAGTTGTGTCATTGGATTAACATTTAGGTCATTTTCATCCTCCCTAGGCTTATTCTTGTCCAATTAGGGTTTTTAACCAATCTTGTGCATCCAATAGGTGTGTTTGTGTCATTGGATGAACAATTAGGTCATTTTCGTCCTCCATAGGCTTATTCTTGTCCAATTAGGGTTTTTAACCAATCTTGTGCATCCAATAGGTGTGTTTGTGTCATTGGATGATCAATTAGGTCATTTTCGTCCTCCTTAGGTTTATTCTTGTCCAATTAGGGTTTTTAACCAATCTTGTGCATCCAATAAGTTGAGTTGTGTCATTGGATTAACATTTAGGTCATTTTCGTCCTCCCTAGGCATATTCTTGTCCAATTAGGGTTTTTAACCAATCTTGTGCATCCAATAGGTGTGTTTGTGTCATTGTATGATCAATTAGGTCATCTTCGTCCTCCCTAGGCATATTCTTGTCCAATTAGGGTTTTTAACCAATCTTGTGCATCCAATAGGTGTGTTTGTGTCATTGGATGACCAATTAGGTCATTTTCGTCCTCCCTAGGCATATTCTTGTCCAATTAGGGTTTTTAACCAATCTTGTGCATCCAATAGGTGTGTTTGTGTCATTGGATGATCAATTAGGTCATTTTCGTCCTACATAGGCTTATTCTTGTCCAATTAGGGTTTTTAACCAATCTTGTGCATCCAATAAGTTGAGTTGTGTCATTGGATTAACATTTAGGTCATTTTCGTCCTCCCTAGGCTTATTCTTGTCCAATTAGGGTTTTTAACCAATCTTGTGCATCCAATAGGTGTGTTTGTGTCATTGGATGATCAATTAGGTCATTTTCGTCCTCCCTAGGCTTATTCTTGTCCAATTAGGGTTTTTAACCAATCTTGTCCATCCAATAGGTGTGTTTGTGTCATTGGATGATCAATTAGGTCATTTTCGTCCTCCCTAGGCATATTCTTGTCCAATTAGGTTTTTTAACCAATCTTGTTTATCCAATAGGTGTGTTTGTGTCATTGGATGATCAATTAGGTCATTTTCGTCCTCCCTAGACATATTCTTGTCCAATTAGGGTTTTTAACGAATCTTGTGCATCCAATAGATGTGTTTGTGTCATTGGGTGATCAATTAGGTTATTTTCGTCCTCCCTAGGCTTATTCTTGTCCAATTAGGGTTTTTAACCAATCTTGTGCATCCAATAAGTTGAGTTGTGTCATTGGATTAACATTTAGGTCATTTTCGTCCTCCCTAGGCTTATCCTTGTCCAATTAGGGTTTTTAACCAATCTTGTGCATCCAATAAGTTGAGTTGTGTCATTGGATTAACATTTAGGTCATTTTCGTCCTCCCTAGGCATATTCTTGTCCAATTAGGGTTTTTAACCAATCTTGTGCATCCAATAGGTGTGTTTGTGTCATTGGATGATCAACTAGGTAATTTTCGTCCTCCCTAGGCTTATTCTTGTCCAATTAGGGTTTTTAACCAATCTTGTGCATTCAATAGGTGTGTTTGTGTCATAGGATGATCAATTTAGGTCATTTTCATCCTCCCTAGGCTTATTCTTGTCCAATTAGGGTTTTTAACCAATCTTGTGCATCCAATAGGTGTGTTTGTGTCATTGGATGATCAATTAGGTCATTTTCGTCCTCCCTAGGCTTATTCTTGCCCAATTAGGGTTTTTAACCAATCTTGTGCATCCAATAGGTGTGTTTGTGTCATTGGATGATCATTTAGGTCATTTTTGTCCTCCCTAGGCTTATTCTTGTCCAATTAGGGTTTTTAACCAATCTTGTGCATCCAATAGGTGTGTTTGTGTCATTGGATGATCAATTAGGTCATTTTCGTCCTCCCTAGGCTTATTCTTGTCCAATTAGGGTTTTTAACCAATCTTGTGCATCCAATAAGTTGAGTTGTGTCATTGGATTAACATTTAGGTCATTTTCAGTCTCCCTAGGCTTATTCTTGTCGAATTAGGTTTTTAACCAATCTTGTGCATCCAATAAGTTCATTTGTGTCATTGGATTCACATTTAGGTCATTTTCGTCCTCCCTAGGCATATTCTTGTCCAATTAGGGTTTTTAACCAATCTTGTGCATCCAATAGGTGTGTTTATCTCATTGGATGATCAATTAGGTCACTTTGGTCCTCCCTAGGCTTATTCTTGTCCAATTAGGGTTTTTAACCAATCTTGTGCATCCAATAGGTGTGTTTGTGTCATTGGATGATCAATTAGGTCATTTTCGTCCTCCCTAGGCTTATTCTTGTCCAATTAGGGTTTTTAACATATCTTGTGCATCTAATAGGTGTTTTTGTGTCATTGGATGATCAATTAGGTCATTTTTGTCCTCCCTAGACTTATTCTTGTCCAATTAGGGTTTTTAACCAATCTTGTGCATCCAATAGGTGTGTTTGTGTCATTGGATGATCAATTAGGTCATTTTCGTCCTCCCTAGGCTTATTCTTGTCCAATTAGGGTTTTTAACCAATCTTGTGCATCCAATAAGTTGAGTTGTGTCATTGGATTAACATTTAGGTCATTTTCGTCCTCCCTAGGCTTATTCTTGTGCAATTAGGGTTTTTAACCAATCTTACGCATCCAATACGTTCATTTGTGTCATTGGATGATCAATTAGGTCATTTTCGTCCTCCATAGGCTTATTCTTGTCCAATTAGGATTTTTAACCAATGTTGTGCATCCAATAAGTTGAGTTGTGTCATTGGATTAACATTTAGGTCATTTTCATCCTCCCTAGGCTTATTCTTATCCAATTAGGGTTTTTAACCAATCTTGTGCATCCAATAGGTGTGTTTGTGTCATTGGATGATCAATTAGGTCATTTTCGTCCTCCCTAGGCTTATTCTTGTCCAATTAGGGTTTTTAACCAATCTTGTGCATCCAATAAGTTGAGTTGTGTCATTGGATTAACATTTAGGTCATTTTCGTCCTCCCTAGGCATATTCTTGTCCAATTAGGGTTTTTAACCAATCTTGTGCATCCAATAGGTGTGTTTGTGTCATTGGATGATCTATTAGGTTATTTTCGTCCTCCCTAGGCTTATTCTTGTCCAATTAGGGTTTTTAACCAATCTTGTGCATCCAATAGGTGTGTTTGTGTCATTGGATGATCAATTAGGTCATTTTCGTCCTCCCTAGGCTAATTCTTGTCCAATTAGGGTTTTTAACCAATCTTGTGCATCCAATAGGTGTGTTTGTGTCATTGGATGATCAATTTGGTCATTTTCGTCCTCCCTAGGCATATTCTTGTCCAATTAGGGTTTTTAACCAATCTTGTGCATCCAATAGGTGTGTTTGTGGCAATGGATGATCAATTAGGTCATTTTCGTCCTCCCTAGGCTTATTCTTGTCCAATTAGGGTTTTTAACCAATCTTGTGTATTCAATAGGTGTGTTTGTGTCATTGGATGATCAATTAGGTCATTTTCGTCTTCCCTAGGCTTATTCTTGTCCAATTAGAGTTTTTAACCAATCTTGTGCATCCAATAACTTTGTTTGTGTCATTGAATTAATATTTAGGTCATTTTCGTTCTCCTTAAGCATATTCTTGTCCAATTAGGGTTTTTAACCAATCTTGTGCATCAAATAGGTGTGTTTGTGTCATTGGATGAACAATTAGGTCATTTTCGTCCTCCCTAGGCTAATTCTTGTCCAATTAAGGTTTTTAACCAATCTTGTGCATCCAATAGGTGTGTTTGTGTCATTGGAAGATCAATTAGGTCATTTTCGTCCTCCCTAGGCATATTCTTGTCCAATTAGGGTTTTTAACCAATCTTGTGCATCCAATAGGTGTGTTTGTGGCAATGGATGATCAATTAGGTCATTTTCGTCCTCCCAAGGCTTATTCTTATCCAATTAGGGTTTTTAACCAATCTTGTGTATCCAATAGGTGTGTTTGTGTCATTGGATGATCAATTAGGTCATTTTCGGCCTCCCTAGGCTAACTCTTGTCCAATTAGGGTTTTTAACCAATCTTGTGCATCCAATAGGTGTGTTTGTGTCATTGGATGATCAATTAGGTCATTTTCGTCCTCCCTAGGCATATTCTTGTCCAATTAGGGTTTTTAACCAATCTTGTGCATCCAATAGGTGTGTTTGTGGCAATGGATGATCAATTAGGTCATTTTCGTCCTCCCTAGGCTTATTCTTGTCCAATTAGGGTTTTTAACCAATCTTGTGCATCCAATAGGTGTGTTTGTGGCAATGGATGATCAATTTGGTCATTTTCGTCCTCCTAGGCTTATTCTTGACCAATTAGGGTTTTTAACCAATCTTGTGCATCCAATAAGTTGAGTTGTGTCATTGGATTAGCATTTAGGTCATTTTCGTCCTCCCTAGGCTTATTCTTGACCAATTAGGGTTTTTAACAAATCTTGTGCATCCAATAAGTTCATTTGTGTCATTGGATTAACATTTAGGTCATTTTCGTTCTCCCTAGGCATATTCTTGTCCAATTAGGGTTTTTAACCAATCTTGTCCATCCAATAGGTGTGTTTGTGTCATTGGATGATCAATTAGGTCATTTTCGTCCTTTCTATGCTTATTCTTGTCCAATTAGGGTTTTTAACCAATCTTGTGCATCCAATAGGTGTGTTTGTGTCATTGGATGATCAATTAGGTCATTTTCGTCCTCCCTAGGCTTATTCTTGTCCAATTAGGGTTTTTAACCAATCTTGTGCATCCAATAGGTGTGTTTGTGTCATTGGATGATCAATTAGGTCATTTTCGTCCTCCCTAGGCTTATTCTTGTCCAATTAGGGTTTTTAACCGGTCTTGTGCATCCAATAGGTGTGTTTGTGTCATTGGATGATCAATTAGGTCATTTTCGTCCTCCCTAGGCATATTCTTGTCCAATTAGGGTTTTTAACCAATCTTGTGCATCCAATAGGTGTGTTTGTGTCATTGTATGATCAATTAGGTCATCTTCGTCCTCCCTAGGCTTATTCTTGTCCAATTAGGGTTTTTAACCAATCTTGTGCATCCAATAGGTGTGTTTGTGTCATTGGATGACCAATTAGGTCATTTTCGTCCTCCCTAGGCATATTCTGGTCCAATTAGGGTTTTTAACCAATCTTGTGCATCCAATAGGTGTGTTTGTGGCAATGGATGATCAATTAGGTCATTTTCGTCCTCCCTAGGCATATTCTTGTCCAATTATGGTTTTTAACCAATCTTGTGCATTTGATAAGTTTGTTTGTGTCATTGAATTAATATTTAGGTCATTTTCGTCCTCCCTAGGCATATTCTTGTCCAATTAGGATTTTTAACCAATCTTGAGCATCCAATAGGTGTGTTTGTGTCATCGGATGATCAATTAGGTCATCTTCGTCCACCTAGACTTATTCTTGTCCAATTAGGGTTTTTAACCATTCTTGTGCATCCAATAAGTTGAGTTGTGTCATTGGATTAACATTTAGGTCATTTTCGTCCTCCTTAGGCTTATTCTTGTCCAATTAGGGTTTTTAACCAATCTTGTGCATCCAATAGGTGTGTTTGTGTCATTGGATGAACAATTAGGTCATTTTCGTCCTCCATAGGCATATTCTTGTCCAATTAGGGTTTTTAACCAATGTTGTGCATCCAATAGGTGTGTTTGTGTCATTGGATGATCAATTAGGTCATTTTCGTCCTCCCTAGGCATATTCTTGTCCAATTAGGGTTTTTAACCAATCTTGTGCTTCCAATAGGTGTGTTTGTGTCATTGGATAATCAATTAGGTCATTTTCGTCCTCCCTAGGCTTATTCTTGTCCAATTAGGGTTTTTAACCAATCTTGTGCAACCAATAACTTTGTTTGTGTCATTGAATTAATATTAAGGTCATTTTCGTCCTCCCTAGGCATATTCTTGTCCAATTAGAGTTTTTAACCATTCTTGTGCATCCAATAGGTGTGTTTGTGTCATTGGATGATCAATTAGGTCATTTTCGACCTCCCTAGGCTTATTCTTGTCCAATTAGGGTTTTTAACCAATCTTGTGCATCTAATAGGTGTGTTTGTGTCATTGGATGATCAATTAGGTCATTTT
>JBBPBR010001852.1:45228-138659 GCA_037974775.1 Cicer pinnatifidum | reverse complement strand
AAGAATAAGCCTAGGGAGGACGAAAATGACCTAAATGTTAATCCAATGACACAAATGAACTTATTGGATGCACAAGATTGGTTAAAAACCCTAATTGGACAAGAATAAGCCTAGGGAGGACGAAAATAACCTAAATGTTCATCAAATGACTAAACACACCTATTGGATTCACAAGATTGGTTAGAAACCCTAATTGGACAAGAATAAGCCTAGGGAGGACGAAAATGACCTAAATGTTCACCCAATGACACAAATGAACTTATTGGATGCACAAGATTGGTTAAAAACCCTAATTGGACAAGAATAAGCTTAGGGAGGACGAAAATGACCTAAATGTTCATCCAATGACACAAACACACCTATTGGATGCACAAGATTGGTTAAAAACCCTAATTGGACAAGAATCAGCATAGGGAGGACGAAAATGACCTAAATGTTCATCCAATGACACAAACACACCTATTGGATGCACAAGATTGGTTATAAACCCTAATTGGACAAGAATAAGCCTAGGGAGGACGAAAATGACCTAAATATTCATCCAATGACACAAATGAACTTATTGGATGAACAAGATTGCTTAAAACCCTAATTGGACAAGAATAAGACTAGGGAGGACGAAAATGACCTAAATGTTCATCCAATGACACAAACACACCTATTGGATGCACAAGATTGGTTAGAAACCCTAATTGGACAAGAATAACCCTAGGAAGGACGAAAATGACCTAAATGTTAATCCAATGACACAAATGAACTTATTGGATGCACAAGATTGGTTAAAAACCCTAATTGGACAAGAATAAGCCTAGGGAGGACGAAAATGACCTAAATGTTCATCCAATGACACAAATGAACTTATTGGATGCACAAGATTGGTTAGAAACCCTAATTGGACAAGAATAAGCCTTGGGAGGACGAAAATGACTTAAATGTTCATCCAATGTCACAAATGAACTTATTGGATGCATAAGATTGGTTAAGAACCCTAATTGGACAAGAATAAGCCTAGGGAGGACGAAAATGACCTAAATGTTAATCCAATGACACAAATGAACTTATTGGATGCACAAGATTGGTTAAAAACCCTAATTGGACAAGAATAAGCCTAGGGAGGACGAAAATGACCTAAATGTTCATCCAATGACACAAACACACCTATTAGATGCACAAGATTCGTTAAAATCCCTAATTGGACAAGAATAAGCCTAGGGAGGACGAAAATGACCTAAATGTTCATCCAATGACACAAATGAACTTATTGGATGCACAAGATTGGTTAAAAACCCTAATTGGACAAGAATAAGCCTAGGGTAGACGAAAATGACCTAATTGTTCATCCAATGACACAAATGAACTTATTGGATGCACATGATTGGTTAAAAACCCTAATTGGACAAGAATAAGCCTAGGGAGGACGAAAATGACCTAAATGTTAATCCAATGACACAAATGAACTTGTTGGATGCACAAAATTGCTTAAAACCCTAATTGGACAAGAATAAGCCTAGGGAGGACGAAAATGACCTAAATGTTCATCCAATGACACAAACACACCTATTGGATGCACAAGATTGGTTAGAAACCCTAATTGGACAAGAATAAGCCTAGGGAGGATGAAAATGACCTAAATGTTCATCCAATGACACAAACACACCTATTGGATGCACAAGATTAGTTAGAAACCGTAATTGGACAAGAATAAGCCTAGGGAGGACGAAAATGACCTAAATGTTAATCCAATGAAACAAATGAACTTATTGGTTGCACAAGATTGGTTAAAAACCCTAATTGGACAAGAATAAGCCTAGGGAAGACGAAAATGACCTAAATGTTCATCCAATGACACAAATGAACTTATTGGATGCACATGATTGGTTAAAAACCCTAATTTGACAAGAATAAGCCTAGGAAGGACGAAAATGACCTAAATGTTAATCTAATGACACAAATGAACTTATTGGATGCACAAGATTGCTTAAAACCCTAATTGGACAAGAATAAGCATAGGGAGGGCGAAAATGTCCTAAATGTTCATCCAATGACACAAACACACCTATTGGATGCACAAGATTGGTTAGAAACCCTAATTGGACAAGAATAAGCCTAGGGAGGACGAAAATGACCTAAATGTTAATCCAATGACACAAATGAACTTATTGGATGCACAAGATTGGTTAAAAACCCTAATTGGACAAGAATAAGCCTAGGGAGGACGAAAATGACCTAAATGTTCATCCAATGAAACAAACACACCTATTGGATGCACAACATTGGTTAAAATACCTAATTGGAAAAGAATAAGCCTAGGGAGGACGAAAATAACCTAAATGTTCATCCAATGACACAAATGAACTTATTGGATGCACAAGATTGGTTAAAAACCCTAATTGGACAAGAATAAGCCTAGGGTGGACGAAAATGACCTAATTGTTCATCCAATGACACAAATGAACTTATTGGATGCACATGATTGGTTAAAAACCCTAATTGGACAAGAACAAGCCTAGGGAGGACGAAAATGACCTAAATGTTAATCTAATGACACAAATGAACTTATTGGATGCACAAAATTGCTTAAAACCCTAATTGGACAAGAATAAGCTTAGGGAGGACGAAAATGACCTAAATGTTCATCCAATGACACAAACACACCTATTGGATGCACAAGATTGGTTAGAAACCCTAATTGGACAAGAATAAGCCTAGGGAGGATGAAAATGACCTAAATGTTCATCCAATGACACAAACACACCTATTGGATGCACAAGATTGGTTGAAAACCCTAATTGGACAAGAATAAGCCTAGGGAGGACGAAAATGACCTAATTGTTAATCCAATGACACAAATGAACTTATTGGATGCACAAGATTGGTTAAAAACCCTAATTGGACAAGAATAAGCCTAGGGAGGACGAAAATGACCTAAATGTTCACCCAATGACACAAATGAACTTATTGGATGCACAAGATTGGTTAAAAACCCTAATTGGACAAGAATAAGCCTAGGGAGGACGAAAATGACCTAAATGTTCATCCAATGACACAAACACACCTATTGGATGCTCAAGATTGGTCAAAAACCCTAATTGGACAAGAATAAGCCTAGGGAGGACGAAAATGACCTAAATGTTCATCCAATGACACAAACACACCTATTGGATGCACAAGATTGGTTAGAAACCCTAATTGGACAAGAATAAGCCTCGGGAGGACGAAAATGACCTAAATGTTAATCCAATGACACAAATGAACTTATTGGATGCACAAGATTGGTTAAAAACCCTAATTGGACAAGAATAAGCCTAGGGAGGACGAAAATAACCTAAATGTTCATCAAATGAATAAACACACCTATTGGATGCACAAGATTGGTTAGAAACCCTAATTGGACAAGAATAAGCCTAGGGAGGACGAAAATGACCTAAATGTTCACCCAATGACACAAATGAACTTATTGGATGCACAAGATTGGTTAAAAACCCTAATTGGACAAGAATAAGCCTAGGTAGGACGAAAATGACCTAAATGTTCATCAAATGACTAAACACACCTATTGGATGCACAAGATTGGTTAGAAACCCTAATTGGACAAGAATAAGCCTAGGGAGGACGAAAATGACCTAAATGTTCACCCAATGACACAAATGAACTTATTGGATGCACAAGATTGGTTAATAACCCTAATTGGACAAGAATAAGCCTAGGGAGGACGAAAATGACCTAAATGTTCATCCAATGACACAAACACACCTATTGGATGCACAAGATTGGTTAAAAACCCTAATTGGACAAGAATAAGCCTAGGGAGGACGAAAATGACCTAAATGTTCATCCAATGACACAAATTCACCTATTGGATGCACAGGATTGGTTAGAAACCCTAATTGGACAAGAATAAGCCTAGGGAGGACGAAAATGACCTAAATGTTCATCCAATGACACAAACACACCTATTGGATGCACAAGATTGGTTAAAAACCCTAATTGGACAAGAATAAGCCTAGGGAAGACGAAAATGGCCTAAATGTTAATCCAATGACACAAATGAACTTATTGGATGCACAAGATTGGTTAAAAACCCTAATTGGACAAGAATAAGCCTAGGGAGGACGAAAATGACATAATTGTTCATCCAATGACACAAACACACCTATTGGATGCACAAGATTGGTTATAAACCCTAATTGCACAAGAATAAGCCTAGGGTGGACGAAAATGACCTAATTGTTCATCCAATGACACAAATGAACTTATTGGATGCACATGATTGGTTAAAAACCCTAATTGGACAAGAATATGCCTAGGGAGGACGAAAATGACCTAAATGTTCATCCAATGACACAAATGAACTTATTGGATGCACAAGATTGCTTAAAACCCTAATTGGACAAGAATAAGCCTAGGGAGGACGAAAATGACCTAAATGATCATCCAATGACACAAACACACCTATTGGATGCCCAAGATTGGTTAGTAACCCTAATTGGATAAGAATAAGCCTAGGGAGGATGAAAATGACCTAAATGTTCATCCAATGACACAAATGAACTTATTGGATGCACAAGATTGGTTAGAAACCCTAATAGGACAAGAATAAGCCTAGGGAGGACGAAAATGACCTAAATGTTAATCCAATGACACAAATGAACTTATTGGATGCACAAGATTGGTTAAAAACCCTAATTGGACAAGAATAAGCCTAGGGAGGACGAAAATGACCTAAATGTTCATCCAATGACACAAACACACCAATTGGATGCACAAGATTGGTTAAAAACCTTAATTGGACTAGAATAAGCCTAGGGAGGACGAAAATGACCTAAATGTTCATCCAATGACACAAATGAACTTATTGGATGCACAAGATTGCTTAAAAACCCTAATTGGACAAGAATAAGCCTAGGGAGGACGAAAATGACCTAAATGTTCATCCAACGACACAAGTGAACTTTTTGGATGCACAAGATTGCTTAAAACCCTAATTGGACAAGAATTAGACTAGGGAGGACGAAAATGACCTAAATGTTCATCCAATGACACAAACACACCTATTGGATGCACAAGATTGGTTAGAAACCCTAATTGAACAAGAATAAGCCTAGGGAGGACGAAAATGACCTAAATGTTCATCAAATGACTAAACACACCTATTGGATGCACAAGATTGGTTAGAAACCCTAATTGAACAAGAATAAGCCTAGGGAGGACGAAAATGACCTAAATGTTCACCCAATGACACAAATGAACTTATTGGATGCACAAGATTGGTTAAAAACCCTAATTGGACAAGAATAAGCCTAGGGAGGACGAAAATGACCTAAATGTTCATCAAATGACACAAACACACCTATTGGATGCACAAGATTGGTTAAAAACCCTAATTGGACAAGAATAAGCCTAGGGAGGACAAAAATGACCTAATTGTTAATCCAATGACACAAATGAACTTATTGGAAGCACAAGATTGGTTAAAAACCCTAATTGGACAAGAATAAGCCTAGGGAGGATGAAAATGACCTAAATGTTAATCCAATGACACAAATGAACTTATTGGATGCACAAGATTGGTTAAAAACCCTAATTGGACAAGAATAAGCCTAGGGAGGATGAAAATGACCTAAATGTTCATCCAATGACACAAACAAACCTATTGGATGCACAAGATTGGTTAGAAACCCTAATTGGACAAGAATAAGCCTAGGGAGGACGAAAATGACCTAAATGTTAATCCAATGACACAAATGAACTTATTGGATGCACAAGATTGGTTAAAAACCCTAATTGGACAAGAATAAGCCTAGGGAGGATGAAAATAACCTAAATGTTCATCAAATGACTAAACACACCTATTGGATGCACAAGATTGGTTAGAAACCCTAATTGGACAAGAATAAGCCTAGGAAGGACGAAAATGACCTAAATGTTCATCCAATGACACAAATGAACTTATTGGATGCACAAGATTGGTTAGAAACCCTAATTGGACAAGAATAAGCCTAGGGAGGACGAAAAAGACATAAATGTTCATCCAATGACACAAACAAACCTATTGGATGCACAAGATTGGTTAGAAACCCTAATTGGACAAGAATAAGCCTAGGGAGGACGAAAATGACCTAAATGTTAATCCAATGACACAAATGAACTTATTGGATGCACAAGATTGGTTAAAAACCCTAATTGGACAAGAATAAGCCTAGGGAGGATGAAAATAACCTAAATGTTCATCAAATGACTAAACACACCTATTGGATGCACAAGATTGGTTAAAAACCCTAGTTGGACAAGAATAAGCCTAGGGAGGACGAAAATGACCTAAATGTTCATCCAGAGACACAAACACACCTATTGGATGCACAAGATTGGTTAAAAACCCTAATTGGACAAGAATAAGCATAGGGAGGACGAAAATGACCTAAATGTTCATCCAATGACACAAACACACCTATTGGATGCACAAGATTCGTTAGAAACCCTAATTGGACAAGAATAACCCTAGGGAGGACGAAAATGACCTAAATGTTCATCCAATTACACAAATGAACTTATTGGATGCACAAGATTGGTTAAAAACCCTAATTGGACAAGAATAAGCCTAGGGTGGACGAAAATGACCTAATTGTTCATCCGACGACACAAATGAACTTATTGGATGCACAAGATTGGTTAAAAACCCTAATTGGAAAAGAATAAGCTTAGGGAGGACGAAAATGACCTAAATGTTAATCCAATGACACAAATGAACTTATTGGATGCACAAGATTGCTTAAAACCCTAATTGGACAAGAATAAGCCTAGGGAGGACGAAAATGACCTAAATGTTCATCCAATGACACAAACACACCTATTGGATGCACAAGATTGTTTAGAAACCCTAATTGGACAAGAATAACCCTAGGGAGGACGAAAATGACCTAAATGTTCATCCAATGACACAAATGAACATATTGGATGCACAAGATTGGTTAAAAACCCTAATTGGACAAGAATAAGCCTAGGGAGGACGAAAATGACCTAAATGTTCATCCAATGACACAAACACACCTATTGGATGCACAAGATTGGTTAAAAACCCTAATTGGACATGAATAAGCATAGGGAGGACGAAAATGACCTAAATGTTCATCCAATGACACAAACACACCTATTGGATGCACAAGATTGGTTAGAAACCCTAATTGGACAAGAATAAGCCTAGGGAGGACGAAAATGACCTAAATGGTAATCCAATGACACAAATGAACTTATTGGATGCACAAGATTGGTTAAAAACCCTAATTGGACAAGAATAAGCCTAGGGAGGACGAAAATAACCTAAATGTTCATCAAATGACTAAACACACCTATTGGATGCACAAGATTGGTTAGAAACCCTAATTGGACAAGAATAAGCCTAGGGAGGACGAAAATGACCTAAATGTTCACCCAATGAAACAAACACACCTATTGGATTCACAAGATTGTTTAGAAACCCTAATTGGACAAGAATAAGCCTAGGGATGATGAAAATGACCTAAATATTCATCCAATGACACAAATGAACTTATTGGATGCACAAGATTGCTTAAAACCCTAATTGGACAAGAATAAGCCTAGGGAGGACGAAAATGACCTAAATGTTCATCCAATGACACAAACACACCTATTGGAAGGACAAGATTGGTTAGAAACCCTAATTGGACAAGAATAAGCCTAGGGAGGACGAAAATGACCTAAATGTTCACCCAATGACACAAATGAACTTATTGGATGCACAAGATTGGTTAAAAACCCTAATTGGACAAGAATAAGCCTAGGGAGGACGAAAATGACCTAAATGTTCATCAAATGACACAAACACACCTATTGGATGCACAAGATTGGTTAAAATCCCTAATTGGACAAGAATAAGCATAGGGAGGACGAAAATGACCTAAATGTTCATCAAATGACACAAACACACCTATTGGATGCACAAGATTGGTTAGAAACCCTAATTGGACAAGAATAAGCCTTGGGAGGACGAAAATGACCTAAATGTTCATCCAATGACACAAATGAACTTATTGGATGCACAAGATTGGTTAAAAACCCTAATTGGACAAGAATAAGCCTAAGGAGGACGAAAATAACCTAAATGCTCATCAAATGACTAAACACACCTATTGGATGCACAAGATTGGTTAGAAACCCTAATTGCACAAGAATGAGCCTTGGGAGGACGAAAATGACCTAAATGTTCACCCAATGACACAAATGAACTTATTGGATGCACAAGATTGGTTAAAAACCCTAATTGGACAAAAATAAGCCTAGGGAGGACGAAAATGACCTAAATGTTCATCCAATGACACAAACACACCTATTGGATGCACAAGATTGGTTAAAAACCCTAATTGGACAAGAATAAGCCTAGGGAGGATGAAAATGACCTAACTATTCATCCAATGACACAAATGAACTTATTGGATGCACAAGATTGGTTAAAAACCCTAATTGGACAAAAATAAGCCTAGGGAGGACGAAAATGACCTAAATGTTCATCCAATGACACAAACACACCTATTGGATGCACAAGATTGGTTAGAAACCCTAATTGGACAAGAATAAGCCTAGGGAGGACGAAAATGACCTAAATGTTAATCCAATGACACAAATGAACTTATTGGATGCACAAGATTGGTTAAAAACGCTAATTGTACAAGAATAAGCCTAGGGAGGACGAAAATGACCTAAATGTTCATCCAATGACACAAACACACCTATTGGATGCACAAGATTGGTTAAAAACCCTAATTGGACAAGAATAAGCCTAGGGAGGACGAAAATGACCTAAATGTTCATCCAATGACACAATTGAACTTATTGGATGCACAAGATTGGTTAAAAACCCTAATGGGTCAAGAATAAGGTTAGAGAGGACGTAAATGACCTAAATGTTCATCCAATGTCACAAACACACCTATTGGATGCACAAGATTGGTTAGAAACCCTAATTGGACAAGAATAAGCCTAGGGAGGACGAAAATGACCTAAATGTTAATCCAATGACACAAATGAACTTATTGGATGCACAAGATTGGTTAAAAACCCTAATTGGACAAGAATAAGCCTAGGGAGGACGAAAATAACCTAAATGTTCATCAAATGACTAAACACACCTATTGGATGCACAAGATTGGTTAGAAACCCTAATTGGACAAGAATAGGCCTTTGGAGGACGAAAATGACCTAAATGTTCATCCAATGACACAAATGAACTTATTGGATGCCCAAGATTGGTTAAAAACCCTAATTGGACAAGAATAAGCCTAGGGAGGACGAAAATGACCTAAATGTTCATCCAATGACACAAACACACCTATTGGATGCACAAGATTGGTTAAAAACCCTAATTGGACAATAATAAGCATAGGGAGGACGAAAATGACCTAAATGTTCATCCAATGACACAAACACACCTATTGGATGCACAAGATTGGTTAGAAACCCTAATTGGACAAGAATAAGCCTAGGGAGGACGAAAATGACCTAAATGTTAATCCAATGACACAAATGAACTTATTGGATGCACAAGATTGGTTAAAAACCCTAATTGGACAAGAATAAGCCTAGGGAGGTTGAAAAAGACCTAAATGTTCATTCAATGACACAAACACACCTATTGGATGCACAAGATTGTTTAGAAACCCTAATTGGACAAGAATAAGCCAAGGGAGGACGAAAATGACCTAAACGTTCATCCAATGACACAATTGAACTAATTGGATGCACAAGACTGGTTAAAAACCCTAATTGGACAAGAATAAGCCAAGGGAGGACGAAAATGACCTAAATGTTAATCCAATGATACAAACGAACTTATTGGATGCACAAGATTGGTTAAAAACCCTAATTGGACAAGAATAAGCATAGGGAGGACGAAAATGACCTAAATATTCATCCAGTGACACAAATGAATTTATTGGATGCACAAGATTGCTTAAAACACTAATTGGACAAGAATAAGACTAGGGAGGACGAAATTGACCTAAATGTTCATCCAACGACACAAACACACCTATTGGATGCACAAGATTGCTTAGAAACCCTAATTGACAAGAATAATCCTAAGGAGGACGAAAATGACCTAAATGTTCATCCAATGACACAAATGAACTTATTGCATGCACAAAATTGGTTAAAAACCCTAATTGGAAATGAATAAGCGCAGGGAGGACGAAAATGACCTAAATGTTCATCCAATGACACAAACACACCTATTGGATGCACAAGATTGGTTAGAAACCCTAATTGGACAAGAATAAGCCTTGGGAGGACGAAAATGACCTAAATGTTCATCCAATGACACAAATGAACTTATTGGATGCACAAGATTGGTTAAAAACCCTAATTGGACAAGAATAAGCCAAGGGAGGACGAAAATGACCTAAATGTTAATCCAATGACACAAATGAACTTATTGGATGCACAAGATTGGTTAAAAACCCTAATTGGACAAGAATAAGCCTAGGGAGGACAAAAATAACCTAAATGTTCATCAAATGGCTAAACACACCTATTGGATGCACAAGATTGGTTAGAAACCCTAATTGGACAAGAATAAGCCTAGGGAGGACGAAAATGACCTAAATGTTCACCCAATGACACAAATGAACTTATTGGATGCACAAGATTGGTTAAAAACCCTAATTGGACAAGAATAAGCCTAGGGAGGACGAAAATGACCAAAATGTTCATCCAATAACACAAACACACCTATTGGATGCACAAGATTGTTTAGAAACCCTAATTGGACAAGAATATGCCTTGGGAGGACGAAAATGACCTAAATGTTCATCCAATGACACAAATGAACATATTGGATACACAAGATTGGTTAAAAACCCTAATTGGACAAGAATAAGCCTAGGGAGGACAAAAATGACCTAAATGTTCATCAAATAACTAAACACACCTATTGGATGCACAAGATTGGTTAGAAACCCTAATTGGACAAGAATAAGCCTAGGGAGGACGAAAATGACCTAAATGTTCACCCAATGACACAAATGAACTTATTGGATGCACAAGATTGGTTAAAAACCCTAATTGGACAAGAATAAGTCTAGGGAGGACGAAAATGACCTAAATGTTCATCCAATGACACAAACACACCTATTGGATGCACAAGATTGGTTAAAAACCCTAATTGGACAAGAATAAGCATAGGGAGGACGAAAATGACCTAAATGTTCATCCAATGACACAAATGAAGTTATTGGATGCACAAGATTGGTTAAAAACCCTAATTGGACAAGAATAAGCCTAGGGAGGACGAAAATAACCTAAATGTTCATCAAATGACTAAACACACCTATTGGATGCACAAGATTGGTTAGAAACCCTAATTGGACAAGAATAAGCCTAGGGAGGACGAAAATGACCTAAATGTTCACCCAATGACACAAATGAACTTATTGGATGCACAAGATTGGTTAAAAACCCTAATTGGACAAGAATAAGCCTTGGGAGGACGAAAATGACCTAAATGTTCATCCAATGACACAAACACATCTATTGGATGCACAAGATTGGTTAAAAACCCTAATTGGAAAAGAATAAGCCTAGGGAGGACGAAAATGACCTAAATGTTCATCCAATGACACAAACACACCTATTGGATGCACAAGATTGGTTAGAAACCCTAATTGGACAAGAATAAGCCTAGGGAGGACGAAAATGACCTAAATGTTCATCCAATGACCCAAACACACCTATTGAATGCACAAGATTGTTTAGAAACCCTAATTGGACAAGAATAAGCTTAGGGAGGACGAAAATGACCTAAATGTTCATCCAATGACACAAACACACCTATTGGATGCACAAGATTGGTTAGAAACCCTAATTGGACAAGAATAAGCATAGGGAGGACGAAAATGACCTAAATGTTAATCCAATGACACAAATGAACTTATTGGATGCACACGATTGGTTAAAAACCCTAATAGGACAAGAATAAGCCTAGGGAGGACGAAAATAACCTAAATGTTCATCAAATGACTAAACACACCTATTGGATGCACAAGATTGGTTAGAAACCCTAATTGGACAAGAATAAGCCTAGGGAGGACGAAAATGACCTAAATGTTCACCCAATGACACAAATGAACTTATTGGATGCATAAGATTGGTTAAAAACCCTAATTGGACAAGAATAAGCCTAGGGAGGACGAAAATGACCTAAATGTTCATCCAATGACACAAACACACCTATTGGATGCACAAGATTGGTTAAAAACCCTAATTGGACAAGAATAAGCCTAGGGAGGACGAAAATGACCTAAATGTTCATTCAATGACACAAACACACCTATTGGATGCACACGATTGGTTAGAAACCCTAATTTGACAAGAATAAGCCTAGGGAGGACGAAAATGACCTAACTATTCATCCAATGACACAAATGAACTTATTGGATGCACAAGATTGGTTAAAAACCCTAATTGGAAAACAATAAGCCTAGGGAGGACGAAAATGACCTAAATGTTCATCCAATGACACAAACACACCTATTGGATGCACAAGATTGGTTAGAAACCCTAATTGGACAAGAATAAGCCTAGGGAGGACGAAAATGACCTAAATGTTAATCCAATGACACAAATGAACTTATTGGATGCACAAGATTGCTTAAAACCCTAATTGGACAAGAATAAGCCTAGGGAGGACGATAATGACCTAAATGTTCATCCAATGACACAAACACACCTATTGGATGCACAAGATTGTTTAGAAACCCTAATTGGACAAGAATAAGCTTAGGGAGGACGAAAATGACCAAAATGTTCATCCAATGACAACAAATGAACTTATTGGATGCACAAGATTGGTTAAAAACCCTAATTGGAAAAGAATAAGCCTAGGGAGGACGAAAATAACCTAAATGTTCATCCAATGACACAAACACACCTATTGGATGCACAAGATTGGTTAGAAACCCTAATTGGACAAGAATAAGCCTAGGGAGGATGAAAATGACCTAAATATTCATCCAATGACACAAATGAACTTATTGGATGCACAAGATTGCTTAAAACCCTAATTGGACAAGAATAAGCCTAGGGAGGACGAAAATGACCTAAATGTTCGTCCAATTACACAAATGAACTTATTGGATGCACAAGATTGGTTGAAAACCATAATTGGACAAGCATAAGCCTAGGGAGGACGAAAATGACCTAAATGTTAATCCAATGACACAAATAAACTTATTGGATGCACAAGATTGCTTAAAACCCTAATTGGACAAGAATAAGACTAGGGAGGACGAAAATGACCTAAATGTTCATCCAATGACACAAACACACCTATTGGATGCACAAGATTGGTTAGAAACCCTAATTGGACAAGAATAAGCCTAGGGAGGATGAAAATGACCTAAATATTCATCCAATGACACAAATGAACTTATTGGATGCACAAGATTGCTTAAAACCCTAGTTCGACAAGAATAAGACTAGGGAGGACGAAAATGACCTAAATGTTCATCCAATGAAACAAACACACCTATTGGAAGCACAAGATTGGTTAGAAACCCTAATTGGACAAGAATAAGCCTAGGAAGGACGAAAATGACCTAAATGTTAATCCAATGACACAAATGAACTTATCGGATGGACAAGATTGGTTAAAAACCCTAATTGGACAAGAATAAGCCTAGGGAGGACGAAAATAACCTAAATGTTCATCCAATGACACAAATGAACTTATTGGATGCACAAGATTGGTTAAAAACCCTAATTGGACAAGAATAAGACTAGGGAGGACGAAAATGACCTAAATGTTCATCCAATGACACAATCACACCTATTGGATGCACAAGATTGGTTAGAAACCCTAATTGGTCAAGAATAAGCCTAGGGAGGACGAAAATGACCTAAATGTTCATCCAATGACACAAACACACCTATTGGATTCACAAGATTGTTTAAAAACCCTAATTGGACAAGAATAAGCATAGGGAGGACGAAAATGACCCAAATGTTCATCCAATGACACAAACACACCTATTGGATGCACCAGATTGGTTAGAAACCCTAATTGCACAAGAATAAGCCTAGGGAGGACGAAAATGACCTAAATATTCATCCAATGACACAAATGAACTTATTGGATGCACAAGATTGCTTAAAACCCTAATTGGACAAGAATAAGACAAGGGAGGACGAAAATGACCTAAATGTTCATCCAATGAAACAAACACACCTATTGGATTCACAAGATTGGTTAGAAACCCTAATTGGACATGAATAAGCCTAGGGTGGACGAAAATGACCTAATTGTTCATCCAATGACACAAATGAACATATTGGATGCACATGATTGGTTAAAAACCATAATTTGACAAGAATAAGCCTAGGGAGGACGAAAACGACCTAAATGTTAATCCAATGACACAAACACACCTATTGGATGCACAAGATTGGTTAAAAACCCTAATAGGACAAGAATAAGCATAGGGAGGACGAAAATGACCTAAATGTTCATCCAATGACACAAACACACCTATTGGATGCACAAGATTGGTTAGAAACCCTAATTGGACAAGAATAAGCCTAGGGAGGACGAAAATGACCTAAATGTTCGTCCAATGACACAAACACACCTATTGGATGCAAAAGATTGGTTAGAAACCCTAATTGGACAAGAATAAGACCAGGGAGGACGAAAATGACCTAAATGTTCATCCAATGACACAAACACACCTATTGGATTCACAAGATTGGTTAGAAACCCTAATTGGACAAGAATAAGCCTAGGGAGGATGAAAATGACCTAAATATTCATCCAACGACACAAATGAACTTATTGGATGCACAAGATTGCTTAAAACCCTAATTGGACAAGAATAAGCCTAGGGAGTACGAAAAAGACCTAAATGTTCATCCAATGACACAAACACACCTATTGAATGCACAAGATTGGTTAGAAACCCTAATTGGACAAGAATAAGCCTAGGGAGGACGAAAATGACCTAAATGTTAATCCAATGACACAAATGAACTTATTGGATGCACAAGATTGGTTAAAAACCCTAATTGGACAAGAATAAGCCTAGGGAGGATGAAAACAACCTAAATGTTCATCAAATGACTAAACACACCTATTGGATGCCCAAGATTGGTTAAAAACCCTAATTGGACAAGAATAAGCCTAGGGAGGACGAAAATGACCTAAATGTTCATCCAATGACACAAACACACCTATTGGATGCACAAGATTGGTTAAAAATCCTAATTGGATAAGAATAAGCATAGGGAGGACGAAAATGACCTAAATGTTCATCCAATGACACAAACACACCTATTGGATGCACAAGATTGGTTAGAAACCCTAATTGGACAAGAATAAGCCTAGGGAGGACGAAAATGACCTAAATGTTAATCCAATGACAGAAATGATCTTATTGGATGCACAAGATTGGTTAAAAACCCTAATTGGACAAGAATAAGCCTAGGGAGGACGAAAATGACCTAAATGTTCATCCAATGACACAAAGACACCTATTTGATGCACAAGATTGTTTAGAAACCCTAATTGGACAAGAATAAGCCTAGGGAGGACGAAAATGACCTAAATGTTAATCCAATGACACAAATGAACTTATTGGATGCACAAGATTGGTTAAAAACCCTAATGGGACAAGAATAAGGTTAGGGAGGACGAAAATGACCTAAATGTTCATCCAATGTCACAAACACACCTATTGGATGCACAAGATGGGTTAGAAACCGTAATTGGACAAGAATAAGCCTAGGGAGGACGAAAATGACATAAATGTTAATCCAATGACACAAATGAACTTATTGGATGCACAAGATTGGTTAAAAACCCTAATTGGACAAGAATAAGCCTAGGGAGGACGAAAATGACCTAAATGTTCATCCAATGACACAATTGAACTTATTAGATGCACAAGATTGGTTAAAAACCCTAATTGGACAAGAATAAGCATAGGGAGGACGAAAATGACCTAAATGTTCATCCAACAACACAAAAACACCTATTGGATGCACAAGATTGGTTAGAAACCCTAATTGGACAAGAATAAGCCTAGGGAGGACGAAAATGACCTAAATGTTAATCCAATGACACAAATGAACTTATTGGATGCACAAGATTGGTTAAAAACCCTAATTGGACAAGAATAAGCCTAGGGAGGACGAAAATGACCTAAATGTTCATCCAATGACACAAACACACCTATTGGATGCACACGATTGGTTACAAACCCTAATTTGACAAGAATAAGCCTAGGGAGGACGAAAATGACCTAACTATTCATCCAATGACACAAATGAACTTATTGGATGCACAAGATAGCTTAAAACCCTAATTGGACAAGAATAAGACTAGGGAGGACGAAAATGACCTAAATGTTCATCCAATGACACAAAAACACCTATTGGATGCACAAGATTGGTTAGAAACCCTAATTGGACTAGAATAAGCCTAGGGAGGACGAAAATGACCTAAATGTTAATCCAATGACACAAATGAACTTATTGGATGCACAAGATTGGTTAAAAACCCTAATTGGACAAGAATAAGCCTAGGGAGGACGAAAATGACATAAATGTTCATCCAATGACACAATTGAACTTATTGGATGCACAAGATTGGTTAGAAACCCTACTTGGACAAGAATATGCCTAGGGAGGACGAAAATGACCTAAATGTTCATCCAATGACACAAACACACCTATTGGATGCACACGATTGGTTAGAAACACTAATTTGACAAGATTAAGCCTAGGGAGGACGAAAATAACCTAACTATTCATCCAATGACACAAATGAACTTATTGGATGCACAAGATTGGTTAAAAACCCTAATTGGAAAAGAATAAGCCTAGGGAGGACGAAAATGACCTAAATGTTCATCCAATGACACAAACACACCTATTGGATGCACAAGATTGGTTAGAAACCCTAATTGGACAAGAATAAGCCTAGGGAGGACGAAAATGACCTAAATGTTAATCCAATGACACAAATGAACTTATTGGATGCACAAGATTGGTTAAAAACCCTAATTGGACAAGAATAAGCCTAGGGAGGACGAAAATAACCTAAATGTTCATCAAATGACTAAACACACCTATTCGATGCACAAGAATGGTTAGAAACCCTAATTGGACAAGAATAAGCCTAGGGAGGACGAAAATGACCTAACTATTCATCCAATGACACAAATGAACTTATTGGATGCACAAGATTGGTTAAAAACCCTAATTAGACAAGAATAAGCCTAGGGAGGATGAAAATGACCTAAATGTTCATCCAATGACACAAACACACCTATTGGATGCACAAGATTGGTTAGAAACCCTAATTGGACAAGAATAAGCCTAGGGAGGACGAAAATGACCTAAATGTTAATCCAATGACACAAATGAACTTATTGGATGCACAAGATTGGTTAAAAACCCTAATTGGACAAGAATAATCCTAGGTAGGACGAAAATAACCTAAATGTTCATCAAATAACTAAACACACCTATTGGATGCACAAGATGGGTTAGAAACCCTAATTGGACAAGAATAAGCCTAGGGAGGATGAAAATGACCTAAATGTTCACCCAATGACACAAATGAACTTATTGGATGCACAAGATTGGTTAAAAACCCTAATTGGACAAGAATAAGCTTAGGGAGGACGAAAATGACCTAAATGTTCATCCAATGACACAAACACACCTATTGGATGCACAAGATTGGTTAAAAACCCTAATTGGACAAGAATAAGCATAGGGAGGACGAAAATGACCTAAATGTTCATCCAATGACACAAACACACCTATTGGATGCACAAGATTGGTTATAAACCCTAATTGGACAAGAATAAGCCTAGGGAGGACGAAAATGACCTAAATATTCATCCAATGACACAAATGAACTTATTGGATGCACAAGATTGCTTAAAACCCTAATTGGACAAGAATAAGACTAGGGAGGACGAAAATGACCTAAATGTTCATCCAATGACACAAACACACCTATTGGATGCACAAGATTGGTTAGAAACCCTAATTGGACAAGAATAAGCCTCAGGAGGACGAAAATGACCTAAATGTTAATCCAATGACACAAATGAACTTATTGGATGCACAAGATTGGTTAGAAACCCTAATTGGACAAGAATAAGCCTTGGGAGGACGAAAATGACCTAAATGTTTATCCAATGACACAAATGAACTTATTGGATGCACAAGATTGGTTAAAAACCCTAATTGGACAAGAATAAGCCTAGGGAGGACGAAAATGACCTAAATGTTCATCCAATGACACAAACACACCTATTGGATGCACAAGATTGGTTAAAAACCCTAATTGGACAAAAATAAGCATAAGGAGGACGAAAATGACCTAAATGTTCATCCAATGACACAAACACACCTATTGGATGCACAAGATTGGTTAGAAACCCTAATTGGACAAGAATAAGCCTAGCGAGGACGAAAATGACCTAAATGTTAATCCAATGACACAAATGAACTTATTGGATGCACAAGATTGGTTAAAAACCCTAATTGGACAAGAATAAGGCTAGGGAGGATGAAAATAACCTAATTTTTCATCAAATGACTAAACACACCTATTGGATGCACAAGATTGGTTAAAAACCCTAATTGGACAAGAATAAGCCTAGGGAGGACGAAAATGACCTAAATGTTCATCCAATGACACAAACACACCTATTGGATGCACAAGATTGGTTAGAAACCCTAATTGGACAAGAATAAGCCTAGGGAGGCCGAAAATGACCTAAATATTCATCCAATGACACAAATGAACTTATTGGATGCACAAGATTGGTTATAAACTCTAATTCGACAAGAATAAGCCTAGGGAGGACGAAAATGACCTAAATGTTAATCCAATGACACAAATGAACTTATTGGATGCAAAAGATTGCTTAAAACCCTAGTTGGACAAGAATAAGCTTAGGGAGGACGAAAATGACCTAAATGTTCATCCAATGACACAAACACACCTATTGGATGCACAAGATTGGTTAAAAACCCTAATTGGACAAGAATAAGCATAGGGAGGACGAAAATGACCTAAATGTTCATCCAATGACACAAATGAACTTATTTGATGCACAAGATTGGTTAAAAACCCTAATTGGTCAAGAATAAGCCTAGGAAGGACGAAAATGACCTAAATGTTAATCCAATGACACAAATGAACTTATTGGAGGCATAAGATTGGTTAAAAACCCTAATTGGACAAGAATAAGCCTAGGGAGGACGAAAATGACCTAAATGTTCATCCAATGACACAAACACACCTATTGGATGGACAAGATTGGTTAGAAACCCTAATTGGACAGGAATAAGCCTTGGGAGGACGAAAATGACCTAAATGTTCATCCAATGACACAAATGAACTTATTGGATGCACAAGATTGGTTAAAAACCCTAATTGGACAAGAATAAGCCTAGGGAGGACGAAAATGACCTAAATGTTCATCCAATGACACAAACACACCTATTGGATGCACAAGATTGGATAGAAACCCTAATTGGACAAGAATAAGCCTAGGGAGGACGAAAATGACCTAAATATTCATCCAATGACACAAATGAACTTATTGGATGCACAAGATTGCTTAAAACCCTAATTGGACAAGAATAAGACTAGGGAGGACGAAAATGACCTAAATGTTCATCCAATGACACAAACACACCTATTGGATGCACAAGATTGGTTAAAAACCCTAATTGAACAAGAATAAGCCTAGGGAGGACGAAAATGACCTAAATGTTCATCCAATGACACAAATGAACTTATTGGATGCACAAGATTGCTTAAAAACCCTTATTGGACAAGAATAAGCTTAGGGAGGACGAAAATGACCTAAATGTTCATCCAATGACACAAATGAACTTATTGGATGCACAAGATTGGTTAAAAACCCTAATTGGACAAGAATAAGCCTAGGGAGGACGAAAATGACCTAAATGTTCATCCAATGACACAAACACACCTACTGGATGCCCAAGATTGGTTAAAAACTCTAATTGGACAAGAATAAGCATAGGGAGGACGAAAATGACCTAAATGTTCATCCAATGACACAAACACACCTATTGGATGCACAAGATTGGTTAGAAACCCTAATTGGACAAGAATAAGCCTAGGGAGGACGAAAACGACCTAAATATTCATCCAATGACACAAATGAACTTATTGGATGCACAAGATTGCTTAAAACCCTAATTGGACAAGAATAAGACTAGGGAGGACGAAAATGACCTAAATGTTCATCCAATGACACAAACACACCTATTGGATGCACAAGATTGGTTAGAAACCCTAATTGGACAAGAATAAGCGTAGGGAGGATGAAAATGACCTAAATATTCATCCAATGACACAAATGAACTTATTGGATGCACAAGATTGCTTAAAACCCTAATTGGACAAGAATAAGAGTAGGGAGGACGAAAATAACCTAAATGTTCATCCAATGACACAAACACACCTATTGGATGCACAAGGTTGGTTAGAAACCCTAATTGGACAAGAATAAGCCTAGGAAGGACGAAAATGACCTAAATGTTAATCCAATGACACAAATGAACTTATTGGATGCACAAGATTGGTTAAAAACCCTTATTGGACAAGAATAAGCCTAGGGAGGACGAAAATGACCTAAATGTTCATCCAATGACACAAATGAACTTATTGGATGCACAAGATTGGTTAGAAACCCTAATTGGACAAGAATAAGCCTAGGAAGGACGAAAAAGACCTAAATGTTCACCCAATGACACAAATGAACTTATTGGATGCACAGGATTGGTTAAAATCCCTAATTGGACAAGAATAAGCCTTGGGAGGACGAAAATGACCAAAATGTTCACCCAATGACACAAATGAACTTATTGGATGCACAAGATTGGTTAAAAACCCTAATTGGACAAGAATAAGCCTAGGGAGGACGAAAATGACCTAAATGTTCATCCAATGACACAAACACACCTATTGGATGCACAAGATTGGTTAGAAACCCTAATTGGACAAGAATAAGCCTAGGGAGGACGAAAATGACCTAAATGTTAATCCAATGACACAAATGAACTTATTGGATGCACAAGATTGGTTAAAAACCCTAATTGGACAAGAATAAGCCTAGGGAGGACGAAAATAACCTAAATGTTCATCAAATGACTAAACACACCTATTTGATGCACAAGAATGGTTAGAAACCCTAATTGGACAAGAATAAGCCTAGGGAGGACGAAAATGACCTAACTATTCATCCAATGACACAAATGAACTTATTGGATGAACAAGATAGCTTAAAACCCTAATTGGACAAGAATAAGACTAGGGAGGACGAAAATGACCTAAATGTTCATCCAATGACACAAACACACCTATTGGATGCACAAGATTGGTTAGAAACCCTAATTGGACAAGAATAAGCCTAGGGAGGACGAAAATGACCTAAATGTTCACCCAATGACACAAATGAACTTATTGGATGCACAAGATTGGTTAAAAACCCTAATTAGACAAGAATAAGCCTAGGGAGGATGAAAATGACCTAAATGTTCATCAAATGACTAAACACACCAATTGGATGCACAAGATTGGTTAGAAACCCTAATTGGACAAGAATAAGCCTAGGGAGGACGAAAATGACCTAAATGTTAATCCAATGACACAAATGAACTTATTGGATGCACAAGATTGGTTAAAAACCCTAATTGGACAAGAATAAGCCTAGGGAGGACGAAAATGACCTAAATGTTCATCCAATGACACAAACACACCTATTGGATGCACAAGATTGGTTAGAAACCCTAATTGGACAAGAATAAGCCTTGGGAGGACGAAAATGACCTAAATGTTCATCCAATGACACAAACACACCTATTGGATGCACAAGATTGGTTAGAAACCCTAATTGGACAAGAATAAGCCTAGGGAGGATTAAAATGACCTAAATGTTCATCCAATGACACAAACACACCTATTGGATGCACAAGATTGGTTAAAAACCCTAATTGGACAAGAATAAGCCTAGGGAGGACAAAAATGACCTAATTGTTAATCCAATGACACAAATGAACTTATTGGAAGCACAAGATTGGTTAAAAACCCTAATTGGACAAGAATAAGCCTAGGGAGGATGAAAATGACCTAAATGTTCATCCAATGACACAAATGAACTTATTGGATGCACAAGATTGGTTAAAAACCCTAATTGGACAAGAATAAGCCTAGGGAGGACGAAAATGACCTAAATGTTCATCCAATGACACAAACACACCTATTGGATGCACAAGATTGTTTACAAACCCTAATTGGACATGAATAAGCCTTGGGAGGACGAAAATGACATAAATGTTCATCCAATGACACAAACACACCTATTGGATGCACAAGATTGTTTAGAAACCCTAATTGGACAAGAATAAGCCTTGGGAGGACGAAAATGACCTAAATGTTCATCCAATGACACAAATGAACATATTGGATGCACAAGATTGGTTAAAAACCCTAATTGGACAAGAATAAGCCTAGGGAGGACGAAAATGACCTAAATGTTCATCAAATGACTAAACACACCTATTGGATCCACAAGATTGGTTAGAAACCCTAATTGGACAAGAATAAGCCTAGGGAGGACGAAAATGACCTAAATGTTCACCCAATGACACAAATGAACTTATTGGATGCACAAGATTGGTTAAAAACCCTAATTGGACAAGAATAAGCCTAGGGAGGACGAAAATGACCTAAATGTTCATCCAATGACACAAACACACCTATTAGATGCACAAGATTGGTTAGAAACCCTAATTGGACAAGAATAACCATAGGAAGCACGAAAATGACCTAAATGTTAATCCAATGACACAAATGAACTTATTGGATGCACAAGATTGGTTAAAAACCCTAATTGGACAAGAATAAGCCTAGGGAGGACGAAAATAACCTAAATGTTCATCAAATGACTAAACACACCTATTGGATGCACAAGATTGGTTAGAAACCCTAATTGGACAACAATAAGCCTAGATAGGACGAAAATGACCTAAATGTTCACCCAATGACACAAATGAACTTATTGGATGCACAAGATTGGTTAAAAACCCTAATTGGACAAGAATAAGCCTAGGGAGGACGAAAATGACCTAAATGTTCATCCAATGACACAAACACACCTATTGGATGCACAAGATTGGTTAAAAACTCTAATTGGACAAGAATAAGCATAGGGAGGACGAAAATGACCTAAATGTTCATCCAATGACATAAACACACCTATTGGATGCACAAGATTGGTTAGAAACCCTAATTGGACAAGAATAAGCATTGGGAGGACGAAAATGACCTAAATGTTCATCCAATGACACAAATGAACTTATTCGATGCACAAGATTGGTTAAAAAACCTAATTGGACAAGAATAAGCCTAGGGAGGATGAAAATGACCTAAATGTTCATCCAATGACACAAATGAACTTATTGGATGCACAAGATTGGTTAGAAACCCTAATTGGACAAGAATAAGCCTTGGGAGGACGAAAATGACCTAAATGTTCATCCAATGACACAAATGAACTTATTGGATGCACAAGATTGGTTAAAAACCCTAATTGGACAAGAATAAGCCTAGGGAGGACGAAAATGACCTAAATGTTCATCCAATGACACAAAGGAACATATTGGATGCACAAGATTGGTTAAAAACCCTAATTGGACAAGAATAAGCCTAGGGAGGACGAAAATGACCTAAATGTTCATCCAATGACACAATTGAACTTATTGGATGCACAAGATTGGTTAAAAACCCTAATTAGACAAGAATAAGCCTAGGGAGGACGTTAATGACCTAAATGTTCATCCAATGACACAAACACACCTATTGGATGCACAAGATTGGTTAGAAACCCTAATTGGACAAGAATAAGCCTAGGGAGGACGAAAATGACCTAAATGTTAATCCAATGACACAAATGAACTTATTGGATGCACAAGATTGGTTAAAAACCCTAATTGGACAAGAATAAGCCTAGGGAGGACGAAAATGACCTAAATGTTCATCCAATGACACAAACACACCTATTGGATGCACAAGATTGGTTAAAAACCCTAATTGGACAAGAATAAGCCTAGGGAGGACGAAAATGACCTAAATGTTTATCCAATGACACAAATGAACTTATTGGATCCACAAGATTGGTTAAAAACCCTAATTGGACAAGAATAAGACTAGGGAGGACGAAAATGACCTAAATGTTCATCCAATGACACAAACACACCTATTGGATTCACAAGATTGGTTAGAAACCCTAATTGGACAAGAATAAGCCTAGGGAGGATGAAAATGACCAAAATATTCATCCAATGACACAAATGAACTTATTGGATGCACAAGATTGCTTAAAACCCTAATTGGACAAGAATAAGCCTAGGGAGGACGAAAATGACCTAAATGTTCATCCAATGACACAAATGAACTTATTGGATGCACAAGATTGGTTAGAAACCCTAATTGGACAAGAATAAGCCTAGAGAGGACGAAAATGACCTAAATGTTCATCCAATGACACAAATGAACTTATTGGATGCAGAAGATTGCTTATAAACCCTAATTGGACAAGAATAAGCCTAGGGAGGACGAAAATGACCTAAATGTTCATCCAACGACACAAATGAACTTATTGGATGCGCAAGATTGGTTAGAAACCCTAATTGGACAAGAATAATTCTAGGGAGGACGAAAATGACCTAAATGTTCATCCAATGACACAAATGAACTTATTGGATGCACAAGATTGGTTAAAAACCCTAATTGGACAAGAATAAGCCTAGGGAGGACGAAAATGACCTAAATGTTCATCCAATGACACAAATGAACTTATTGGATGCACAAGATTGGTTAGAAACCATAATTGGACAAGAATAAGCCTAGAGAGGACGAAAATGACCTAAATGTTCATCCAATGACACAAATGAACTTATTGGATGCACAAGATTGCTTATAAACCCTAATTGGACAAGAATAAGCCTAGGGAGGACGAAAATGACCTAAATGTTCATCCAACGACACAAATGAACTTATTGGATGCGCAAGATTGGTTAGAAACCCTAATTGGACAAGAATAATTCTAGGGAGGATGAAAATGACCTAAATGTTCATCCAATGACACAAATGAACTTATTGGATGCACAAGATTGGTTAAAAACCCTAATTGGACAAGAATAAGCCTAGGGAGGACGAAAATGACCTAAATGTTCATCCAATGACACAAATGAACTTATTGGATGCACAAGATTGGTTAGAAACCCTAATTGGACAAGAATAAGCCTAGAGAGGACGAAAATGACCTAAATGTTCATCCAATGACACAAATGAACTTATTGGATGCACAAGATTGCTTAAAACCCTAATTGGACAAGAATAAGACTAGGGAGGACGAAAATGACCTAAATGTTCATCCAATGACACAAACACACCTATTGGATGCACAAGATTGGTTAAAAACCCTAATTGGACAAGAATAAGCCTTGGGAGGACGAAAATGACATAAATGTCAATCCAATGACACAAATGAACTTATTGGATGCACAAGATTAGTTAAAAACCCTAATTGGACAAGAATAAGCCTAGGGTGAACGAAAATGACCTAAATGTTCATCCAATGACACAAATGAACTTATTGGATGCACAAGATTGGTTAAAAACCCTAATTGGACAAGAATAAGCCTAGGGAGGACGAAAATGACCTAAATGTTCATCCAATGACACAAACACACCTATTGGATGCACAAGATTGGTTAAAAACCCTAATTGGACAACAATAAGCCTAGGGAGGATGAAAATGACCTAAATGTTCATCTAATGACAAAAACACACCTATTGGATGCACAAGATTGGTTAAAAACCCTAATTGCACAAAACTAAGCCTAGGGAGGACGAAAATGACCTAAATGTTCATCCAATGACACAAATGAACTTATTGGATGCACAAGATTGCTTAAAACCCTAATTGGACAAGAATAAGACTAAGGAGGACGAAAATGACCTAAATGTTCATCCAATGACACAAACACACCTATTGGATGCACAAGATTGGTTAGAAACCCTAATTGGACAAGAATAAGCCTTGGGAGGACGAAAATGACCTAAATGTTCATCCAATGACACAAATGAACTTATTGGATGCACAAGATTGGTTAAAAACCCTAATTGGACAAGAATAAGCCTAGCGAGGACGAAAATGACCTAAATGTTGATCCAATAACACAAACACACCTATTGGATGCACAAGATAGGTTAGAAACCCTAATTTGACAAGAATAAGCCTAGGGAGGACGAAAATGACCTAAATGTTCATCCAATGACACAAACACACCTATTGGATGCACACGATTGGTTAGAAACCCTAATTTGACAAGAATAAGCCTAGGGAGGACGAAAATGACCTAACTGTTCATCCAATGAAACAAGTGAACTTATTGGATGCACAAGATTGGTTAAAAACCCTAATTGGACAAGAATAAGCCTAGGGAGGACGAAAATGACCTAAATGTTCATCCAATGACACAAACACACCTATTGGATGCACACGATTGGTTAGAAACCCTAATTTGACAAGAATAAGCCTAGGGAGGACAAAAATGACCTAAATGTTCACCCAATGACACAAATGAACTTATTGGATGCGCAAGATTGCTTAAAAACCCTAATTGGACAAGAATAAGCCTAGGGAGGACGAAAATGACCTAAATGTTCATCCAATGACACCAACATACCTATTGGATGCACAAGATTGGTTAAAAACCCTAATTGGACAAGAATAAGCGTAGGGAGGACGAAAATGACCAAAATGTTCATCCAATGACACAAATGAACTTATTGGATGCACAAGATTGGTTAAAAACCCTAATTGGACAAGAATAAGCCTAGGGAGGACGAAAATGACCTAAATGTTCATCCAATGACACAAACACACCTATTGGATGCACAAGATTGGTTAGAAACCCTAATTGGACAAGAATATGCCTAGGGAGGACGAAAATGACCTAAATGTTCATCCAATGACACGAACACACCTATTGGATGCACACGATTGATTAGAAACCCTAATTTGACAAGAATAAGCCTAGGGAGGACAAAAATGACCTAACTATTCATCCAATGACACAAATGAACTTATTGGATGCACAAGATTGGTTAAAAACCCTAATTGGAAAAGAATAAGTCTAGGGAGGACGAAAATGACCTAAATGTTCATCCAATGACACAAACACACCTATTGGATGCACAAGATTGGTTAGAAACCCTAATTGGACAAGAATAAGCCTAGGGAGGACGAAAATGACCTAAATGTTAATCCAATGACACAAATGAACTTATTGGATGCACAAGATTGGTTAAAAACCCTAATTGGACAAGAATAAGCCTAGGGAGGACGAAAATAACCTAAATGTTCATCAAATGACTAAACACACCTATTGGATGCACAAGATTGGTTAGAAACCTTAATTGGACAAGAATAAGCCTAGGGAGGACGAAAATGACCTAAATGTTCACCCAATGACACAAATGAACTTATTGGATGCACAAGATTGGTTAAAAACCCTAATTGGACAAGAATAAGCCAAGGGAGGACGAAAATGACCTAAATGTTCATCCAATGCCACCAACACACCTATTGGATGCACAAGATTGCTTAAAAACCCTAATTGGACAAGAATAAGCATAGGAAGGACGAAAATCATTTAAATGTTCATCCAATGACACAAACACACCTATTGGATGCACAAGATTGGTTAGAAACCCTAATTAGACAAGAATAAGTCTAGCGAGGACGAAAATGACCTAAATATTCATCCAATGACACAAATGAACTTATTGGATGCACAAGATTGCTTAAAACCCTAATTGGACAAGAATAAGACTAGGGAGGACGAAAATGACCTAAATGTTCATCCAATGACACAAACACACCTATTGGATGCACAAGATTGGTTAGAAACCCTAATTGGACAAGAATAAGCCTCGGGAGGACGAAAATGACCTAAATGTTAATCCAATGACACAAATGAACTTATTGGATGCACAAGATTGGTTAAAAACCCTAATTGGTCAAGAATAAGCCTAGGAAGGACGAAAATGACCTAAATGTTAATCCAATGACACAAATAAACTTATTAGAGGCACAAGATTGGTTAAAAACCCTAATTGGACAAGAATAAGCCTAGGGAGGACGAAAATGACCTAAATGTTCATCCAATGACACAAACACACCTATTGGATGCACAAGATTGGTTAGAAACCCTAATTGGACAAGAATAAGCCTTGGGAAGACGAAAATGACCTAAATGTTCATCCAATGACACAAATGAACTTATTGGATGCACAAGATTGGTTAAAAACCCTAATTGGACAAGAATAAGCCTAGGGAGGACGAAAATGACCTAAATGTTCATCCAATGACACAAACACACCTATTGGATGCACAAGATTGGTTAGAAACCCTAATTGGACAAGAATAAGCCTAGGAAGGACGAAAATGACCTAAATGTTAATCCAATGACACAAATGAACTTATTGGATGCACAAGATTGCTTAACACCCTAATTGGACAAGAATAAGACTAGGGAGGACGAAAATGACCTAAATGTTCATCCAATGACACAAATGAACTTATTGGATGCACAAGATTGCTTAAAACCCTAATTGGACAAGAATAAGACTAGGGTGGACGAAAATGACCTAAATGTTCATCCAATGACACAAATGAACTTATTGGATGCACAAGATTGGTTAAAAACCCTAATTGGACAAGAATAAGCCTAGGGAGGACGAAAATGACCTAAATGTTCATCCAATGACACAAACACACCTATTGGATGCACAAGATTGGTTAGAAACCCTAATTGGACAAGAATATGCTTAGGGAGGACGAAAATGACCTAAATGTTCATCCAATGACACAAACACACCTATTGGATGCACAAGATTGGTTAGAAACCCTAATTGGACAAGAATAAGCCTAGGGAGGACGAAAATGACCTAAATGTTAGTCCAATGACACAAATGAACTTATTGGATGCACAAGATTGGTTAAAAACCCTAATTGGACAAGAATAAGCCTAGGGAGGACGAAAATAACCTAAATGTTCATCAAATGACTAAACACACCTATTGGATGCACAAGATTGGTTAGAAACCCTAATTGGACAAGAATAAGCCTAAGGAGGACGAAAATGACCTAACTATTCATCCAATGACACAAATGAACTTATTGGATGCAAAAGATTGGTTAAAAAACCCTAATTGGACAAGAATAAGCCTAGGGAGGACGAAAATGACCTAAATGTTCATCCAATGACACAAACACACCTATTGGATGCACAAGATTGGTTAGAAACCCTAATTGGACAAGAATAAGCCTTGGGAGGACGAAAATGACCTAAATGTTCACCCAATGACACAAATGAACTTATTGGATGCACTAGATTGGTTAAAAACCCTAATTGGACAAGAATAAGCCTAGGGAGGACGAAAATGACCTAAATGTTCATCCAATGACACAAACACACCTATTGGATGCACAAGAATGGTTAAAAACCCTAATTGGACAAGAATAAGCCTAGGGAGGACGAAAATGACCTAAATTTTCATTCAATGATACAAATGAACTTATTGGATGCACAAGATTGGTTAAAACCTTAATTGGACAAGAATAAGACTAAGGAGGACGAAAATGACCTAAATGTTCATCCAATGACACAAACACACCTATTGGATGCACAAGATTGGTTAGAAACCCTAATTGGACAAGAATAAGCCTAGGAAGGACGAAAATGACCTAAATGTTAATCCAATGACACAAATGAACTTATTGGATGCACAAGATTGGTTAAAAACCCTAATTGGACAAGAATAAGCCTAGGGAGGACGAAAATGACCTAAATGTTCATCCAATGACACAAACACACCTATTAGATGCATAAGATTGGTTAGAAACCCTAATTGGACAAGAATAAGCCTAGGAAGGACGAAAATGACCTAAATGTTCATTCAATGACACAAATGAACTTATTGGACGCACAAGATTGCTTAAAACCCTAATTGGACAAGAATAAGACTAGGGAGGACGAAAACGACCAAAATGTTCATCCAATGACACAAACACACCTATTGGATGCACAAGATTGGTTAGAAACCCTAATTGGACAAGAATAAGCCTAGGAAGGACGAAAATGACCTAAATGTTAATCCAATGACACAAATGAACTTATTGGATGCACAAGATTGGTTAAAAACCCTAATTGGACAAGAGTAAGCCTAGGGAGGACCAAAATGACCTAAATGTTCATCCAATGACACAAACACACCTATTGGATGCACAAGATTGGTAAGAAACCCTAATTGTTCAAGAATAAGCCTAGGAAGGACGAAAATGACCTAAATGTTAATCCAATGACACAAATGAACTTATTGGATGCACAAGATTGGTTAAAAACCCTAATTGGACAAGAATAAGCCTAGGGAGGACGAAAATGACCTAAATGTTCATCCAATGACACAAACACACCTATTGGATGCACAAGATTGGTTAGAAACCCTAATTGGACAAGAATATGCTTAGGGAGGACGAAAATGACCTAAATGTTCATCCAATGACACAAACACACCTATTGGATGCACACGATTGGTTAGAAACCCTAATTTGACAAGAATAAGCCTAGGGAGGACGAAAATGACCTAACTATTCATCCAATGACACAAATGAACTTACGGGATGCACAAGATTGGTTAAAAACCCTAATTGGAAAAGAATAAGCCTAGGGAGGACGAAAATGACCTAAATGTTCATCCAATGACACAAACACACCTATTGGATGCACAAGATTGGTTAGAAACCCTAATTGGACAAGAATAAGCCTAGGGAGGACGAAAATGACCTAAATGTTAATCCAATGACACAAATGAACTTATTGGATGCACAAGATTGGTTAGAAACCCTAATTGGACAAGAATAAGCCTAGGGAGGAAGAAAATGACCTAAATGTTCATCAAATGACTAAACACACCTATTGGATGCACAAGTTTGGTTAGAAACCCTAATTGGACCAGAATAAGCCTAGGGAGGACGAAAATGACCAAAATGTTCACCCAATGACACAAATGAACTTATTGGATGCACAAGATTGGTTAAAAACCCTAATTGGACAAGAATAAGCCTTGGGAGGACGAAAATGACCTAAATGTTCATCCAATGACACAAACACACCTATTGGATGCACAAGATTGTTTAGAAACCCTAATTGGACAAGAATAAGCCTAGGGAGGACGAAAATGACCTAAATGTTAATCCAATGACACAAATGAACTTATTGGATGCACAAGATTGGTTAAAAACCCTAATTGGACAAGAATAAGCCTAGGAAGGACGAAAATGACCTAAATGTTCCTCCAATGACACAAACACACCTATTGGATGCACAAGATTGCATAAAAACCCTAATTGGACAAGAATAAGACTAGGGAGGACGAAAATGACCTAAATGTTCATCCAATGACACAAATGAACTTATTGGATGCACAAGATTGGTTAAAAACCCTAATTGGACAAGAATAAGCCTAGGGAGGACGAAAATGACCTAAATGTTCGTCCAAATTGGACAAGAATAAGACTAGGGAGGACGAAAATGACCTAAATGTTCATCCAATGACACAAATGAACTTATTGGATGCACAAGATTGGTTAAAAACCCTAATTGGATAAGAATAAGCATAGGGAGGACGAAAATGACCTAAACGTTCATCCAATGACACAAACCCACATATTGGATGCACAAGATTGCTTAAAACCCTAATTGGACAAGAATAAGACTAGGGAGGACGAAAATGACCTAAATGTTCATCCAATGTCACAAATGAACTTATTGAATGCACAAGATTGGTTAAAAACCCTAATCGGACAAGAATAAGCCTAAGGAGGACGAAAATGACCTAAATGTTCTTCCAATGACACAAACACACCTATTGGATGCACAAGATTGCATAAAAACCCTAATTGGACAAGAATAAGACTAGGGAGGACGAAAATGACCTAAATGTTCCTCCAATGACACAAACACACCTATTGGACGCACAAGATTGCATAAAAACCCTAATTGGACAAGAATAAGACTAGGGAGGACGAAAATGACCTAAATGTTCATCCAATGACACAAATGAACTTATTGGATGCACAAGATTGGTAAAAAACCCTAATTGGACAAGAATAAGCCTAGGGAGGAAGAAAATGACCTAAATGTTCGTCCAATGACACAAACACACCTATTGGATGCACAAGATTGCATAAAAACCCTAATTGGACAAGAATAAGACTAGGGAGGACGAAAATGACCTAAATGTTCATCCAATGACACAAATGAACTTATTGGATGCACAAGATTGGTTAAAAACCCTAATTGGACAACAATAAGCATAGGGAGGACAAAAATGACCTAAACGTTCATCCAATGACACAAACCCACATATTGGATGCACAAGATTGCTTAAAACCCTAATTGGACAAGAATAAGACTAGGGAGGACGAAAATGACCTAAATGTTCCTCCAATGACACAAACACACCTATTGGATGCACAAGATTGCATAAAAACCCTAATTGGACAAGAATAAGCCTAGGGAGGACGAAAATGACTTATTGGATGCACAAGATTGGTTAAAAACCCTAATTGGACAAGAATAAGCCTAGGGAGGACGAAAATGACCTAAATGTTCGTCCAATGACACAAACACACCTATTGGATGCACAAGATTGCATAAAAACCCTAATTGGACAAGAATAAGACTAGGGAGGACGAAAATGACCTAAATGTTCATCCAATGACACAAATGAACTTATTGGATGCACAAGATTGGTTAAAAACCCTAATTGGACAAGAATAAGCATAGGGAGGACGAAAATGACCTAAATGTTCATCCAATGACACAAACCCACATATTGGATGCACAAGACTGCTTAAAACCCTAATTGGACAAGAATAAGACTAGGGAGGACGAAAATGACCTAAATGTTCATCCAATGACACAAATGAACTTATTGAATGCACAAGATTTGTTAAAAACGCTAATCGGACAAGAATAAGCCTAGGGAGGATGAAAATGACCTAAATGTTCTTCCAATGACACAAACACACCTATTGGATGCACAAGATTGCATAAAAACCCTAATTGGACAAGAATAAGACTAAGGAGGACGAAAATGACCTAAATGTTCCTCCAATGACACAAACACACCTATTGGATGCACAAGATTGCATAAAAACCCTAATTCGACAAGAATAAGACTAGGGAGGACGAAAATGACCTAAATGTTCATCCAATGACACAATTGAACTTATTGGATGCACAAGATTGGTTAAAAACCCTAATTGGACAAGAATAAGCCTAGGGAGGACGAAAATGACCTAAATGTTCATCCAATGACACAAACACACCTATTGGATGCATTAGATTGGTTAGAAACCCTAATTGGACAAGAATAAGCCTAGGGAGGACGAAAATGACCTAAATGTTAATCCAATGACACAAATGAACTTATTGGATGCACAAGATTGGTTAAAAACCCTAATTGGACAAGAATAAGCCTAGGGAGGACGAAAATAACCTAAATGTTCATCAAATGACTAAACACACCTATTGGATGCACAAGATTGGTTAGAATTCCTAATTGGACAAGAATAAGCCTAGGGAGGACGAAAATGACCTAAATGTTCACCCAATGACACAAATGAACTTACTGGATGCACAAGATTGGTTAAAAACCCTAATTGGACAAGAATAAGCCTAGGGAGGACGAAAATGACCTAAATGTTCATCCAATGACACAAATGAACTTATTGGATGCACAAGATTGGTTGAAAACCCTAATTGGACAAGAATAAGCATAGGGAGGACGAAAATGACCTAAATGTTCATCCAATGACACAAATGAACTTATTGGATGCACAAGATTGGTTAAAAACCCTAATTGGACAAGAATAAGCATAGGGAGGACGAAAATGACCTAAATGTTCATCCAATGACACAAATGAACTTATTGCATGCACAAGATTGGTTAAAAACCCTAATTGGACAAGAATAAGCCTAGGGAGGACGAAAATGACCTAAATGTTCGTCCAATGACACAAACACACCTATTGGATGCACAAGATTGCATAAAAACCCTAATTGGACAAGAATAAGACTAGGGAGGACGAAAATGACCTAAATGTTCATCCAATGACACAAATGAACTTATTGGATGCACAAGATTGGTTAAAAACCCTAATTGGACAAGAATAAGCATATGGAGTACGAAAATGACCTAAATGTTCGTCCAATGACACAAACCCACATATTGGATGCACAAGATTGCTTAAAACCCTAATTGGACAAGAATAAGACTAGGGAGGACGAAAATGACCTAAATGTTCATCCAATGACACAAATGAACTTATTGGATGCACAAGATTGGTTAAAAACCCTAATCGAACAAGAATAAGCCTAGGGAGGACGAAAATGACCTAAATGTTCGTCCAATGACACAAACACACCTATTGGATGCACAAGATTGCATAAAAACCCTAATTAGACAAGAATAAGACTAGGGAGGACGAAAATGACCTAAATGTTCCTCCAATTACACAAACACACCTATTGGATGCACAAGATTGCATAAAAACCCTAATACGACAAGAATAAGACTAAGGAGGACGAAAATGACCTAAATGATCATCCAATGACACAAATGAACTTATTGGATGCACAAGATTGGTTAAAAACCCTAATTGGACAAGAATAAGCCTAGGGAGGACGAAAATGACCTAAATGTTCGTCCAATGACACAAACACACCTATTGGATGCACAAGATTGCATAAAAACCCTAATTGGACAAGAATAAGACTAGGGAGGACGTAAATGACCTAAATGTTCCACCAATGACACAAATGAACTTATTGGATACACAAGGTTGGTTAAAAACCCTAATTGGACAAGAATAAGCCTAGGGAGGACGAAAATGACCTAAATGTTCAACCAATGACACAAATGAAATTATTGGATGCACAAGGTTGGTTAAAAACCCTAATTGGACAAGAATAAGCCTAGGGAGGACGAAAATGACGTAAATGTTCGTCCGATGACACAAACACACCTATTGGATGCAAAGGATTGCATAAAAACCCTAATTGGACAAGAATAAGCCTAGGGAGGACGAAAATGACCAAAATGTTCCTCCAATGACACAAACACACCTATTGGATGCACAAGATTGCATAAAAACCCTAATTGGACAAGAATAAGACTAGGAAGGACGAAAATGACCTAAATGTTCATCCAATGACACAAATGTACTTATTGTATGCACAAGATTGGTTAAAAACCCTAATTGGACAAGAATAAGCCTAGGGAGGACGAAAATGACCTAAATGTTCGTCCAATGACACAAACACACCTATTGGATGCACAAGATTGCATAAAAACCCTAATTGGACAAGAATAAGACTAGGGAGGACGAAAATGACCTAAATGTTCATCCAATGACACAAATGAACTTATTGGATGCACAAGATTGGTTAAAAACCCTAATTGGACAAGAATAAGCATAGGGAGGACGAAAATGACCTAAACGTTCATCCAATGACACAAACCCACATATTGGATGCACAAGATTGCTTAAAACCCTAATTGGACAAGAATAAGACTAAGGAGGACGAAAATGACCTAAATGTTCATCCAATGACACAAATGAACTTATTGAAGGCACAAGATTGGTTAAAAACCCTAATCGGACAAGAATAAGCCTATGGAGGACGAAAATGACCTAAATGTTCTTCCAATGACACAAACACACCTATTGGATGCACAAGATTACATAAAAACCCTAATTTGACAAGAATAAGACTAGGGAGGACAAAAATGACCTAAATGTTCCTCCAATGACACAAACACACCTATTGGATACACAAGATTGCATAAAAACCCTAATTCGACAAGAATAAGACTAGGGAGGACAAAAATGACCTAAATGATCATCCAATGACACAAATGAACTTATTGGATGCACAAGATTGGTTAAAAACCCTAATTGGACAAGAATAAGCCTAGGGAGGACGAAAATGACCTAAATGTTCGTCCAATGACACAAACACACCTATTGGATGCACAAGATTGCATAAAAACCCTAATTGGACAAGAATAAGACTAGGGAGGACGAAAATGACCTAAATGCTCATCCAATGACACAAATGAACTTTTTGAATGCACAAGATTGGTTAAAAACCCTAATCGGACAAGAATAAGCCTAGGGAGGACGAAAATGACCTAAATGTTCGTCCAATGACACAAACACACCTATTGGATGCACAAGATTGGTTAAAAACCCTAATTGGACAAGAATAAGCCTAGGGAGGACGAAAATGACCTAAATGTTCGTCCAATGACACAAACACACCTATTGGATGCACAAGATTGCATAAAAACCCTAATTGGACAAGAATAAGACTAGGGAGGACGAAAATGACCTAAATGTTCATCCAATGACACAAATGAACTTATTGGATGCACAAGGTTGGTTAAAAACCATAATTGGACAAGAATAAGCCTAGGGACGACGAAAATGACCTAAATGTTCGTCCAATGACACAAATACACCTATTGGATGCACAAGATTGCATAAAAACCCTAATTGGACAAGAATAAGCATAGGGAGGACGAAAATGACCTAAATGTACCTCCAATGACACAAACACACCTATTGGATGCACAAGATTGGTTAAAAACCCTAATTGGACAAGAATAAGCCTAGGGAGGACGAAAATGACCTAAATGTTCGTCCAATGACACAAACACACCTATTGGATGCACAAGATTGCATAAAAACCCTAATTGGACAAGAATAAGACTAGGGAGGACGAAAATGACCTAAATGTTCATCCAATGACACAAATGAACTTATTGGATGCACAAGATTGGTTAAAAACCCTAATTGGACAAGAATAAGCATAGGGAGGACGAAAATGACCTAAATGTTCCTCCAATGACACAAACACACCTATTGGATGCACAAGATTGCATAAAAACCCTAATTGGATAAGAATAAGACTTGGGAGGACGAAAATGACCTAAATGTTCATCCAATGACACAAATGAACTTATTGGATGCACAAGATTGGTTAAAAACCCTAATTGGCCAAGAATAAGCCTAGGGAGGACGAAAATGACCTAAATGTTCGTCCAATGACACGAACACACCTATAGGATGCACACGATTGCATAAAAACCCTAATTGGACAAGAATAAGACTAGGGAGGACGAGAATGACCTAAATGTTCATCCAATGACACAAATGAACTTATTGGATGCACAAGATTGGTTAAAAACCCTAATTGGACAAGAATAAGCCTAGGGAGGACGAAAATGAGCTAAATGTTCGTCCAATGACACAAACACACCTATTGGATGCACAAGATTGCATAAAAACCCTAATTGGACAAGAATAAGACTAGGGAGGACGAAAATGACCTAAATGTTCATCCAATGACACAAATGAACTTATTGGATGCACAAGATTGGTTAAAAACCCTAATTGGACAAGAATAAGCATAGGGAGGACGAAAATAACCTAAATGTTCATCCAATGACACAAACCCACATATTGGATGCACAAGATTGCTTAAAACCCTAATTGGACAAGAATAAGACTAGGGAGGACGAAAATGACCTAAATGTTCCTCCAATGACACAAACACACCTATTGGATGCACAAGATTGCATAAAAACCCTAATTGGACAAGAATAAGACTAGGGAGGACGAAAAAGACCTAAATGTTCATCCAATGACACAAATGAATTTATTGGATGCACAAGATTGGTTAAAAACCCTAATTGGACAAGAATAAGCCTAGGGAGGACGAAAATGACCTAAATGTTCGTCCAATGACACAAACACACCTATTGGATGCACAAGATTGCATAAAAACCCTAATTGGACAAGAATAAGAATAGGGAGGACGAAAATGACCTAAATGTTCCTCCAATGACACAAACACACCTATTGGATGCACAAGATTGGTTAAAAGCCCTAATTGGACAAGAATAAGCCTAGGGAGGACGAAAATGACCTAAATGTTCGTCCAATGACACAAACACACCTATTGGATGCACAAGATTGGTTAAAAACCCTAATTGGACAAGAATAAGCCTAGGGAAGAAGAAAATGACCTAAATGTTCATCCAATGACACAAATGAACTTATTGGATGCACAAGATTGGTTAAAAACCCTAATTGGACAAGAATAAGCCTAGGGAGGACGAAAATGACCTAAATGTTCACCCAATGACACAAATGAACTTATTGGATGCACAAGATTGGTTAAAAACCCTAATTGGACAAGAATAAGCCTAGGGAGGACGAAAATGACCTAAATGTTCATCCAATGACACAAACCCACCTATTGGATGCACAAGATTGGTTAAAAACCCTAATTGGACAAGAATAAGCCTAGGGAGGACGAAAATGACCTAAATGTTCATCCAATGACACAAACACACCTATTGGATGCACAAGTTGGTTAGATACCCTAATTGGACAAGAATAAGCCTAGGGTGGACGAAAATGACCTAAATGTTAATCCAATGACACAAATGAACTTATTGGATGCACAAGATTGGTTAAAAACCCTAATTGGACAAGAATAAGCCTAGGGAGGACGAAAATAACCTAAATGTTCATCAAATGACACAAACACACCTATTGGATGCACAAGATTGGTTAGAAACCCTAATTGGACAAGAATAAGCCTAGGGAGGACGAAAATTACCTAACTATTCATCCAATGACACAAATGAACTTATTGGATGCACAAGATTGGTTAAAAAACCCTAATTGGACAAGAATAAGCCTAGGGAGGACGAAAATGACCTAAATGTTCATCCAATGACACAAACACACCTATTGGATGCACAAGATTGGTTAGAAACCCTAATTGGACAAGAATATGCTTAGGGAGGACGAAAATGACCTAAATGTTCATCCAATGACACAAACACACCTATTGGATGCACACGATTGGTTAGAAACCCTAATTTGACAAGAATAAGCCTAGGGAGGACGAAAATGACATAACTATTCATCCAATGACACAAATGAACTTATTGGATGTACAAGATTGGTTAAAAACCCTAATTGGAAAAGAATAAGCCTAGGGAGGACGAAAATGACCTAAATGTTAATCCCATGACACAAACACACCTATTGGATGCACAAGATTGGTTAGAAACCCTAATTGGACAAGAATAAGCCTAGGGAGGACGAAAATGACCTAAATGTTAATCCAATGACACAAATGAACTTATTGGATGCACAAGATTGGTTAAAAACCCTAATTGGACAAGAATAAGCCTTGGAAGGACGAAAATGACCTAAATGTTAATCTAATGACACAAATGAACTTATTGGATGCACAAGATTGGTTAAAAACCCTAATTGGACAAGAATAAGCCTAGGGAGGACGAAAATGACCTAAATGTTCATCCAGTGACACAAACACACCTATTGGATGCACAAGATTGGTTAGAAACCCTAATTGGACAAAAATAAGCCTAGGGAGGATGAAAATGACCTAAATATTCATCCAATGACACAAATGAACTTATTGGATGCTCAAGATTGCATAAAACCCTAATTGGACAAGAATAAGCCTAGGGAGGATGAAAATGACCTAAATATTCATCCAATGACACAAATGAACTTATTGGATGCACTAGATTGCATAAAACCCTAATAGGACAACAATAAGCCTAGGGAGGACGAAAATGACCTAAATGTTAATCCAATGACACAAATGAACTTATTGGATGCACAAGATTGGTTAAAAACCCTAATTGGACAAGAATAAGCCTAGGAAGGACGAAAATGACCTAAATGTTAATCCAATGACACAAATGAATTTATTGGATGCACAAGATTGGTTAAAAACCCTAATTGGACAAGAATAAGACTAGGGAGGACGAAAATGACCTAAATGTTCATCCAATGACACAAACACACCTATTGGATGCACAAGATTGGTTAGAAAACATAATTGAACAAGAATAAGCCTAGGAAGGTCGAAAATGACCTAAATGTTAATCCAATGACACAAATGAACTTATTGGATGCACAAGATCGGTTAAAAACCCTAATTGGACAAGAATAAGCCTAAGGAGGACGAAAATGACCTAAATGTTAATCCAATGACACAAATGAACTTATTGGATGCACAAGATTGGTTAAAAACCCTAATTGGACAAGAATAAGCCTAGGAAGGACGAAAATGACCTAAATGTTAATCCAATGACACAAATGAACTTATTGGAGGCACAAGATTGGTTAAAAACCCTAATTGGACAAGAATAAGCCTAGGGAGGACGAAAATGACCTAAATGTTCATCCAATGACACAAACACACCTATTGGATGCACAAGATTGGTTAAAAACCCTAATTGGAAAAGAATAAGCCTAGGGAGGACGAAAATGACCTAAATGTTCATCAAATGACTAAACACACCTATTGGATGCACAAGATTGGTTAGAAACCCTAATTGGACAAGAATAAGCCTAGGGAGGACAAAAATAAACTAAATGTTCACCCAATGACACAAATGAACTTATTGGATGCACTAGATTGGTTAAAAACCCTAATTGGACAAGAATATGCCTAGGGAGGACGAAAATGACCTAAATGTTTATCCAATGACACAAACACACCTATTGGATGCACAAGATTGGTTAGAAACCCTAATTGGAAAGGAATAAGCCTAGGAAGGACGAAAATGACCTAAATGTTAATCCAATGACACAAATGAACTTATTGGATGCACAAGATTGGTTAAAAACCCTAATTGGACAAGAATAAGCCTAGGGAGGACGAAAATGACCTAAATGTTCATCCAATGACACAAACACACCTATTGGATGCACAAGATTGGTTAGAAACCCTAATTGGACAAGAATAAGCCTTGGGAGGACGAAAATGACCTAAATGTTCATCCAATGACACAAATGAACTTATTGGATGCACAAGATTGGTTAAAAACCCTAATTGGACAAGAATAAACCTAGGGAGGACGAAAATGACCTAAATGTTCATCCAATGACACAAACACACCTATTGGATGCACAAGATTGGTTAGAAACCCTAATTGGACAAGAATAAGCCTAGGAAGGACGAAAATGACCTAAATGTTCATCGAATGACACAAACACACCTATTGGATGCACAAGATTGTTTAGAAACCCTAATTGGACAAGAATAAGCCTAGGGAGGACGAAAATGACCTAAATGTTCATCAAATGAATAAACACACCTATTGGATGCACAAGATTGGTTAAAAACCCTAATTGGACAAGAATAAGCCTAGGGAGGACGAAAATGACCTAAATGTTCACCCAATGACACAAATGAACTTATTGGATGCACAAGATTGGTTAAAAACCCTAATTGGACAAGAATAAGCCTAGGGAGGACGAAAATGACCTAAATGTTCATCCAATGACACAAACACACCTATTGGATGCACAAGATTGGTTAGAAACCCTAATTGGACAAGAATAAGCCTAGGAAGGACGAAAATGACCTAAATGTTCATCCAATGACACAAACACACCTATTGAATGCACAAGAATGTTTAGAAACCCTAATTGGACTAGAATAAGCTTAGGGAGGACGAAAATGACCTAAATGTTCATCCAATGACACAAACACACCTATTGGATGCACAAGATTGGTTAAAAACCCTAATTGGACAAGAATAAGCATAGGGAGGACGAAAATGACCTAAATGTTCATCCAATGACACAAACACACCTATTGGATGCACAAGATTGGTTAAAAACCCTAATTGGACAAGAATAAGCATAGGGAGGACGAAAATGACCTAAATGTTCATCCAATGACACAAACACACCTATTGGATGCACAAGATTGGATAGAAACCCTAATTGGACAAGAATAAGCCTAGGGAGGACGAAAATGACCTAAATATTCATCCAATGACACAAATGAACTTATTGGATGCACAAGATTGCTTAAAACCCTAATTGGACAAGAATAAGACTAGGGAGGACGAAAATGACCTAAATGTTCATCCAATGACACAAACACACCTATTGGATGCCCAAGATTGGTTAGAAACCCTAATTGGACAAGAATAAGCCTAGGGAAGAAGAAAATGACCTAAATGTTAATCCAATGACACAAATGAACTTATTGGATGCACAAGATTGGTTAAAAACCCTAATTGGACAAGAATAAGCCTAGGGAGGACGAAAATAACCTAAATGTTCATCAAATGACTAAACACACCTATTGGATGCACAAGATTGGTTAGAAACCCTAATTGGACAAGAATAAGACTAGGGAGGACGAAAATGACCTAAATGTTCATCCAATGACACAAACACACCTATTGGATGCACAAGATTGGTTAAAAACCATAATTGGACAAGAATAAGCCTAGGGAGGACATAAATGACCTAAATGTTCATCCAATGACACAAATGAACTTATTGGATGCACAAGATTGCTTAAAAACCCTAATTAGACAAGAATAAGCCTAGGGAGGACGAAAATGACCTAAATGTTCATCCAATGACACAAACACACCTATTGGATGCACAATATTGGTTAGAAACCCTAATTGAACAAGAATAAGCCTAGGGAGGACGAAAATGACTTAAATATTAATCCAATGACACAAATGAACTTATTGGATGCACAAGATTGCTTAAAACCCTAATTGGACAAGAATAAGACTAGGGAGGACGAAAATAACCTAAATGTTCATCCAATTACACAAACACACCTATTGGATGCACAAGATTGGTTAAAAACCCTAATTGGACAACAATAAGGCTAGGGAGGATGAAAATGACCTAAATGTTCATCTAATGACACAAACACACCTATTGGATGCACAAGATTGGTTAAAAACCCTAATTGCACAAAACTAAGCCTTGTGAGGAAGAAAATAACCTAAATGTTCATCCAATGACACAAATGAACTTATTGGATGCACAAGATTGCTTAAAACCCTAATTGGACAAGAATAAGACTAGGGAGGACGAAAATGACCTAAATGTTCATCCAATGACACAAACACACCTATTGGATGCACAAGATTGGTTAGAAACTCTAATTGAACAAGAATAAGCCTAGGGAGGACGAAAATGACCTAAATGTTCATCCAATGAAACAAATGAACTTATTGGATTCACAAGATTGCTTAAAAACCCTAATTGGACAAGAATAATCCTAGGGAGGACGTAAATGACCTAAATGTTCATCCAATGACACAAATGAACTTATTGGATGCACAAGATTGGTTAAAAACCCTAATTGGACAAGAATAAGCCTTTGGAGGACGAAAATGACCTAAATGTTCATCCAATGACACAAATGAACTTATTGGAGGCACAAGATTGGTTAAAAACCATTATTGGACAAGAATAAGCCTAGGGTGGACGAAAATGACCTAAATGTTTATCCAATGACACAAATGAACTTATTGGATGCACAAGATTGGTTAAAAACCCTAATTGGACAAGAATAAGCCTAGGGAGGACGAAAATGACCTAAATGTTCATCCAATGACTCAAACACACCTATTGGATGCACAAGATTGGTTAAAAACCCTAATTGGACAAGAATAAGCCTAGGAAGGACGAAAATGACCTAAATGTTAATCCAATGACACAAATGAACTTATTGGATGCACAAGATTGTTTAAAAACCCTAATTGGACAAGAATAAGCCTAGGGAGGACGAAAATAACCTAAATGTTCATCCAATGACACAAACACACCTATTGGATGGACAAGATTGGTTAAAAACCCTAATTGGACGAGAATAAGCCTAGGGAGGACGAAAATGACCTAAATGTTCATCCAATGACACAATTGAACTTATTGGATGCACAAGATTGGTTAAAAACCCTAATTGGACAAGAATAAGACTAGGGAGGACGAAAATGACCTAAATGTTAATCTAATGACACAAACACACTTATTGGATGCACAAGATTGGTTAGAAACCCGAATTGCACAAGAATAAGCCTAGGGAGAGCGAAAATGACCTAAATGTTAATCCAATGACACAAATGAACTTATTGGATGCACAAGATTGGTTAAAAACCCTAATTGGACAAGAATAAGACTAGGGAGGACGAAAATGACCTAAATGTTCATCCAATGACACAAACACACCTATTGGATTCACAAGATTGTTTAGAAACCCTAATTGGACAAGAATAAGCCTTGGGAGGACGAAAATGACCTAAATATTCATCCAATGACACAAATGAACTTATTGGATGCACAAGATTGGTTAAAAACCCTAATTGGACAAGAATAAGCCTAGGGAGGACGAAAATGACCTAAATGTTCATCCAATGACACAAACACACCTATTGGATGCACAAGATTGGTTAGAAACCCTAATTGGACAAGAATAAGCCTTGGGAGGACGAAAATGACCTAAATGTTCATCCAATGACACAATTGAACTTATTGGATGCACAAGATTGGTTAAAAACCCTAATTGGACAAGAATAAGCCTAGGGAGGAAGAAAATGACCTAAATGTTCATCCAATGACACAAACACACCAATTGGATGCACAAGATTGGTTAGAAACCCTAATTGGAGAAGAATAAGCCTAGGGAGGACGAAAATGACCTAAATGTTAATCCAATGACACAAATGAACTTATTGGATGCACAAGATTGGTTAAAAACCCTAATTGGACAAGAATAAGCCTAGGGAGGACGAAAATAACCTAAATGTTCATCAAATGACACAAACACACCTATTGGATGCACAATATTGGTTAGAAACCCTAATTGGACAAGAATAAGCCTAGGGAGGACGAAAATTACCTAACTATTCATCCAATGACACAAATGAACTTATTGGATGCACAAGATTGGTTAAAAAACCCTAATTGGACAAGAATAAGCCTAGGGAAGACGAAAATGACCTAAATGTTCATCCAATGACACAAACACACCTATTGGATGCACAAGATTGGTTAGAAACCCTAATTGGACAAGAATATGCCTAGGGAGGACGAAAATGACCTAAATGTTCATCCAATGACACAAACACACCTATTGGATGCACACGATTGGTTAGAAACCCTAATTTGACAAGAATAAGCCTAGGGAGGACGAAAATGACATAACTATTCATCCAATGACACAAATGAACTTATTGGATGCACAAGATTGGTTAAAAACCCTAATTGGAAAAGAATAAGCCTAGGGAGGACGAAAATGACCTAAATGTTAATCCAATGACACAAACACACCTATTGGATGCACAAAATTGGTTAGAAACCCTAATTGGACAAGAATAAGCCTAGGGAGGACGAAAATGACTTAAATGTTAATCCAATGACACAAATGAACTTATTGGATGCACAAGATTGGTTAAAAACCCTAATTGGACAAAAATAAGCCTTGGAAGGACGAAAATGACCTAAATGTTAATCTAATGACACAAATGAACTTATTGGAGGCACAAGATTGGTTAAAAACCCTAATTGGACAAGAATAAGCCTAGAGAGGACGAAAATGACTTAAATGTTCATCCAGTGACACAAACACACCTATTGGATGCACAAGATTGGTTAAAAACCCTAATTGGACAAGAATAAGCCTAGGAAGGACGAAAATGACCTAAATGTTAATCCAATGACACAAATGAACTTATTGGAGACACAAGATTGGTTAAAATCCCTAATTGGACAAGAATAAGCCTAGGGAGGACGAAAATGACCTAAATGTTCATCCAATGACACAAACACACCTATTGGATGCACAAGATTGGTTAGAAACCCTATTTGGACAAGAATAAGCCTTGGGAGGACGAAACTGACCTAAATTTTCATCCAATGACACAAATGAACTTATTGGATGCCCAAGATTGGTTAAAAACCCTAATTGGACAAGAATAAGCCTAGGGAGGACGAAAATGACCTAAATGTTCATCCAATGACACAAACACACCTATTGGATGCACAAGATTGGTTAGAAACCCTAATTGGATAAGAATAAGCCTAGGGAGGGCGAAAATGACCTAACTATTCATCCAATGACACAAATGAACTTATTGGATGCACAAGATTGGTTAAAAAACCCTAATTGGACAAGAATAAGCCTAGGGAGGACGCAAATGACCTAAATGTTCATCCAATGACACAAACACACCTATTGGATGCACAAGATTGGTTAGAAACCCTAATTGGACAAGAATATGCCTAAGGAGGACGAAAATGACCTAAATTTTCATCCAATGACACAAACACACCTATTGGATGCACACGATTGGTTAGAAACCCTAATTTGACAAGAATAAGCCTAGGGAGGACGAAAATGACCTAACTATTCATCCAATGACACAAACACACCTATTGGATGCACAAGATTGGATAAAAGCCCTAATTGGACAAGAATATATCTAGAGAGGACGAAAATGACCTAAATGTTTATTAAACGACACAAATGAACTTATTGGATGCACAAGAATGGTTAAAAACCCTAATTGGACAAGAATAAGCCTAGGGAGGATCAAAATGACCAAATTGATCATCCAATGACACAAACACACCTATTGGATGCACAAGATTTGTTAAAAACCCTAATTGGACAATAATAAGCCTAGGGAGGATCAAAATGACCTAATTGATCATCCAATGACACAAACACACCTATTGGATGCACAAGATTGGTTAAAAACCCTAATTGGACAAGAATAAGCCTATGGAGGATCAAAATGACCTAATTGATCATCCAATGACACAAACACACCTATTGGATGCACAAGATTGGTTAAAAACCCTAATTGGACAAGAATATGCCTAGGGATGACGAAAATGACCTAAATGTTAATCCAATGACACAAATGAACTTATTGGATGCACAAGATTGGTTAAAAACCCTAACTGGACAAGAATAAGCCTAGGGAGGACGAAAATGACCTAAATGTTAATCCAATGACACTACTCAACTTATTGGATGCACAAGATTGGTTAAAAACCCTAATTGGACAAGAATAAGCCTAGGGAGGACGAAAATGACCTAATTGATCATCCAATGACACAAACACACCTATTGGATGCACAAGATTGGTTAAAAACCCTAATTGGACAAGAATATGCCTAGGGATGACGAAAATGACCTAAATGTTAATCCAATGACACAAACTCACCTATTAGATGCACAAGATTGGTTAGAAACCCTAATTGGACAAGAATAAGCCTAGGGAGGACGAAAATGACCTAATTGATCATCCAATGACACAAACACACCTATTGGATGCACAAGATTGGTTAAAAACCCTAATTGGACAAGAATATGCCTAGGGAGGACGAAAATGACCTAACTATTAATTGAATTACACAAACAAACTTATCGGATGCACAAGATTGGTTAAAAACCCTAAATGGACAAGAATAAGCCTAGGGAGGACGAAAATGACCTAATTGATCATCCAATGACACAAACACACCTATTGGATGCACAAGATTGGTTAAAAACCCTAATTGGACCAGAATATGCCTAGGGAGGACGAAAATGACCTAACTGATCATCCAATGACACAAACACACCTATTGGATGCACAAGATTGGTTAAAAACCCTAATTGGACAAGAATAAGCCTAGGGAGGACGAAAATGACCTAATTGATCATCCAATGACACAAACACACCTATTGGATGCACAAGATTGGTTAAAAACCCTAATTGGACAAGAATATGCCTAGGGAGGACGAAAAGGACCTAAATATTAATTCAATGACACAAACAAACTTATTGGATGAACAAGATTGGTTAAAAACCCTAATTGGACAAGAATAAGCCTAGCGAGGACGAAAATGACCTAATAGATCATCCAATGACACAAACACACCTATTGGATGCACAAGATTGGTTAAAAACCCTAATTGGACAAGAATAAGCCTAGGGAGGATGAAAATGACCTAATTGATCATCCAAAGACACAAACACACCTATTGGATGCACAAGATTGGTTAAAAACCCTAGTTGGACAAGAATATGCCTAGGGAGGACGAAAATGACCTAATTGATCATCCAATGACACAAATGAACTTATTGGATGCACAAGATTGGTTAAAAACCCTAATTGGACAAGAATATGCCTAGGGAGGACGAAAATGACCTAAATGTTAATCCAATGACACAAACGAACTTATGGGATGCACAAGATTGGTTAAAAATCCTAATTGGACAAGAATAAGCCTAGGGAGGACGAAAATGACCTAAATGCTAATCCAATGACACAACTCAACTTATTGGATGCACAAAATTGGTTAAAAACCCTAATTGGGCAAGAATAAGCCTAGGGAGGACGAAAATGACCTAATTGATCATCCAATGACACAAACACACCTATTGGATGCACAAGATTGGTTAAAAACCCTAGTTGGACAAGAATATGCCTAGGGAGGACGAAAATGACCTAATTGATCATCCAATGACACAAATGAACTTATTGGATGCACAAGATTGGTTTGAAAACCCTAATTGGACAAGAATAAGCCTAGGGAGGACGAAAATGACCTAATTGATCATCCAATGACACAAACACACCTATGGGAAGCACAAGATTGGTTAAAAACCCTAATTGGACAAGAATATGCCTAGGGAGGACGAAAATGACCTAAATGTTAATCCAATGACACAAATGAACTTATTGGATGCACAAGATTGGTTAAAAACCCTAATTGGACAAGAATAAGCCTAGGGAGGATCAAAGTGACCTAATTGATCATCCAATGAGAGAAACACACCTATTGGATGCACAAGATTGGTTAAAAACCCTAATTGGACAAGAATAAGCCTAGGGAGGATGAAAATGACCTAATTGATCATCCAATGACACAAACACACCTATTGGTGCACAAGATTGGTTAAAAACCCTAATTGAACAAAAATATGCCTAGGGAGGACGAAAATGACCTAATTGATCATCCAATGACACAAACACACCTATTGGTGCACAAGATTGGTTAAAAACCCTAATTGGACAAGAATATGCCTAGGGAGGACGAAAATGACCTAAATGTTAATCCAATGACACAAATGAACTTATTGGATGCACAAGATTGGTTAAAAACCCTAATTGGACAAGAATAAGCCTAGGGAGGACAAAAATGACCTAAATGTTAATCCAATGAAACAACTCAACTTAGTGGATGCACAAGATTGGTTAAACACCCTAATTGGACAAGAATAAGCCTAGGGAGGACGAAAATGACCTAATTGATCATCCAATGACACAAACACACCTATTGGATGCACAAGATTGGTTAAAAACCCTAATTGGACAAGAATATGCCTAGGGAGGACGGAAATGACCTAATTGATCATCCAATGACACAAACACACCTATTGGATCCACAAGATTGGTTAAAAACCATAATTGGACAATAATATGCCTAGGGAGGACGAAAATGACCTAAATATTAATTCAATGACACAAACAAACTTATTGGATGCACAAGATTGGTTAAAAACCCTAATTGGACAAGAATAAACCAAGGGATGACGAAAATGACTTAATTGATCATCCAATGACACAAACACACCTATTGGATACACAAGATTGGTTAAAAACCCTAATTGGACAAGAATATGCCTAGGGAGGACGAAAATGACCTAAATGTTAATCCAATGACACAAATGAACTTATTGGATGCACAAGATTGGTTAAAAACCCTAATTGGACAAGAATAATTCTAGGGGTGACGAAAATGACCTAAATGTTAATCCAATGAAACAACTCAACTTATTGGATGCACAAGATTGGTTAAAAACCCTAATTGGACAAGAATAAGCCTAGGGAGGACGAAAATGACCTAATTGATCATCCAATGACACAAACACACCTATTGGATGTACAAGATTGGTTAAAAACCCTAATTGGACATGAATAAGCCTAGGGAGGACGAAAATGACCTAATTGATCATCCAATGACACAAACACACCTATTGGAAGCACAAGATTGGTTAAAAACCCTAATTGGACAAGAATATGCCTAGGGAGGACGAAAATGACCTAAATGTTAATCCAATGACACAAATGAACTTATTGGATGCACAAGATTGGTTAAAAACCCTAATTGGACAAGAATATAACTAGGGAGGACGAAAATGACCTAAATATTAATTCAATGACACAAACAAACTTATTGGATGCACAAGATTGGTTAAAAACCCTAATTGGACAAGAATAAGCCTAGGGAGGACGAAAATGACCTAATTGATCATCCAATGACACAAACACACCTATTGGATGCACAAGATTGGTTAAAAACCCTAATTGGACAAGAATATGCCTAGGGAGGACGAAAATGACCTAATTGATCATCCAATGACACAAACACACCTATTGGACGCACAAGATTGGTTAGAAACCCTAATTGGACAAGAATATGCCTAGGGAGGACGAAAATGATCTAAATATTAATTCAGTGACACAAACAAACTCATTGGATGCACAAGATTGGTTAAAAACCCTAATTGGACATTAATAAGCCTAGGGAGGACGAGAATGACCTAATTGATCATCCAATGACACAAATACACCTATTGGAAGCACAAGATTGGTTAAAAACCCTAATTGGACAAGAATAAGCCTAGGGAGGACGAAAATGACCTAATTGATCATCCAATGACACAAACACACCTATTGGATGCACAAGATTGGTTAAAAACCCTAATTGGACAAGAATATGCCTAGGGAGGACGAAAATGACCTAATTGATCATCCAGTGAAACAAACACACCTATTGGATGCACAAGATTGGTTAAGAACCCTAATTGGACAAGAATATGCCTAGGGAGGACGAAAATGATCTAAATATTAATTCAGTGACACAAACAAACTCATTGGATGCACAAAATTGGTTAAAAACCCTAATTGGACATTAATAAGCCTAGGGAGGACGAGAATGACCTAATTGATCATCCAATGACACAAATACACCTATTGGAAGCACAAGATTGGTTAAAAACCCTAATTGGACAAGAATAAGCCTAGGGAGGACGAAAATGACCTAATTGATCATCCAATGACACAAACACACCTATTGGATGCACAAGATTGGTTAAAAACCCTAATTGGACAAGAATATGCCTAGGGAGGACGAAAATGACCTAAATATTAATTCAATGACACAAACAAAGTTTTTGGATGCACAAGATTGGTTAAAAACCCTAATTGGACAAGAATAAGCATAGAAAGGACGAAAATGACCTAATTGATCATCCAATGACACAAACACACCTATTGGATGCACAAGATTGGTTAAAAACCCTAATTGGACAAGAATATGACTAGGGAGGACGAAAATGACCTAAATGTTAATCCAATGACACAAATGCACCTATTGGATGCACAAGATTGGTTAAAAACCCTAATTGGACAAGAATAAGCCTAGGGAGGATCAAAATGACCTAATTGATCATCCAATGACACAAACACACCTATTGGATGCACAAGATTGGTTAAAAACCCTAATTGGACAAGAATAAGCCTATGGAGGATCAAAATGACCTAATTGATCATCCAATGACACAAACACACCTATTGGATGCACAAGATTGGTTAAAAACCCTAATTGGACAAGAATAAGCATAGGGAGGACGAAAATGACCTAATTGATCATCCAATGACACAAACACACCTATTGGATGCACAAGATTGGTTAAAAACCCTAATTGGACAAGAATATGCCTAGGGAGGACCAAAATGACCTAAATGTTAATCCAATGACACAAATGAACTTATTGGATGCACAAGATTGGTTAAAAACCCTAATTGGTCGAGAATAAGCCTAAGGAGGACGAAAGTGACCTAAATAGTCATCCAATGACACAAATACACGTATTTGATGCATAAGATTGGTTAAAAACCCTAATTGGACAAGAATATGCCTAGGGAGGACAAAAATGACCTAAATGTTAATCCAATGACACAACTCAACTTATTGGATGCACAAGATTGGTTAAAAACCCTAATTGGACAAGAATAAGCATAGGGAGGACGAAAATGACCTAATTGATCATCCAATGACACAAACACACCTATTGGATGCAAAAGATTGGTTAAAAACCCTAATTGAACAAGAATATGCCTAGGGAGGACAAAAATGACCTAAATGTTAATCCAATGACACAAATGAACTTATTGGATGCACAAGATTGGTTAAAAACCCTAATTGGTCAAAAATAAGCCTAGAGAGGACGAAAATGACCTAAATGATCATCCAATGACACAAACACACCTATTGGATGCACAAGATTGGATAAAAGCCCTAATTGGACAAGAATATGCCTAGGGAGGACGAAAATGACCTAAATGTTAATTAAATGACACAAATGAACTTATTGGATGCACAAGAATGGTTAAAAACCCTAATTGGACAAGAATAAGCCTAGGGAGGATCAAGATGACCAAATTGATCATCCAATGACACAAACACACCTATTGGATGCACAAGATTTGTTAAAAACCCTAATTGGACAAGAATAAGCCTAGGGAGGAATAAAATGACCTAATTGATCATCCAATGACACAAACACACCTATTGGATGCACAAGATTGGTTAAAAACCCTAATTGGACAAGAATAAGCCTATGGAGGATCAAAATGACCTAATTGATCATCCAATGAGACAAACACACCTATTGGATGCACAAGATTGGTTAAAAACCCTAATTGGACAAGAATAAGCATAGGGAGGACGAAAATGACCTAATTGATCATCCAATGACACAAACACACCTATTGGATGCACAAGATTGGTTAAAAACCCTAATTGGACAAGAATATGCCTAGGGAGGACAAAAATGACCTAAATGTTAATCCAATGACAGAAATGAACCTATTGGATGCACAAGATTGGATAAAAGCCCTAATTGGACAAAAATATGCCTTGGGAGGACGAAAATGACCTAAATGTTAATTAAATGACACAAATGAACTTATTGGATGCACAAGAATGGTTAAAAACCCTAATTGGACAAGAATAAGCCTAGGGAGGATCAAAATGACCTAATTGATCATCCAATGACACAAACACACCTATTGGATGCACAAGATTGGTTAAAAACCCTAATTGGACAAGAATAAGCCTAGGGAGGATCAAAATGACCTAATTGATCATCCAATGACACAAACACACCTATTGGATGCACAAGATTGGTTAGAAACCCTAATTGGACAAGAATAAGCCTATGGAGGATCAAAATGACCTAATTGATCATCCAATGACACAAACATACCTATTGGATGCACAAGATTGGTTAAAAACCCTAATTGGACAAGAATAAGCATAGGGAGGACGAAAATGACCTAATTGATCATCCAATGACACAAACACACCTATTGGATGCACAAGATTGGTTAAAAACCCTAATTGGACAAGAATATGCCTAGGGAGGACAAAAATGACCTAAATATTAATTTAATGACACAAACAAAGTTACTGGATGCACAAGATTGGTTAAAAACCCTAATTGGACAAGAATAAGCCTAGGGAGGACGAAAATGACCTAATTGATCATCCAATGACACAAACACACCTATTGGATGCACAAGATTGGTTAAAAACCCTAATTGGACAAGAATAAGCATAGGGAGGACGAAAATGACCTAATTGATCATCCAATGACACAAACACACCTATTGGATGCACAAGATTGGTTAAAAACCCTAATTGGGCAAGAATATGCCTAGGAAGGACGAAAATGACCTAATTGATCAACCAATGACACAAACACACCTATTGGAAGCACAAGATTGGTTTAAAACGTAATTGGACAAGAATAAGCCTAGGGAGGAAGAAAATGACCTAATTGATCATCCAATGACACAAACACACCTATTGGATGCACAAGATTGGTTAAAAACCCTAATTGGACAAGAATATGCCTAGGGAGGACGAAAATGACCTAAATGTTAATCCAATGACACAAATGAACTTATTAGATGTACAAGATTGGTTAAAAACCCTAATTTGACAAGAATATCCCTAGGGAGGACGAAAATGACATAATGTTAATCCAATGACACAAATGAACTTATTGGATGCACAAGATTGGTTATAAACCCTAATTGGACAAGAATATGCCTGGGGAGGACGAAAATGACCTAAATGTTAATCCAATGACACAACTCAACTTATTGGATGCACAAGATTGGTTAAAAACCCTAATTGGACAAGAATAAGCCTAGGGAGGACGAAAATGACCTAATTGATCATCCAATGACACAAACACACCTATTGGATGCACAAGATTGGTTAAAAACCCTAATTGGACAAGAATATGCCTAGGGAGGACGAAAATGACCTAAATGTTAATCCAATGACACAATTGAACTTATTAGATGTACAAGATTGGTTAAAAACCATAATTGGACAAGAATAAGCCTAGGGAGGACGAAAATGACCTAATTGATCATCCAATGACACAAACACACCTATTGGATGCACAAGATTGGTTAAAAACCCTAATTGGACAAGAATATGCCTAGGGAGGACGAAAATGACCTAAATATTAATTCAATGTCACAAACAAACTTATTTGATGCACAAGATTGATAAAAAACCCTAATTGGACAAGAATAAGCCTAGGGAGGACGAAAATGACCTAATTGATCATCCAATGACACAAACACACCTATTGGATGCACAAGATTGGTTAAAAACCCTAATTGGACAAGAATATGCCTAGGGAGGATGAAAATGGCCTAAATATTAATTCAATGACACAAAGAAACTAATTGGATGCACAAGATTGATTAAAAACCCTAATTGGACAAGAATAAGCCTAGGGAGGACGAAAATGACCTAATTGATCATCCAATGACACAAACACACCTATTGGATGCACAAGATTGGTTAAAAACCCTAATTGAACAAGAATAAGCCTAGGGAGGATGAAAATGACCTAATTGATCATCCAATGACACAAACACACCTATTGGATGCACAAGATTGGTTAAAAACCTTAATTGGATAAGAATATGACTAGGGAGGACGAAAATGACCTAAATGTTAATTCAATGACACAAATGAACTTATTGGATGCACAAGATTGGTTAAAAACCCTAATTGGACAAGAATAAGCCTAGGGAGGATCAAAATGACCTAATTGATCATCCAATGACACAAACACACCTATTGGTTGCACAAGATTAGTTAAAAACCCTAGTTGGACAAGAATAAGCCTAGGGAGGACGAAAATGACCTAATTGATCATCCCATGACACAAACACACCTATTGGATGCACAAGATTGGTTAAAAACCCTAATTGGACAAGAATAAGCCTAGGGAGGTCGAAAATGACCTAATTGATCAACCTATGACACAAACACTCATATTGGATGCACAAGATTGGTTAAAAACCCTAATTGAACAAGAATAAGCCTAGGGAGGACGAAAATGACCTAATTGATCATCCAATGACACAAACACACCTATTGGATGCACAAGATTGGTTAAAAACCCTAATTGGACAAGAATATGACTAGGGACGACGAAAATGACCTAAATGTTAATCCAATGACAGAAATGAACCTATTGGATGCACAAGATAGGTTAAAAACCCTAATTGGTCGAGAATAAGCTTCGGGAGGACCAAAATGACCTAATTGATCATCCAATGACACAAACACACCTATTGGATGCACAAGATTGGTTAAAAACCCTAATTGGATAAGAATATGACTAGGGAGGACGAAAATGACCTAAATGTTAATCCAATGACACAAATGAACCTATTGGATGCACAAGATAGGTTCAAAACCCTAATTGGTCGAGAATAAGCCTAAGGAGGACGAAAGTGACCTAATTGGTCATCCGATGACACAAATACACGTATTTGATGCATAAGATTGGTTAAAAACCCTAATTGGACAAGAATATGCCTAGGGAGGACAAAAATGAACTAAATGTTAATCCAATGACACAACTCAACTTATTGGATGCACAAGATTGGTTAAAAACCCTAATTGGACAAGAATAAGCATAAGGAGGACGAAAATGACCTAATTGATCATCCAATGACACAAGCACACCTATTGGATGAAAAAGATTGGTTAAAAACCCTAATTGAACAACAATATGCCTAGGGAGGACGAAAATGACCTAAATGTTAATTAAATGACACAAATGAACTTATTGGATGCACAAGATTGGTTAAAAACCCTAATTGGACAACAATAAGCCTAGGGAGGATCAAAATGACCTAATTGATCATCCAATGACACAAACACACCTATTGGATGCACAAGATTGGTTAGAAACCCTAATTGGACAAGAATAAGCCTATGGAGGATCAAAATGACCTAATTGATCATCCAATGACACAAACATACCTATTGGATGCACAAGATTGGTTAAAAACCCTAATTGGACAAGAATAAGCATAGGGAGGACGAAAATGACCTAATTGATCATCCAATGACACAAACACACCTATTGGATGCACAAGATTGGTTAAAAACCCTAATTGGACAAGAATATGCCTAGGGAGGACAAAAATGACCTAAATGTTAATCCAATGACACAAATGAACTTATTGGATGCACAAGATTGGTTAAAAACCCTAATTGGTCGAGAATAAGCCTAAGGAGGACGAAAGTGACCTAAATGGTCATCCAATGACACAAATACACGTATTTGATGCATAAGATTGGTTAAAAACCCTAATTGGACAAGAATATGCCTAGGGAGGACAAAAATGACCTAAATGTTAATCCAATGACACAACTCAACTTATTGGATGCACAAGATTGGTTAAAAACTTTAATTGGACAAGAATAAGCATAGGGAGGACGAAAATGACCTAATTGATCATCCAATGACACAAACACACCTATTTGATGAAAAAGATTGGTTAAAAACCCTAATTGAACAACAATATGCCTAGGGAGGACGAAAATGACCTAAATGTTAATCCAATGACACAAATGAACTTATTGGATGCACAAGATTGGTTGAAAACCCTAATTGGACAAGAATAAGGCTAGGGAGGACGAAGATGACCTAATTGATCATCCAAATACATAAACACAACTATTGGATGCACAAGATTGGTTAAAAACCCTAATTGCACAAGAATATGCCTAGGGAGGACGAAAATGACCTAAATGTTAATCCAATGTCACAAACGAACTTATTGGATGCACAAGATTGGTTAAAAACCCTAATTGGACAACAATAAGCCTAGGGAGGATGAAAATGACCTAATTGATCATCCAATGACACAAACAAACCTATTGGTTGCACAAGATTAGTTAAAAACCCTAATTGGACAAGAATAAGCCTTTAGAGGAAGAAAATGACCTAATTAATCATCCAATGACACAAACACACCCATTGGATGCACAAGATTGGTTAAAAACCCTAATTGGACAAGAATAAGCCTAGGGAGGACGAAAATGACCTAATTGATCATCCAATAACACAAACACACCTGTTGGATGCACAAGATTGGTTAAACACCCTAATTGGAAAAAAATAAGCCTAGGGAGGATCAAAATGACCTGATTGATCATCCAATGACACAAACACACCTATTGGATGCACAAGATTGATTAAAAACCCTAATTGGACAAGAATAAGCCTAGGGAGGAAGAAAATCACCTAATTGATCATCCAATGACACAAACACACCTATTGGATGCACAAGATTGGTTAAAAACCCTAATTGGACAAGAATAAGCCTAGGGAGGATGAAAATGACCTAATTGATCAGCCAATGACACAAACACACCTATTGGATGCACAAGATTGGTTAAAAACCCTAATTGGACAAGAATAAGCCTGGGGAGGAAGAAAATCACCTAATTGATCATCCAATGACACAAACACACCTATTGGATGCACAAGATTGGGTTAAAACCCTAATTGGACAAGAATAAGCCTAGGGAGGATGAAAATGACCTAATTGATCAGCCAATGACACAAACACACCTATTGGATGCACAAGATTGGTTAAAAACCCTAATTGAACAAGAATAAGCCTACGGAGGACGAAAATGACCTAATTGATCATCCAATGACACAAACACACCTATTGGATGCACAAGATTGGTTAAAAACCCTAATTGGACAAGAATATGACTAGGGACGACGAAAATGACCTAAATGTTAATCCAATGACAGAAATGAACCTATTGGATGCACAAGATAGGTTAAAAACCCTAATTGGTCGAGAATAAGCTTCGGGAGGACCAAAATGACCTAATTGATCATCCAATGACACAAACACACCTATTGGATGCACAAGATTGGTTAAAAACCCTAATTGGATAAGAATATGACTAGGGAGGACGAAAATGACCTAAATGTTAATCCAATGACACAAATGAACCTATTGGATGCACAAGATAGGTTCAAAACCCTAATTGGTCGAGAATAAGCCTAAGGAGGACGAAAGTGACCTAATTGGTCATCCGATGACACAAATACACGTATTTGATGCATAAGATTGGTTAAAAACCCTAATTGGACAAGAATATGCCTAGGGAGGACAAAAATGAACTAAATGTTAATCCAATGACACAACTCAACTTATTGGATGCACAAGATTGGTTAAAAACCCTAATTGGACAAGAATAAGCATAAGGAGGACGAAAATGACCTAATTGATCATCCAATGACACAAGCACACCTATTGGATGAAAAAGATTGGTTAAAAACCCTAATTGAACAACAATATGCCTAGGGAGGACGAAAATGACCTAAATGTTAATTAAATGACACAAATGAACTTATTGGATGCACAAGATTGGTTAAAAACCCTAATTGGACAACAATAAGCCTAGGGAGGATCAAAATGACCTAATTGATCATCCAATGACACAAACACACCTATTGGATGCACAAGATTGGTTAGAAACCCTAATTGGACAAGAATAAGCCTATGGAGGATCAAAATGACCTAATTGATCATCCAATGACACAAACATACCTATTGGATGCACAAGATTGGTTAAAAACCCTAATTGGACAAGAATAAGCATAGGGAGGACGAAAATGACCTAATTGATCATCCAATGACACAAACACACCTATTGGATGCACAAGATTGGTTAAAAACCCTAATTGGACAAGAATATGCCTAGGGAGGACAAAAATGACCTAAATGTTAATCCAATGACACAAATGAACTTATTGGATGCACAAGATTGGTTAAAAACCCTAATTGGTCGAGAATAAGCCTAAGGAGGACGAAAGTGACCTAAATGGTCATCCAATGACACAAATACACGTATTTGATGCATAAGATTGGTTAAAAACCCTAATTGGACAAGAATATGCCTAGGGAGGACAAAAATGACCTAAATGTTAATCCAATGACACAACTCAACTTATTGGATGCACAAGATTGGTTAAAAACTTTAATTGGACAAGAATAAGCATAGGGAGGACGAAAATGACCTAATTGATCATCCAATGACACAAACACACCTATTGGATGAAAAAGATTGGTTAAAAACCCTAATTGAACAACAATATGCCTAGGGAGGACGAAAATGACCTAAATGTTAATCCAATGACACAAATGAACTTATTGGATGCACAAGATTGGTTGAAAACCCTAATTGGACAAGAATAAGGCTAGGGAGGACGAAGATGACCTAATTGATCATCCAAATACATAAACACAACTATTGGATGCACAAGATTGGTTAAAAACCCTAATTGCACAAGAATATGCCTAGGGAGGACGAAAATGACCTAAATGTTAATCCAATGTCACAAACGAACTTATTGGATGCACAAGATTGGTTTAAAACCCTAATTGGACAACAATAAGCCTAGGGAGGACGAAAATGACCTAATTGATCATCCAATGACACAAACAAACCTATTGGTTGCACAAGATTGGTTAAAAACCCTAATTGGACAAGAATAAGCCTTTAGAGGAAGAAAATGACCTAATTAATCATCCAATGACACAAACACACCCATTGGATGCACAAGATTGGTTAAAAACCCTAATTGGACAAGAATAAGCCTAGGGAGGACGAAAATGACCTAATTGATCATCCAATAACACAAACACACCTGTTGGATGCACAAGATTGGTTAAACACCCTAATTGGACAAGAATAAGCCTAGGGAGGATCAAAATGACCTAATTGATCATCCAATGACACAAACACACCTATTGGATGCACAAGATTGATTAAAAACCCTAATTGGACAAGAATAAGCCTAGGGAGGAAGAAAATCACCTAATTGATCATCCAATGACACAAACACACCTATTGGATGCACAAGATTGGTTAAAAACCCTAATTGGACAAGAATAAGCCTAGGGAGGATGAAAATGACCTAATTGATCAGCCAATGACACAAACACACCTATTGGATACACAAGATTGGTTAAAAACCCTAATTGGACAAGAATAAGCCTATGGAGGTTTAAAATGACCTAATTGATCATCCAATGACACAAACACACCTATTGGATGCACAAGATTGGTTAAAAACCCTAATTGGACAACAATAAGCCTTGGGAGGACGAAAAATGACCTAATTGATCATCCAATGACACAAACACACCTATTGGATGCACAAGATTGGTTAAAAACCCTAATTGGACAAGAATATGCCTAGGGAGGACAAAAATGACCTAAATGTTAATCCAATGACACAAATGAACTTATTGGATGCACAAGATTGGTTAAAAACCCTAATTGGTCGAGAATAAGCCTCAGGAGGACGAAAATGACCTAAATGTTAATCCAATGACACAACTCAACTTATTGGATGCAAAAGATTGGTTAAAAACCCTAATTGGACAAGAATAAGCTTAGGGAGGACGAAAATGACCTAATTGATCATCCAATGACACAAACACACCTATTGGATGCACTAGATTGGTTAAAAACACTAATTGAACAAGATTATGCCTTGGGAGGACGAAAATGACCTAAATGTTAATCCAACGACACAAATGAACTTATTGGATGCACACTATTGGTTAAAAACCCTAATTGAACAAGAATAAGCCTAGGGAGGACGAAAATGACCTAATTGATCATCCAATGACACAAACACACCTATTGGATGCACAAGATTGGTTAAAAACCCTAATTGGACAAGAATATGCCTAGGGAGGACAAAAATGACCTAAATGTTAATCCAATGACACAACTCAACTTATTGGATGCACAAGATTGGTTAAAAACCCTAATTGGACAAGAATAAGCATAGGGAGAACGAAAATGACCTAATTGATCATCCAATGACACAAACACACCTATTGGATGAAAAAGATTGGTTAAAAACCCTAATTGAACAACAATATGCCTAGGGAGGACGAAAATGACCTAAATGTTAATTAAATGACACAAATGAACTTATTGGATGCACAAGATTGGTTAAAAACCCTAATTGGACAACAATAAGCCTAGGGAGGATCAAAATGACCTAATTGATCATCCAATGACACAAACACACCTATTGGATACACAAGATTGGTTAAAAACCCTAATTGGACAAGAATAAGCCTATGGAGGTTTAAAATGACCTAATTGATCATCCAATGACACAAACACACCTATTGGATGCACAAGATTGGTTAAAAACCCTAATTGGACAACAATAAGCCTTGGGAGGACGAAAAATGACCTAATTGATCATCCAATGAGACAAACACACCTATTGGATGCACAAGATTGGTTAAAAACCCTAATTGGACAAGAATATGCCTAGGGAGGACAAAAATGACCTAAATATTAATCCAATGACACAAATGAACTTATTGGATGCACAAGATTGGTTAAAAACCCTAATTGGTCGAGAATAAGCCTCGGGAGGACGAAAATGACCTAAATGTTATTCCAATGACACAACTCAACTTATTGGATGCAAAAGATTGGTTAAAAACCCTAATTGGACAAGAATAAGCTTAGGGAGGACGAAAATGACCTAATTGATTATCCAATGACACAAACACACCTATTGGATGCACTAGATTGGTTAAAAACACTAATTGAACAAGATTATGCCTTGGGAGGACGAAAATGACCTAAATGTTAATCCAACGACACAAATGAACTTATTGGATGCACACTATTGGTTAAAAACCCTAATTGGTCGAGAATAAGCCTAGGGAGGACGAAAGTGACCTAATTGGTCATCCAATGACACAAATACACGTATTTGATGCATAAGATTGGTTAAAAACCCTAATTGGACAAGAATATGCATAGGGAGGACGAAAATGACCTAATTGATCATCCAATGACACAAACACACCTATTGGATGCACAAGATTGGTTAAAAACCCTAATTTGACAAGAATATGCCAAGGAGGACGAAAATGACCTAAATGTTAATCCAATGACACAAATGAACTTATTAGGTGCACAAGATTGGTTAAAAACCCTAATGGGTCAAAAATAAGCCTAGAGAGGACGAAAATGACCTAAATGATCATCCAATGACACAAACACACCTATTGGATGCACAAGATTGGATAAAAGCCCTAATTGGACAAAAATATGCCTAGGGAGGACGGAAATGACCTAAATGTTAATTAAATGACACAAATGAACTTATTGGATGCACAAGAATGGTTAAAAACGCTAATTGGACAAGAATAAGCCTAGGGAGGATCAAAATGACCTAATTGATCATCCAATGACACAAACACACCTATTGGATGCACAAGATTGGTTAAAAACCCTAATTGGACAAGAATAAGCCTAGGGAGGATCAAAATGACCTAATTGATCATCCAATGACACAAACACACCTATTGGATGCACAAGATTGGTTAAAAACACTAATTGGACAAGAATAAGCCTATGGAGGATCAAAATGACCTAATTGATCATCCAATGACACAAACATACCTATTAGATGCACAAGATTGGTAAAAAACCCTAATTTGACAAGAATAAGCATAGGGAGGACGAAAATGACCTAATTGATCATCCAATGACACAAACACACCTATTGGATGCACAAGATTGGTTAAAAACCCTAATTGGACAACAATAAGCCTAGGGAGGACGAAAATGACCTAATTGATCATCCAATGACACAAACACACCTATTGGATGCACAAGATTGGTTAAAAACCCTAATTGGACAAGAATATGCCTAGGGAGGACAAAAATGACCTAAATGTTAATCCAATGACACAAATGAACTTATTGGATGCACAAGAATGGTTAAAAACGCTAATTGGACAAGAATAAGCCTAGGGAGGATCAAAATGACCTAATTGATCATCCAATGACACAAACACACCTATTGGATGCACAAGATTGGTTAAAAACCCTAATTGGACAAGAATAAGCCTAGGGAGGATCAAAATGACCTAATTGATCATCCAATGACACAAACACACCTATTGGATGCACAAGATTGGTTAAAAACCCTAATTGGACAACAATAAGCCTAGGGAGGACGAAAATGACCTAATTGATCATCCAATGACACAAACACACCTATTGGATGCACAAGATTGGTTAAAAACCCTAGTTGGACAAGAATAAGCCTAGGGAGGACGAAAATAACCTAATTGATCATCCAATGACACAAACACACCTATTGGATGCACAAGATTGGTTAAAAACCCTAATTGGACAAGAATATGCCTAGGGAGGACGAAAATGACCTAAATGTTAATCCAATGACACAAATGAACTTATTGGATGCACAAGATTGGTAACAAACCCTAATTGGACAAGAATATGCCTAGGGAGGACGAAAATGACCTAATTGATCATCCAATGACACAAACACACCTATTGGATGCACAAGATTCGTTCAAAACCCTAATTGGACAAGAATAAGCCTAGGGAGGACGAAAATGACCTAATTGATCATCCAAAGACACAAACACATCTATTGGATGCACAAGATTGGTTAAAAACCCTAATTGGACAAGAATAAGCCTAGGGAGGACGAAAATAACCTAATTGATCATCCAATGACACAAACACACCTATTGGATGCACAAGATTGGTTAAAAACCCTAGTTGGATAAGAATAAGCCTAGGGAGGACGAAAATAACCTAATTGATCATCCAATGACACAAACACACCTATTGGATGCACAAGATTGGTTAAAAACCCTAATTGGACAAGAATAAGCCTAGGGAGGACGAAAATGACCTAATTGATCATCCAATGACACAAACACACCTATTGGATGCACAAGATTGGTTAAAAACCCTAATTGGACAAGAATAAGCCTAGGGAGGACGAAAATGACCTAATTGATCATCCAATGACACAAACACACCTATTGGATGCACAAGATTGGTTAAAAACCCTAATTGGACAAGAATATGCCTAGGGAGGACGAAAATGACCTAAATGTTAATCCAATGACACAAATGAACTTATTGGATGCACAAGATTGGTTAAAAACCTAATTCGACAAAAATAAGCCTAGGGAGAATGAAAATGACCTAAATATTAATCCAATGACACAACTCAACTTATTGGATGCACAAGATTGGTTAAAAACCCTAATTGGACAAGAATAACCCTAGGGAGGACGAAAATGACCTAATTGATCATCCAATGACACAAACACACCTATTGGATGCACAAGATTGGTTAAAAACCCTAATTGGACAAGAATAGGCCTAGGGAGGACGAAAATGACCTAATTGATCATCTATTGCCACAAACACACCTATTGGATGCACAAGATTGGTTTAACACCTATTGGATGCACAAGATTGGTTAAAAACCCTAATTGGACAAGAATAAGCCTAGGGAGGACGAAAATAACCTAATTGATCATCCAATGACACAAACACACCTATTGGATGCACAAGATTGGTTAAAAACCCTAATTGGACAAGAATATGCCTAGGGAGGACGAAAATGACCTAAATGTTAATCCAATGACACAAATGAACTTATTGGATGCACAAGATTTGTTAAAAACCCTAATTGGACAAGAAAAAGCCTAGGGAGGATGAAAATGACCTAATTGATCATCCAATGACACAAACACGCCTATTGGATGTACAAGATTGGTTAAAAACCCTAATTGGACAAGAATAAGCCTAGGGAGGACGAAAATAACCTAATTGATCATCCAATGACACAAACACACCTATTGGATGCACAAGATTGGTTAAAAACCCTAATTGGACAAGAATATGCCTAGGGAGGATGAAAAAGACCTAAATGTTAATCCAATGACACAAATGATCTTATTGGATGCACAAGATTGGTTAAAAACCCTAATTGGACAAGAATAAGCCTAGGGAGGACGAAAATGACCTAAATGTTAATCCAATGACACAACTCAACTTATTGGATGCACAAGATTGGTTAAAAACCCTAATTGGACAAGAATAATCCTAGGGAGGACGAAGATGACCTAATTGATCATCCAATGACACAAACACACCTATTGGATGCACAAGATTGGTTAAAAACCCTAATTGGACAAGAATAAGCCTAGGGAGGACGAAAATGACCTAATTGATCATCCAATGACACAAACACACCTATTGGATGCACAAGATTGGTTGAAAACCCTAATTTGACTAGAATAAGCCACAAACACACCTAATGGATGCACAAGATTGGTTAAAAACCCTAATTGGACAAGAATATGCCTAGGGAGGACGAAAATGACCTAATTGGACATCCAATGACACAAACACACCTATTGGATGCACAAGATTGGTTAAAAACCCTAATTGGACAAGAATAAGCCTAGGGATGACGAAAATAACCTAATTGATCATCCAATGACACAAACACACCTATTGGATGCACAAGATTGGTTAAAAACCCTAATTGGACAAGAATATGCCTAGGGAGGACGAAAATGACCTAAATGTTAATCCAATGACACAAATGAACTTATTCGATGCACAAGATTTGTTAAAAACCCTAATTGGACAAGAATAAGCCTAGGGAGGACGAAAATGACCTAATTGATCATCCAATGACACAAACACACCTATTGGATGCACAAGATTGGTTAAAAACCCTAATTGGACAAGAATATGCCTAGGGAGGATGAAAATGACCTAAATGTTAATCAAATGACACAAATGAACTTATTGGATGCACAAGATTGGTTAAAAACCCTAATTGGACAAGAATAAGCATAGGGAGGACGAAAATGACCTAATTGATCATCCAATGACACAAACACACCTATTGGATGCACAAGATTGGTTAAAAACCCTAATTGGACAAGAATATGCCTAGGGAGGACGAAAATGACCTAAATGTTAATCCAATGACACAAATGAACTTATTGGATGCACAAGATTGGTTAAAAACCCTAATTGGACAAGAATAAGCCTAAGGAGGACGAAAATGACCTAATTGATCATCGAATGATACAAACACACCTATTGGATGCACAAGGTTGGTTAAAAACCCTAGTTGGACAAGAATATGCCTAGGAAGGACGAAAATGACCTAATTGATCATCGAATGACACAAATGAACTTATTGGATGCACAAGATTGGTTAAAAACCCTAATTGGACAAGAATAAGCATAGGGAGGACGAAAATGACCTAATTGATCATCCAATGACACAAACACACCTATTGGATGCACAAGATTGGTTAAAAACCCTAATTGGACAAGAATATGCCTAGAGAGGACGAAAATAACCTAAATGTTAATCCAATGACACAAATGAACTTATTGGATGCACAAGATTGGTTAAAAACCCTAATTGGACAAGAATAAGCCTTGGGAGGACGAAAATGACCTAATTGATCATCCAATGACACAAACACACCTATTGGATGCATAAGACTGGTTAAAAACCCTAATTGGACAAGAATATGCCTAGGAAGGACGAAAATGACGTAATTGATCATCCAATGACACAAACACACCTATTGGATGCACAAGATTGGTTAAAAACCCTAATTGGACAAGAATAAGCCTAGGGAGGAAGAAAATGACCTAATTGATCATCCAATGACACAAACACACCTATTGGATGCACAAGATTGGTTAAAAACCCTAATTGGACAAGAATATGCCAAGGGAGGACGAAAATGACCTAAATGTTAATCCAATGACACAAACGAACTTATTGGATGCACAACAATGGTTAAAAACCTTAATTGGACAAGAATAAGCCTAGGGAGGACGAAAATGACCTAATTGATCATCCAATGACACAAACACACCTATTGGATGCACAAGATTGGTTAAAAATCCTAATTGAACAAGAATAAGCCTAGGGAGGACGAAAATGACCTAATTGATCATCCAATGACACAAACACACCTATTGGATGCACAAGATTGGTTAAAAACCCTAATTGGATAAGAATATGACTAGGGAGGACGAAAATGACCTAAATGTTAATTCAATGACAAAAATGAACTTATTGGATGCACAAGATTGGTTAAAAACCCTAATTGGACAAGAATAAGCCTAGGGAGGATGAAAATGACCTAATTGATCATGCAATGACACAAACACATCTATTGGATGCACAAGATTGGTTAAAAACCCTAATTGGACAAGAATAAGCCAAGGGAGGACGAAAATGACCAAATTGATCATCCAATGACACAAACAAACTTATTGGATGCACAAGATTGGTTAAAAACCCTAATTGAACAAGAATAAGCCTAGGGAGGACGAAAATGACCTAATTGATCGTCCAATGACACAAACACACTTATTGGATGCACAAGATTGGTTAAAAACCCTAATTGGACAAGAATAAGCCTAGGGAGGATGAAAATGACCTAATTGATCATCCAATGACACAAACACACCTATTGGATGCACAAGATTGGTTAAAAACCCTAATTGAACAAGAATAAGCCTAGGGAGGACGAAAATGACCTAATTGATCATCCAATGACACAAACACACCTATTGGATGCACAAGATTGGTTAAAAACCATAATGGGATAAGAATATGACTAGGGAGGACGAAAATGACCTAAATGTTAATTCAATGACACAAATGAACTTATTGGATGCACAAGATTGGTTAAAAACCCTAATTGGACAAGAATAAGCCTAGGGAGGATCAAAATGACCTAATTGATCATCCAATGACACAAACACACCTATTGGATGCACAAGATTGGTTAAAAACCCTAATTGGACAAGAATAAGCCTATGGAGGATCAAAATGACCTAATTGATCATCCAATGACACAAACATACCTATTGGATGCACAAGATTGGTAAAAAACCCTAATTTGACAAGAATAAGCATAGGGAGGACGAAAATGACCTAATTGATCATCCAATGACACAAACACACCTATTGGATGAAAAAGATTGGTTAAAAACCCTAATTGAACAACAATATGCCTAGGGAGGACGAAAATGACCTAAATGTTAATCCAATGACACAAATGAAGTTATTGGATGCACAAGATTGGTTAAAAACCCTAATTGGACAAGAATAAGGCTAGGGAGGACGAAGATGACCTAATTGATCATCCAAATACATAAACACAACTATTGGATGCACAAGATTGGTTAAAAACCCTAATTGGACAAGAATATGCCTAGGGAGGACGTAAATGACCTAAATGTTAATCCAATGTCACAAACGAACTTATTGGATGCACAAGATTGGTTAAAAACCCTAATTGGACAACAATAAGCCTAGGGAGGAAGAAAATGACCTAATTAATCATCCAATGACACAAACACACCCATTGGATGCACAAGATTGGTTAAAAACCCTAATTGGACAAGAATAAGCCTAGGGAGGACGAAAATGACCTAATTGATCATCTAATAACACAAACACACCTGTTGGATGCACAAGATTGGTTAAAAACCTTAATTGGTCGAGAATAAGCCTCGGGAGGATGAAAATGACCTAAATGGTCATCCAATGACACAAACACACCTATTGGATGCACAAGATTGGATAAAAACCCTAATTGGACAAGAATATGCCTAGGGAAGACAAAAATGACCTAAATGTTAATTCAATGACACAAATGAACTTATTGGATGCACGAGATTGGTTAAACACCCTAATTGGACAAGAATAAGCCTAGGGAGGATCAAAATGACCTAATTGATCATCCAATGACACAAACACACCTATTGGATGCACAAGATTGATTAAAAACCCTAATTGGACAAGAATAAGCCTAGGGAGGAAGAAAATCACCTAATTGATCATCCAATGACACAAACACACCTATTGGATGCACAAGATTGGTTAAAAACCCTAATTGGACAAGAATAAGCCTAGGGAGGATGAAAATGACCTAATTGATCATCCAATGACACAAACACACCTATTGGATGCACAAGATTGGTTAAAAACCATAATTGGATAAGAATATGACTAGGGAGGACGAAAATGACCTAAATGTTAATTCAATGACACAAATGAACTTATTGGATGCACAAGATTGGTTAAAAACCCTAATTGGACAAGAATAAGCCTAGGGAGGATCAAAATGACCTAATTGATCATCCAATGACACAAACACACGTATTGGATGCACAAGATTGGTTAAAAACCCTAATTGGACAAGAATAAGCCTAGGGAGGACGAAAATGACCTAAATGTTAATCCAATGACACAAATGAACTTATTGGATGCACAAGATTGGTTAAAAACCCTAATTGGACAAGAATAAGCCTAGGGAGGACAAAAATGGCCTAATTGATCATCCAATGACACAAACACACCTATTGGATGCACAAGAATTGTTAAAAAACCTAATTGGACAAGAATAAGCCTAGGGAGGACGAAAATGACCTAATTGATCAACCATTGCCACAAACACACCTATTGGATGCACAAGATTGGTTAAAAACCCTAATTGGACAAGAATATGCCTAGGGAGGACGAAAATGACCTAATTGATCATCCAATGACACAAACACACCTATTGGATGCACAAGATTGGTTAAAAACCCTAATTGGACAAGAATAAGCCTAGGGAGGACGAAAATGACCTAATTGATCATCCAATGACACAAACACACCTATTGGATGCACAAGATTGGTTAAAAACCCTAATTGGACCAGAATATGCCTAGGGAGGACGAAAATGACCTAATTGATCATCCAATGACACAAATGAACTTATTGGATGCACAAGATTAGTTAAAAACCCTAATTGGACAAGAATATGCCTAGGGAGGACGAAAATGACCTAATTGATCATCCAATGACACAAAGACACCTATTGGATGCACAAGATTGGTTAAAAACCCTAATTGGACAAGAAAATGCCTAAGGAGGACGAAAATGACCTAAATATTAATTCAATGACACAAACAAACTTATCGGATGCACAAGATTGGTTAAAAACCCTAATTGGACAAGAATAAGCCTAGGGAGGACGAAAATGACCTAATTGATCATCCAATGACACAAACACACCTATTGGATGCACAAGATTGGTTAAAAACCCTAATTGGACAAGAATAAGCCTAGGGAGGACGAAAATGACCTAATTGATCATCCAATGACACAAACACACCTATTGGACGCACAAGATTGGTTAAAAACCCTAATTGGACAAGAATATGTCCAGGGAGGACGAAAATGACCTAATTGATCATCCAATGACACAAATGAACTTATTGGATGCACAAGATTAGTTAAAAACCCTAATTGGACAAGAATAAGCCTAGGGAGGACGAAAATAACCTAATTGATCATCCAATGACACAAACACACCTATTGGATGCACAAGATTGGTCTAAAACTCTAATTGGACAAGAATATGCCTAGGGAGGACGAAAATGACCTAAATGTTAATCCAATGACACAACTCAACTTATTGGATGCACAAGATTGGTTAAAAACCCTGATTGGACAAGCATAAGCCTAGGGAGGACGAAAATGACCTAAATGTTAATCCAATGCACAACTCAACTTATTGGATGCACAAGACTGGTTAAAAACCCTAATTGGGCAAGAATAAACCTAGGGAGGACGAAAATGACCTAATTGATCCTCCAATGATAGAAACACACCTATTGGATGCACAAGATTGGTTAAAAACCCTAATTGGACAAGAATAAGCCTAGGGAGGACGAAAATGACCTAAATGTTAATCCAATGACACAACTCAACTTATTGGATGCACAAGATTGGTTAAAAACCCTAATTGGACAAGAATAAGCCTATGGAGGACGAAAATAACCTAATTGATCATCTAACGACACATACACACCTATTGGATGCACAAGATTGGTTAAAAACCCTAATTGGACAAGAATAAGCCTAGGGAGGACGAAAATGACCTAATTGATCATCCAATGACACAAACACACCTATTGGATGCACAAGATTGGTTAAAAACCCTAATTGGACAAGAATAAGCCTAGGGAGGACGAAAATGACCTAATTGATCCTCCAATGACACAAACAAACCTATTGGATGCACAACATTGGTTAAAAACCCTAATTGAACAAGAATAAGCCTAGGGAGGACGAAAATGACGTAATTGATCATCCAATGACACAAACACACCTATTGGATGCACAAGATTGGTTAAAAACCCTAATTGGACAAGAATAAGCCTAGGGAGGATGAAAAAGACCTAATTGATCATCCAATGACACAAACACACCTATTGGATGCACAAGATTGGTTAAAAACCCTAATTGGACAAGAATAAGCCTAGGGAGGACGAAAATGACCAAATTGATCATCCAATGACACAAACACACCTATTGGATGCACAAGATTGGTTAAAAACCCTAATTGGATAAGAATATGACTAGGGAGGACGAAAATGACCTAAATGTTAATTCAATGACACAAATGAACTTATTGGATGCACAAGATTGGTTAAAAACCCTAATTGGACAAGAATAAGCCTAGGGAGGATCAAAATGACCTAATTGATCATCCAATGACACAAACACACCTATTGGTTGCACAAGATTAGTTAAAAACCCTAGTTGGACAAGAATAAGCCTAGGGAGGACGAAAATGACCTAATTGATCATCCCATGACACAAACACACCTATTGGATGCACAAGATTGGTTAAAAACCCTAATTGGACAAGAATAAGCCTAGGGAGGTCGAAAATGACCTAATTGATCAACCTATGACACAAACACTCATATTGGATGCACAAGATTGGTTAAAAACCCTAATTGAACAAGAATAAGCCTAGGGAGGACGAAAATGACCTAATTGATCATCCAATGACACAAACACACCTATTGGATGCACAAGATTGGTTAAAAACCCTAATTAAACAAGAATATGACTAGGGACGACGAAAATGACCTAAATGTTAATCCAATGACAGAAATGAACCTATTGGATGCACAAGATAGGTTAAAACCCTAATTGGTCGAGAATAAGCTTCGGGAGGACCAAAATGACCTAATTGATCATCCAATGACACAAACACACCTATTGGATGCACAAGATTGGTTAAAAACCCTAATTGGACAAGAATAAGCCTAGGAAGGAAGAAAATGACCTAATTGATCATCCAATGACACAAACACACCTATTGGATGCACAAGATTGGTTAAAAACCCTAATTGAACAAGAATAAGCCTAGGGAGGATGAAAATGACCTAATTGATCATCCAATGACACAAACACACCTATTGGATGCACAAGATTGGTTAAAAACCTTAATTGGATAAGAATATGACTAGGGAGGACGAAAATGACCTAAATGTTAATTCAATGACACAAATGAACTTATTGGATGCACAAGATTGGTTAAAAACCCTAATTGGACAAGAATAAGCCTAGGGAGGATCAAAATGACCTAATTGATCATCCAATGACACAAACACACCTATTGGTTGCACAAGATTAGTTAAAAACCGTAGTTGGACAAGAATAAGCCTAGGGAGGACGAAAATGACCTAATTGATCATCCCATGACACAAACACACCTATTGGATGCACAAGATTGGTTAAAAACCCTAATTGGACAGGAATAAGCCTAGGGAGGTCGAAAATGACCTAATTGATCAACCTATGACACAAACACTCATATTGGATGCACAAGATTGGTTAAAAACCCTAATTGAACAAGAATAAGCCTAGGGAGGACGAAAATGACCTAATTGAACATCCAATGACACAAACACACCTATTGGATGAACAAGATTGGTTAAAAACCCTAATTGGACAAGAATATGACTAGGGACGACGAAAATGACCTAAATGTTAATCCAATGACAGAAATGAACCTATTGGATGCACAAGATAGGTTAAAAACCCTAATTGGTCGAGAATAAGCTTCGGGAGGACCAAAATGACCTAATTGATCATCCAATGACACAAACACACCTATTGGATGCACAAGATTGGTTAAAAACCCTAATTGGACAAGAATAAGCCTAGGGAGGAAGAAAATGACCTAATTGGTCATCCAATGACACAAACACACCTATTGGATGCACAAGATTGGTTAAAAACCCTAATTGGACACGAATAAGCCTAGGGAGGACGAAAATGACCTAATTGATCATCCAATGACACAAACAAACCTATTGGATGCACAAGATTGGTTAAAAACCCTAATTGAACAAGAATAAGCCTAGGGAGGACGAAAATGACGTAATTGATCATCCAATGACACAAACACACCTATTGGATGCACAAGATTGGTTAAAAACCCTAATTGGACAAGAATAAGCCTAGGGAGGATGAAAGAGACCTAATTGATCATCCAATGACACAAACACACCTATTGGATGCACAAGATTGGTTCAAAACCCTAATTGGACAAGAATAAGCCTAGGGAGGACGAAAATGACCAAATTGATCATCCAATGACACAAACACACCTATTGGATGCACAAGATTGGTTAAAAACCCTAATTGGATAAGAATATGACTAGGGAGGACGAAAATGACCTAAATGTTAATTCAATGACACAAATGAACTTATTGGATGCACAAGATTGGTTAAAAACCCTAATTGGACAAGAATAAGCCTAGGGAGGATCAAAATGACCTAATTGATCATCCAATGACACAAACACACCTATTGGTTGCACAAGATTAGTTAAAAACCCTAGTTGGACAAGAATAAGCCTAGGGAGGACGAAAATGACCTAATTGATCATCCCATGACACAAACACACCTATTGGATGCACAAGATTGGTTAAAAACCCTAATTGGACAAGAATAAGCCTAGGGAGGTCGAAAATGACCTAATTGATCAACCTATGACACAAACACTCATATTGGATGCACAAGATTGGTTAAAAACCCTAATTGAACAAGAATAAGCCTAGGGAGGACGAAAATGACCTAATTGATCATCCAATGACACAAACACACCTATTGGATGCACAAGATTGGTTAAAAACCCTAATTGGACAAGAATATGACTAGGGACGACGAAAATGACCTAAATGTTAATCCAATGACAGAAATGAACCTATTGGATGCACAAGATAGGTTAAAAACCCTAATTGGTCGAGAATAAGCTTCGGGAGGACCAAAATGACCTAATTGATCATCCAATGACACAAACACACCTATTGGATGCACAAGATTGGTTAAAAACCCTAATTGGACAAGAATAAGCCTAGGGAGGAAGAAAATGACCTAATTGGTCATCCAATGACACAAACACACCTATTGGATGCACAAGATTGGTTAAAAACCCTAATTGGACACGAATAAGCCTAGGGAGGACGAAAATGACCTAATTGATCATCCAATGACACAAACAAACCTATTGGATGCACAAGATTGGTTAAAAACCCTAATTGAACAAGAATAAGCCTAGGGAGGACGAAAATGACGTAATTGATCATCCAATGACACAAACACACCTATTGGATGCACAAGATTGGTTAAAAACCCTAATTGGACAAGAATAAGCCAAGGGAGGACGAAAATGACCAAATTGATCATCCAATGACACAAACAAACCTATTGGATGCACAAGATTGGTTAAAAACCCTAATTGAACAAGAATAAGCCTAGGGAGGACGAAAATGACCTAATTGATCATCCAATGACACAAACACACTTATTGGATGCACAAGATTGGTTAAAAACCCTAATTGGACAAGAATAAGCCTAGGGAGGATGAAAATGATCTAATTGATCATCCAATGACACAAACACACCTATTGGATGCACAAGATTGGTTAAAAACCCTAATTGGACAAGAATAAGCCTAGGGAGGACGAAAATGACCTAATTGATCAACCAATGACACAAACACACCTATTGGATGCTCAAGATTGGTTAAAAACCCTAATTGGATAAGAATATGACTAGGGAGGACGAAAATGACCTAAATGTTAATTCAATGACACAAATGAACTTATTGGATGCACAAGATTGGTTAAAAACCCTAATTGGACAAGAATAAGCCTAGGGAGGATCAAAATGACCTAATTGATCATCCAATGACACAAACACACGTATTGGATGCACAAGATTGGTTAAAAACCCTAATTGGACAAGAATAAGCCTAGGGAGGACGAAAATGACCTAAATGTTAATCCAATGACACAAATGAACTTATTGGATGCACAAGATTGGTTAAAAACCCTAATTGGACAAGAATAAGCCTAGGGAGGACAAAAATGGCCTAATTGATCATCCAATGACACAAACACACCTATTGGATGCACAAGAATTGTTAAAAAACCTAATTGGACAAGAATAAGCCTAGGGAGGACGAAAATGACCTAATTGATCAACCATTGCCACAAACACACCTATTGGATGCACAAGATTGGTTAAAAACCCTAATTGGACAAGAATATGCCTAGGGAGGACGAAAATGACCTAATTGATCATCCAATGACACAAACACACCTATTGGATGCACAAGATTGGTTAAAAACCCTAATTGGACAAGAATAAGCCTAGGGAGGACGAAAATGACCTAATTGATCATCCAATGACACAAACACACCTATTGGATGCACAAGATTGGTTAAAAACCCTAATTGGACCAGAATATGCCTAGGGAGGACGAAAATGACCTAATTGATCATCCAATGACACAAATGAACTTATTGGATGCACAAGATTAGTTAAAAACCCTAATTGGACAAGAATATGCCTAGGGAGGACGAAAATGACCTAATTGATCATCCAATGACACAAAGACACCTATTGGATGCACAAGATTGGTTAAAAACCCTAATTGGACAAGAAAATGCCTAAGGAGGACGAAAATGACCTAAATATTAATTCAATGACACAAACAAACTTATCGGATGCACAAGATTGGTTAAAAACCCTAATTGGACAAGAATAAGCCTAGGGAGGACGAAAATGACCTAATTGATCATCCAATGACACAAACACACCTATTGGATGCACAAGATTGGTTAAAAACCCTAATTGGACAAGAATAAGCCTAGGGAGGACGAAAATGACCTAATTGATCATCCAATGACACAAACACACCTATTGGACGCACAAGATTGGTTAAAAACCCTAATTGGACAAGAATATGTCCAGGGAGGACGAAAATGACCTAATTGATCATCCAATGACACAAATGAACTTATTGGATGCACAAGATTAGTTAAAAACCCTAATTGGACAAGAATAAGCCTAGGGAGGACGAAAATAACCTAATTGATCATCCAATGACACAAACACACCTATTGGATGCACTAGATTGGTTAAAAACCCTAATTGAACAAGAAAAAGCTTAGGGAGGACGAAAATGACCTAAATGTTAATCCAATGACACCACTCAACTTATTGGATACACAAGATTGGTTAAAAACCCTAATTGGACAAGAATAAGCCTAGGGAGGACGAAAATGACCTAATTGATCATCCAATGACACAAACACACCTATTGGATGCACAAGATTGGTTAAAAACCCTAATTGGACAAGAATAAGCCTAGGAAGGAAGAAAATGACCTAATTGATCATCCAATGACACAAACACACCTATTGGATGCACAAGATTGGTTAAAAACCCTAATTGGACAAGAATAAGCCTAGGGAGGACGAAAATGACCTAATTGATCATCCAATGACACAAACACACCTATTGGATGCACAAGATTGGTTAAAAACCCTAATTGGATAAGAATATGACTAGGGAGGACGAAGATGACCTAAATGTTAATTCAATGACACAAATGAACTTAATGGATGCACAAGATTGGTTAAAAACCCTAATTGGACAAGAATAAGCCTAGGGAGGACGAAAATGACCTAATTGATCATCCCATGACACAAACACACCTATTGGATGCACAAGATTGGTTAAAAACCCTAATTGGACAAGAATAAGCCTAGGGAGGTCGAAAATGACCTAATTGATCAACCTATGACACAAACACTCATATTGGATGCACAAGATTGGTTAAAAACCCTAATTGAACAAGAATAAGCCTAGGGAGGACGAAAATGACCTAATTGAACATCCAATGACACAAACACACCTATTGGATGAACAAGATTGGTTAAAAACCCTAATTGGACAAGAATATGACTAGGGACGACGAAAATGACCTAAATGTTAATCCAATGACAGAAATGAACCTATTGGATGCACAAGATAGGTTAAAAACCCTAATTGGTCGAGAATAAGCTTCGGGAGGACCAAAATGACCTAATTGATCATCCAATGACACAAACACACCTATTGGATGCACAAGATTGGTTAAAAACCCTAATTGGACAAGAATAAGCCTAGGGAGGAAGAAAATGACCTAATTGATCATCCAATGACACAAACACACCTATTGGATGCACAAGATTGGATAAAAACCCTAATTGGACAAGAATATGCCTAGGGAGGACAAAAATGACCTAAATGTTAATTCAATGACACAAATGAACTTATTGGATGCACAAGATTGGTTAAAAACCCTAATTGGACAAGAATAAGCCTAGGGAGGATGAAAATGACCTAATTGATCATCCAATGACACAAACACACCTATTGGATGCACAAGATTGATTAAAAACCCTAATTGGACAAGAATAAGCCTAGGGAGGAAGAAAATCACCTAATTGATCATCCAATGACACAAACACACCTATTGGATGCACAAGATTGGTTAAAAACCCTAATTGGACAAGAATAAGCCTAGGGAGGATGAAAATGACCTAATTGATCAGCCAATGACACAAACACACCTATTGGATGCACAAGATTGGTTAAAAACCCTAATTGGACAAGAATAATCCTGGGGAGGACGAAAATGACCAAATTGATCATCCAATGACACAAACAAACCTATTGGATGCACAAGATTGATTAAAAACCCTAATTGAACCAGAATAAGCCCAGGGAGGATGAAAATGACCTAATTGAACATCCAATGACACAAACACACCTATTGGATGCACAAGATTGGTTAAAAACCCTAATTGGACAAGAATAAGCCTAGGGAGGATGAAAATGACCTAATTGATCATCCAATGACACAAACACACCTATTGGATGCACAATATTGGTTAAAAACCCTAATTGAACAAGAATAAGCCTAGGGAGGATGAAAATGACCTAATTGATCATCCAATGACACAAACACACCTATTGGATGCACAAGATTGGTTAAAAACCCTAATTGGATAAGAATATGACTAGGGAGGACGAAAATGACCTAAATGTTAATTCAATGACAGAAATGAACCTATTGGATGCACAAGATAGGTTAAAAACCCTAATTGGTCGAGAATAAGCTTCGGGAGGACCAAAATGACCTAATTGATCATCCAATGACACAAACACACCTATTGGATGCACAAGATTGGTTAAAAACCCTAATTGGACAAGAATAAGCCTAGGGAGGAAGAAAATGACCTAATTGATCATCCAATGACACAAACACACCTATTGGATGCACAAGATTGGTTAAAAACCCTAATTGGACACGAATAAGCCTAGGGAGGACGAAAATGACCTAATTGATCCTCCAATGACACAAACAAACCTATTGGATGCACAACATTGGTTAAAAACCCTAATTGAACAAGAATAAGCCTAGGGAGGACGAAAATGACGTAATTGATCATCCAATGACACAAACACACCTATTGGATGCACAAGATTGGTTAAAAACCCTAATTGGACAAGAATAAGCCTAGGGAGGATGAAAAAGACCTAATTGATCATCCAATGACACAAACACACCTATTGGATGCACAAGATTGGTTCAAAACCCTAATTGGACAAGAATAAGCCTAGGGAGGACGAAAATGACCAAATTGATCATCCAATGACACAAACACACCTGTTGGATGCACAAGATTGGTTCAAAACCCTAATTGGACAAGAATAAGCCTAGGGAGGACGAAAATGACCAAATTGATCATCCAATGACACAAACAAACCTATTGGATGCACAAGGTTGGTTAAAAACCCTAATTGAACAAGAATAAGCCTAGGGAGGACGAAAATGACGTAATTGATCATCCAATGACACAAACACACCTATTGGATGCACAAGATTGGTTTAAAACCTTAATTGGACAAGAATAAGCCTAGGGAGGACGAAAATGACCTAATTGATCATCCAATGACACAAACACACCTATTGGATGCTCAAGATTGGTTAAAAACCCTAATTGCACAAGAATATGCCTAGGGAGGACGAAAATGACCTAAATGTTAATCCAATGACACAAATGAACTTATTAGGTGCACAAGATTGGTTAAAAACCCTAATTGGTCGAGAATAAGCCTCGGGAGGACGAAAATGACCTAAATGGTCATCCAATGACACAAACACACCTATTGGATGCACAAGATTGGATAAAAACCCTAATTGGACAAGAATATGCCTAGGGAGGGCAAAAATGACCTAAATGTTAATTCAATGACACAAATGAACTTATTGGATGCACAAGATTGGTTAAAAACCCTAATTGGACAAGAATAAGCCTAGGGAGGATGAAAATGACCTAATTGATCATCCAATGACACAAACACATCTATTGGATGCACAAGATTGGATAAAAACCCTAATTGAACAAGAATAAGCCTAGGGAGGACGAAAATGACCTAATTGATCATCCAATGACACAAACACACCTATTGGATGCACAAGATTGGTTAAAAACCCTAATTGGACAAGAATAATCCTAGGGAGGATGAAAATGACCTAATTGATCATCCAATGACACAAACACACCTATTGGATGCACAAGATTGGTTAAAAACCCTAATTGGACAAGAATAAGCCTAGGGAGGACGAAAATGACCTAATTGATCATCCAATGACACAAACACACCTATTGGATGCACAAGATTGGTTAAAAACCCTAATTCGACAAGAATATGCCTAGGGTGGACGAAAATGACCTAATTGATCATCTAATGACACAAACACACCTATTGGATGCACAAGATTGGTTAAAAACCATAATTGGACAAGAATAAGCCTAGGGAGGACGAAAATGACCTAATTGATCATCCAATGACACAAACACACCTATTGGATGCACAAGAGTGGTTAAAAACCCTAATTGGACAAGAATATGCCTAGGCAGGACGAATATGACCTAAATGTTAATCCAATAACACAAATGAACTTATTGGATGCACAAGATTGGTTAAAAACCCTAATTGGACAAGAATAAGCCCAGGGAGAACGAAAATGACCTAAATGCTAATCCAATGACACAACTAAACTTATTGGATGCACAAGATTGGTTAAAAACCCTAATTGGACAAGAATAAGCCTAGGGAGGACGAAAATGACCTAATTGATCATCCAATGACACAAACACACCTATTGGATGCACAAGATTGGTTAAAAACCCTAATTGGACAAGAATATGCCTAGGGAGGACGAAAATGACCTAAATGTTAATCCAATGACACAACTCAACCTATTGGATGCACAAGATTGGTTAAAAACCCTAATTGGACAAGAATAAGCCTAGGGAGGACGATAAATGACCTAATTGATCATCCAATGACACAAACACACCTATTGGATGCACAAGATTGGTTAAAAACCCTAATTGGACAAGAATAAGCCTAGGGAGGACGAAAATGACCTAATTGATCATCCAATGACACAAACACACCTATTGGATGCACAAGATTGGTTAAAAACCCTAATTGGACAAGAATAAGCCTAGGGAGGACGAAAATGACCTAATTGATCATCCAATGACACAAACACACCTATTGGATGCACAAGATTGGTTAAAAACCCTAATTGGACAAGAATAAGCCTAGGGAGGACGAAAATGACCTAATTGATCATCCAATGACACAAACACACCTATTGGATGCACAAGATTGGTTTAAAACCCTAGTTGATCAAGAATATGCCTAGGAAGGACGAAAATGACCTAATTGATCATCCAATGACACAAATGAACTTATTGGATGCACAAGATTGGTTAAAAACCCTAATTGGACAAGAATAAGCCTAGGGAGGACGAAAATGACCTAATTGATCATCCAATGACACAAACACACCTATTGGATGCACAAGATTGGTTAAAAACCCTAATTGGACAAGAATAAGCCTAGGGAGGACGAAAATGACCTAATTGATCATCCAATGACACAAACACACCTATTGGATGCACAAGATTGGTTAAAAACCCTAATTGGACAAGAATAAGCCTAGGGAGGACGAAAATGACCTAATTGATCATCCAATGACACAAACACATCTATTGGAAGCACAAGATTGGTTAGAAACCCTAGTTGGACAAGAATATGCCTAGGGAGGACGAAAATGACCTAATTGATCATCCAATGACACAAATGAACTTATTGGATGCACAAGATTGCTTAAAAACCCTAATTGGACAAAAATAAGCATAGAAAGGACGAAAATGACCTAATTGATCATCCAATGACACAAACACACCTATTGGATGCACAAGATTGGTTAAAAACCCTAATTGGACAAGAATAAGCCTAGGGAGGACGAAAATGACCTAATTGATCATCCAATGACACAAACACACCTATTGGATGCACAAGATTGGTTAAAAACCCTAATTGGACAAGAATAAGCCTAGGGAGGACGAAAATGACCTAATTGATCATCCAATGACACAAACACACCTATTGGATGCACAAGATTGGTTAAAAACCCTAATTGGATAAGAATAAGCCTAGGGAGGACGAAAATGACCTAGTTGATCATCCAATGACACAAACACACCTATTGGATGCACAAGATCGGTTAAAAACCCTAGTTGGACAAGAATATGCCTAGGGAGGACGAAAATGACCTAATTGATCATTCAATGACACAAATGAACTTATTGGATGCACAAGATTGGTTAAAAACCCTAATTGGACAAGAATAAGCCTAGGGAGGACGAAAATGACCTAATTGATCATCCAATGACACAAACACACCTATTGGATGCACAAGATTGGTTAAAAACCCTAATTGGACAAGACTATGCCTATGGAGGTCGAAAATGACCTAAATATTAATTCAATGACACAAACAAAGTTATTGGATGCACAAGATTGGTTAAAAACCCTAATTGGACAAGAATAAGCCTAGGGAGGACGAAAATGACCTAATTGATCATCCAATGACACAAACACACCTATTGGATGCACAAGATTGGTTAAAAACCCTAATTGGACAAGAATATACCTAGGGAGGACAAAAATGACCTAAATGTTAATTCAATGACACAAACGAACTTATTGGATGCACAACATTGGTTAAAAACCCTAATTGGACAAGGATAAGCCTAGGGAGGATGAAAATGACCTAATTGATCATCCAATGACACAAACACACCTATTGGATGCACAAGATTGGTTAAAAACCCTAATTGGACAAGAATAAGCCTAGGGAGGACGAAAATGACCTAATTGATCATCCAATGACACAAACACACCTATTGGATGCACAAGATTGGTTAAAAACCCTAATTGGACAAGAATAAGCCTAGGGAGGACGAAAATGACCTAATTGATCATCCAATGACACAAACACACCTATTGGATGCACAAGATTGGTTAAAAACCCTAATTGGACAAGAATATGCCTAGGGAGGACGAAAATGACCTAAATATTAATTTAATGACACAAACAAAGTTTTTGGATGCACAAGATTAATTAAAAACCCTAATTGGACAAGAATAAACCTAGGGAGGACGAAAATGACCTAATTGATCATCCAATGACACAAATACACCTATTGGATGCAAAAGATTGGTTAAAAATCCTAATTGGACAAGATGATGCCTAGGGAGGACGAAAATGACCTAAATATTAATTCAATGACACAAACAAACTTATTGGATGCACAAGATTGGTTAAAAACCCTAATTGGACAAAAATAAGCCTAGGGAGGACGAAAATGACCTAATTGATAATCCAATGACACAAACAAACTTATTGGATGCACAAGATTGGTTAAAAACCCTAATTGGACAAGAATAAACCAAGGGAGGACAAAAATGACCTAAATGTTAATCCAATGACACTACTCAACTTATTGGAAGCACAAGATTGGTTAAAAACCCTAATTGGACAAGAATAAGCCTAGGGAGGACGAAAATGACCTAATTGATCATCCAATGACACAAACACACCTATTGGATGCACAAGATTGGTTAAAAACCCTAATTGGACAAGAATAAGCCTAGGGAGGACGAAAATGACCTAATTGATCATCCAATGACACAAACACACCTATTGGATGCACAAGATTGGTTAAAAACCCTAATTGGACAAGAATATGCCTAGGGAGGACGAAAATGACCTAAATGTTAATCCAATGACACAAATGAACTTATTGGATGCACAAGATTGGTTAAAAACCCTAATTGGACAAGAATAAGACTATGGAGGACGACAATGACCTAATTGATCATCCAATGACACAAACACACCTATTGGATGCACAAGATTGGTTAAAAACCCTAATTGGACAAGAATAAGCCTAGGGAGGACGAAAATGACCTAATTGATCATCCAATGACACAAACACACCTATTGGATGCACAAGATTGGTTAACAACCCTAATTGGACAAGAATATGCCTAGGGACGACGAAAATGACCTAAATTGATCATCCAATGACAGAAATGATCTTATTGGATGCACAAGATTTGTTAAAAACCCTAATTGGACAAGAATAAGTCTAGGGAGGACGAAAATGACCTAATTGATCATCCAATGACACAAACACACCTATTGGATGCACAAGATTGGTTAAAAACCCTAATTGGACAAGAATAATCCTAGGGAGGATGAAAATGACCTAATTGATCATCCAATGACACAAACACACCTATTGGATGCACAAGATTGGTTCAAAACCCTAATTGGACAAGAATAAGCATAGGGAGGATGAAAATGACCTAATTGATCATCCAATGACACAAACACACCTATTGGATACACAAGATTGGTTAAAAACCCTAATTGGACAAGAATAAGCCTAGGGAGGACGAAAATGACCAGATTGATCATCCAATGACACAAAGAAACCTATTGCATGCACAAGATTGGTTAAAAACCCTAATTGAACAAGAATAGGCCTAGGGAGGACGAAAATGACGTAATTGATCATCCAATGACACAAACACACCTATTGGATGCACAAGATTGGTTTAAAACCCTAATTGGACAAGAATAAGCCTAGGGAGGACGAAAATGACCTAATTGATCATCCAATGACACAAACACACCTATTGGATGCTCAAGATTGGTTAAATACCCTAATTGGACAAGAATATGCCTAGGGAGGACGAAAATGACCTAAATGTTAATCCAATGACACAAATGAACTTATTGGGTGCACAAGATTGGTTAAAAACCCTAATTGGTCGAGAATAAGCCTCGGGAGGACGAAAATGACCTAAATGGTCATCCAATGACACAAACACACCTATTGGATGCACAAGATTGGTTAAAAACCCTAATTGGACAAGAATAATCCTAGGGAGGATGAAAATGACCTAATTGATCATCCAATGACACAAACACACCTATTGGATGCACAAGATTGGTTGAAAACCCTAATTGGACAAGAATAAGCATAGGGAGGATGAAAATGACCTAATTGATCATCCAATGACACAAACACACCTATTGGATACACAAGATTGGTTAAAAACCCTAATTGGACAAGAATAAGCCTAGGGAGGACGAAAATGACCAAATTGATCATCCAATGACACAAAGAAACCTATTGCATGCACAAGATTGGTTAAAAACCCTAATTGAACAAGAATAGGCCTAGGGAGGACGAAAATGACGTAATTGATCATCCAATGACACAAACACACCTATTGGATGCTCAAGATTGGTTAAATACCCTAATTGGACAAGAATATGCCTAGGGAGGACGAAAATGACCTAAATGTTAATCCAATGACACAAATGAACTTATTGGGTGCACAAGATTGGTTAAAAACCCTAATTGGTCGAGAATAAGCCTCGGGAGGACGAAAATGACCTAAATGGTCATCCAATGACACAAACACACCTATTGGATGCACAAGATTGGATAAAAACCCTAATTGGACAAGAATATGCCTAGGGAGGACAAAAATGACCTAAATATTAATTCAATGACACAAATGAACTTATTGGATGCACAAGATTGGTTAAAAACCCTAATTGGACAAGAATAAGCCTAGGGAGGATGAAAATGACCTAATTGATCATCCAATGACACAAACACACCTATTGGATGCACAAGTTTGGATAAAACCCTAATTGAACAAGAATAAGCCTAGGGAGGACGAAAATGACCTAATTGATCATCCAATGACACAAACACACCTATTGGATGCACAAGATTGGTTAAAAACCCTAATTGGACAAGAATATGCCTAGGGAGGACGAAAATGACCTAAATGTTAATCCAATGACACAAATGAACTTATTGGGTGCACAAGATTGGTCAAAAACCCTAATTGGTCGAGAATAAGCCTCGGGAGGACGAAAATGACCTAAATGGTCATCCAATGACACAAACACACCTATTGGATGCACAAGATTGGATAAAAACCCTAATTGGACAAGAATATGCCTAGGGAGGACAAAAATGACCTAAATGTTAAATCAATGACACAAATGACCTTATTGGATGCACAAGATTGGTTAAAAACCCTAATTGGACAAGAATAAGCCTAGGGAGGATGAAAATGACCTAATTGATCATCCAATGACACAAACACACTTATTGGATGCACAAGATTGGATAAAAACCCTAATTGAACAAGAATAAGCCTAGGGAGGACGAAAATGACCTAATTGATCATCCAATGACACAAACACACCTATTGGATGCACAAGATTGGTTAAAAACTCTAATTGGACAAGAATAATCCTATGGAGGATGAAAATGTCCTAATTGATCATCCAATGACACAAACACACCTATTGGATGCACAAGATTGGTTAAAAACCCTAATTGGACAAGAATAAGCCTAGGGAGGATGAAAATGACCTAATTGATCATCCAATGACACAAACACACCTATTGGATGCACAAGATTGGTTAAAAACCCTAATTGGACAAGAATAAGCCTAGGGAGGACGAAAATGACCTAATTGATCATCCAATGACACAAACACACCTATTGGATGCACAAGATTGGTTAAAAACCCTAATTGGACAAGAATATGACTAGGGAGGACGAAAATGACCTAAATTTTAATTTAATGACACAAATGAATTTATTGGACGCACAAGATTGATTAAAAACCCTAATTGGACAAGAAAAAGCCTAGGGGGGATCAAAATGACCTAACTGATCATCCAATGACACAAACACACCTATTGGATGCACAAGATTGGTTAAAAACTCTAATTGGACAAGAATAAGCCTAGGGAGGACGAAAATGACCTAATTGATCATCCAATGACACAAACACACCTATTGGATGCACAAGATTGGTTAAAAACCCTAATTGGACAAGAATAAGCCTAGGGAGGACGAAAATGACCTAATTGATCATCCAATGACACAAACACACCTATTGGATGCACAAGATTGGTTAAAAACCCTAGTTGGACAAGAATATGCCTAGGGAGGACGAAAATGACCTAATTGATCATCCAATGACACAAATGAACTTATTGGATGCACACGATTTGTTAAAAACCCTAATTGGACAAGAATAAGCCTAGGGAGGACGAAAATGACCTAATTGATCATCCAATGACACAAACACACCTATTGGATGCACAAGATTGGTTAAAAACCCTAATTGGACAAGAATAAGCCTAGGGAGGATGAAAATGACCTAATTGATCATCCAATGACACAAACACACCTATTGGATGCACAAGATTGGTTAAAAATCCTAATTGGACAAGAATAAGCCTAGGGAGGATAAAATGACCTAATTGATCATCCAATGACACAAACACACCTATTGGATGCACAAGATTGGTTAAAAACCCTAATTGGACAAGAATAAGCCTAGGGAGGACGAAAATGACCTAATTGATCATCCAATGACACAAACACACCTATTGGATGCACAAGATTGGTTAAAAACCATAGTTGGACATGAATATGCCTAGGGAGGACGAAAATGACCTAATTGATCATCCAATGACACAAATGAACTTATTGGATGCACAAGATTGGTTAAAAACACTAATTGGACAAAAATAAGCCTAGGGAGGACAAAAATGACCTAATTGATCATCCAATGACACAAACACACCTATTGGATGCATAAGACTGGTTAAAAACCCTAATTGGACAAGAATAAGCCTAGGGAGGACAAAAATGACCTAATTGATCATCCAATGACACAAACACACCTATTGGATGCACAAGATTGGTTAAAAACCCTAATTGGACAAGAATAAGCCTAGGGAGGACGAAAATGACCTAATTGATCATCCAATGACACAAACACACCTATTGGATGCACAAGATTGGTTAAAAACCATAATTGGACAAGAATGAGCCTAGGGAGGACGAAATGACCTAATTGATCATCCAATGACACAAACACATCTATAGGATGCACAAGATTGGTTAAAAACCCTAATTGGACAAGGATATGCCTAGGGAGGACGAAAATGACCTAAATATTAATTCAATGACACAAACAAACTTATTGGATGCACAAGATTGGTTAAAAACCCTAATTGGACAAGAATAAGCCTAGGGAGGACGAAAATTACCTAATTGATCATCCAATGACACAAACACACCTATTAGATGCACAAGATTGGTTAAAAACCCTAATTGGACAAGAATAAGCCTAGGGAGGACGAAAATGACCTAATTGATCATCCAATGACACAAGCACACCTATTGGATGCACAAGATTGGTCTAAGACTCTAATTGGACAAGAATATGCCTAGGGAGGACGAAAATGACCTAAATGTTAATCCAATGACACAAATGAACTTATTGGAAGCACAAGATTGGTTAAAAACCCTAATTGGACAAGAATATGCCTCGGGAGGACGAAAATGACCTAAATATTAATTCAATGACACAAACAAAGTTATTGGATGCACAAGATTGGTTAAAAACCCTAATTGGACAAGAATAAGCCTAGGGAGGACGAAAATGACCTAATTGATCATCCAATGACACAAACACACCTATTGGATGCACAAGATTGGTTAAAAACCCTAATTGGACAAGAATAAGCCTAGGGAGGACGAAAACGACCTAATTGATCATCCAATGTCACAAACACACCTATTAGATGCACAAGATTGGTTTAAAACCCTAGTTGGACAAGAATATGCCTAGGGAGGACGAAAATGACCTAATTGATCATCCAATGACACAAATGAACTTATTGGATGCACAAGATTGGTTAAAAACCCTAATTGGACAAGAATATGCCTAGGGAGGACGAAAATGACCTAAATATTAATTCAATGACACAAACAAACTTATTGGATGCACAAGAATGGTTAAAAACCCTAATTGGACAATAATAAGCCTCGGGAAGACGAAAATGACCTAATTGATCATCCAATGACACAAACACACCTATTGGATGCACAAGATTGGTTAAAAACCCTAATTGGACAAGAATAAGCCTAGGGAGGACGAAAATGACCTAATTGATCATCCAATGACACAAACACACCTATTGGATGCACAAGATTGGTTAGAAACCCTAATTGGACAAGAATAAGCCTAGGGAGGACAAAAATGAACTAATTGATCATCCAATGACACAAACACACCTATTGGATGCACAAGATTGGTTAAAAACCCTAATTGGACAAGAATAAGCCTAGGGAGGACGAAAATGACCTAATTGATCATCCAATGACACAAACACACCTATTGGATGCACAAGATTGGTTAAAAACCCTAATTGGACAAGAATAAGCCTAGGGAGGACGAAAATGACCTAATTGATCATCCAATGACACAAACACACCTATTGGGTGCACAAGATTGGTTAAAAACCCTAGTTGGACAACAATATGCCTAGGGAGGACGAATATGACCTAATTGATCATCCAATGACACAAACACACCTATTGGATGCACAAGATTGGTTAAAAACCCTAATTGGACAAGAATAAGCCTAGGGAGGATGAAAATGACCTAATTGATCATCCAATGACACAAACACACCTATTGGATGCACAAGATTGGATAAAAACCCTAATTGGACAAGAATATGCCTAGGGAGGACAAAAATGACCTAAATGTTAATTCAATGACACAAATGAAATTTTTGGATGCACAAGATTGGTTAAAAACCCTAATTGGTCGAGAATAAGCCTCGGGAGGACGAAAATGACCTAAATGGTCATCCAATGACACAAACACACCTATTGGATGCACAAGATTGGATAAAAACCCTAATTGGACAAGAATATGCCTAGGGAGGACAAAAATGACCTAAATGTTAATTCAATGACAAAAATGAACTTATTGGATGCACAAGATTGGTTAAAAACCCTAATTGGACAAGAATAAGCCTAGGGAGGATGAAAATGACCTAATTGATCATCCAATGACACAAACACACCTATTGGATGCACAAGATTGGTTAAAAACCCTAATTGGACAAGAATAAGCCAAGGGAGGACGAAAATGACCAAATTGATCATCCAATGACACAAACAAACTTATTGGATGCACAAGATTGGTTAAAAACCCTAATTGAACAAGAATAAGCCTAGGGAGGACGAAAATGACCTAATTGATCATCCAAAGACACAAACACACCTATTGGATGCACAAGATTTGTTAAAAACCCTAATTGGACAAGAATAAGCCTAGGGAGGATGAAAATGACCTAATTGATCATCCAATGACACAAACACACCTATTGGATGCACAAGATTGGTTAAAAACCCTAATTGAACAAGAATAAGCCTAGGGAGGACGAAAATGACCTAATTGATCATCCAATGACACAAACACACCTATTGGATGCACAAGATTGGTTAAAAACCCTAATTGGATAAGAATATGACTAGGGAGGACGAAAATGACCTAAATGTTAATTCAATGACACAAATGAACTTATTGGATGCACAAGAATGGTTAAAAACCCTAATTGGACAAGAATAAGCCTAGGGAGGATCAAAATGACCTAATTGATCATCCAATGACACAAACACACCTATTGGATGCACAAGATTGGTTAAAAACCCTAATTGGATAAGAATATGACTAGGGAGGACGAAAATGACCTAAATGTTAATCCAATGACACAAATGAACCTATTGGATGTACAAGATAGGTTAAAAACCCTAATTGGTCGAGAATAAGCTTCGGGAGGACGAAAATGACCTAATTGATCATCCAATGACACAAACACACCTATTGGATGCACAAGATTGGTTAAAAACCCTAATTGGATAAGAATATGACTAGGGAGGACGAAAATGACCTAAATGTTAATTCAATGACACATATGAACTTATTGGATGCACAAGATTGGTTAAAAACCCTAATTGGACAAGAATAAGCCTAGGGAGGATCAAAATGACCTAATTGATCATCCAATGACACAAACACACCTATTGGATGCAAAAGATTGGTTAAGAACCCTAATTGGACAAGAATAAGCCTAGGGAGGATGAAAATGACCTAATTGATCATCCAATGATACAAACACACCTATTGGTTGCACAAGATTGGTTAAAAACCCTAATTGGACAAGAATAAGCCTAGGGAGGACGAAAATGACCTAATTGATCATCCAATGACACAAACACACCTATTGGATGAACAAGATTGGTTAAAAACCCCAATTGGATAAGAATATGACTAGGGAGGACGAAGATGACCTAAATGTTAATTCAATGACACAAATGAACTTATTGGATGCACAAGAATGGTTAAAAACCCTAATTGGACAAGAATAAGCCTGGGGAGGACGAAAATGACCAAATTGATCATCCAATGACACAAGCAAACCTATTGGATGCACAAGATTGGTTAAAAACCCTAATTGAACAAGAATAAGCCTAGGGAGGACGAAAATGACCTAATTGATCATCCAATGACACAAACACACCTATTGGATGCACAAGATTGGTTAAAAACCCTAATTGGATAAGAATATGACTAGGGAGGACGAAAATGACCTAAATGTTAATTCAATGACACCAATGAACTTATTGGATGCAAAAGACTGGTTAAAAACCCTAATTGGACAAGAATAAGCCTAGGGAGGATCAAAATGACCTAATTAATCATCCAATGACACAAACACACCTATTGGATGCACAAGATTGGTTAAAAACCCTAATTGGACAAGAATAATCCTAGGGAGGATGAAAATGACCTAATTGATCATTCAATGACACAAACACACCTATTGGATGCACAAGATTGGTTAAAAACCCTAATTGGACAAGAATAAGCCTAAGGAGGATGAAAATGACCTAATTGATCATCCAATGACACAAACACACCTATTGGATGCACAAGATTGGTTAAAAACCCTAATTGGACAAGAATAAGCCTGGGGAGGACGAAAATGACCAAATTGATCATCCAATGACACAAGCAAACCTATTGGATGCACAAGATTGGTTAAAAACCCTAATTGAACAAGAATAACCCTAGGGAGGACGAAAATGACCTAATTGATCATCCAATGACACAAACACACCTATTGGATGCACAAGATTGGTTAAAAACCCTAATTGGATAAGAATATGACTAGGGAGGACGAAAATGACCTAAATGTTAATCCAATGACACAAATGAACCTATTGGATGTACAAGATAGGTTAAAAACCCTAATTGGTCGAGAATAAGCTTCGGGAGGACGAAAATGACCTAATTGATCATCCAATGACACAAACACACCTATTGGATGCATAAGATTGGTTAAAAACCCTAATTGGATAAGAATATGACTAGGGAGGACGAAAATGACCTAAATGTTAATTCAATGACACAAATGAACTTATTGGATGCACAAGATTGGTTAAAAACCATAATTGGACAAGAATAAGCCTAGGGAGGATCAAAATGACCTAATTGATCATCCAATGACACAAACACACCTATTGGATGCACAAGATTGGTTAAAAACCCTAATTGGACAAGAATAAGCCTAGGGAGGACGAAAATGACCTAATTGATCATCCCATGACACAAACAAACCTATTGGATGGACAAGATTGGTTAAAAACCCTAATTGGACAAGAATAAGCCTAGGGAGGGCGAAAATGACCTAATTGATCAACCAATGACACAAACACTCCTATTGGATGCACAAGATTGGTTAAAAACCCTAATTGAACAAGAATAAGCCTAGGGAGGACGAAAATGACCTAATTGATCATCCAATGACACAAACACACCTATTGGATGCACAAGATTGGTTAAAAACCCTAATTGGATAAGAATATGACTAGGGAGGAAGAAAATGACCTAAATGTTAATCCAATGACACAAATGAACCTATTGGATGCACAAGATAGGTTAAAAACCCTAATTGGTCAAGAATAAGCTTCAGGAGGACAAAAATGACCTAATTGATCATCCAATGACACAAACACACCTATTGGATTCACAAGATTGGTTAAAAACCCTAATTGGATAAGAATATGACTAGGGAGGACGAAAATGACCTAAATGTTAATTCAATGACACAAATGAACTTATTGGATGCACAAGAATGGTTAAAAACCCTAATTGGACAAGAATAAGCCTGGGGAGGACGAAAATGACCAAATTGATCATCCAATGACACAAGCAAACCTATTGGATGCACAAGATTGGTTAAAAACCCTAATTGAACAAGAATAACCCTAGGGAGGACGAAAATGACCTAATTGATCATCCAATGACACAAACACACCTATTGGATGCACAAGATTGGTTAAAAACCCTAATTGGATAAGAATATGACTAGGGAGGACGAAAATGACCTAAATGTTAATCCAATGACACAAATGAACCTATTGGATGTACAAGATAGGTTAAAAACC
>JBBPBR010001852.1:6776-45148 GCA_037974775.1 Cicer pinnatifidum | reverse complement strand
CCTAATTGATCATCCAATGACACAAACACACCTATTGGATGAACAAGATTGGTTAAAAACCCCAATTGGATAAGAATATGACTAGGGAGGACGAAGATGACCTAAATGTTAATTCAATGACACATATGAACTTATTGGATGCACAAGATTGGTTAAAAACCCTAATTGGACAAGAATAAGCCTAGGGAGGATCAAAATGACCTAATTGATCATCCAATGACACAAACACACCTATTGGATGCACAAGATTGGTTAAAAACCCTAATTGGACAAGAATAAGCCTAGGGAGGACGAAAATAACCTAATTGATCATCCAATGACACAAACAAACCTATTGGATGCACAAGATTGGTTAAAAATCCTAATTGGACAAGAATATGCCTAGGGAGGACGAAAATGACCTAAATGTTAATCCAATGACACAAATGAACTTATTGGATGCACAAGATTGGATAAAAACCCTAATTGGACAAGAATAAGCCTAGGGAGGACGAAAATGACCTAAATGTTAATCCAATGACACAACTCAACTTATTGGATGCACAAGATTGGTTAAAAACCCTAATTGGACAAGAATAAGCCTAGCGAGGACGAAAATGACCTAATTGATCATCCAATGACACAAACACACCTATTGGATGCACAAGATTCGTTAAAAACCCTAATTAGACAAGAATATGCCTTCGGAGGACGAAAATGACCTAATTGATCATCCAATGACACAAACACACCTATTGGATGCACAAGATTGGTTAAAAACCCTAATTGGACAAGAATAAGCCTAGGGAGGACGAAAATGACCTAATTGATCATCCAATGACACAAACACACCTATTGGATGCACAAGATTGGTTAAAAACCCTAATTGGAGAACAATATGCCAGAATATTCCTAGGGAGGACGTAAATGACCTAATTGATCATTCAATGACACAAACAAACTTATTGGATGCACAAGATTGGTTAAAAACCCTAATTGGACAAGAATATGCCTAGGGAGGACGAAAATGACCTAAATATTAATTCAATGAAACAAACAAACTTATTGGATGCTCAAGATTGGTTAAAAATCCTAATTGGACAAGAATAAGCCTAGGGAGGACAAAAATGACCTAATTGATCATCCAATGACACAAACACACCTATTGGATGCACAAGATTGGTTAAAAACCCTAATTGGACAAGAATAAGCCTAGGGAGGACGAAAATGACCTAATTGATCATCCAATGACACAAACACACCTATTGGATGCACAAGATTGGTTAAAAACCCTAATTGGACAAGAATATGCCTAGGGAGGACGAAAATGACCTAATTGATCATCCAATGACACAAACACACCTATTGGATGAACAAGATTGGTTAAAAACCCTAACTGGACAAGAATATGCCTAGGGAGGACAAAAATGACCTAATTGATCATCCAATGACACAAATGAACTTATTGGATGCACAAGATTGGTTAAAAACCCTAATTGGACAAGAATAAGCCTAGGGAGGACGAAAATAACCTAATTGATCATCCAATGACACAAACACACATATTGGATGCACAAGATTGGTTAAAAACCCTAATTGGACAAGAATATGCCTAGGGAGGACGAAAATGACCTAAATGTAAATCGAATGACACAAACGAACTTATGGGATGCACAAGATTGGTTAAAAATCCTAATTGGACAAGAATAAGCCTAGGGAGGACGAAAATGACCTAAATGCTAATCCAATGACACAACTCAACTTATTGGATGCACAAGATTGGTTAAAAACCCTAATTGGGCAACAATAAGCCTGGGGAGGACGAAAATGACCTAATTGATCATCCAATGACACAAACACACCTATTGGATGCACAAGATTGGTTAAAAACCCTAATTGGACAAGAATAAGCCTAGGGAGGACGAAAATGACCTAATTGATCATCCAATGACACAAACACACCTATTGGATGCACAAGATTGGTTAAAAACCCTAATTGGACAAGAATAAGCCTAGGGAGGACGAAAATGACCTAATTGATCATCCAATGACACAAACACATCTATTGGAAGCACAAGATTGGTTAGAAACCCTAGTTGGACAAGAATATGCCTAGGGAGGACGAAAATGACCTAATTGATCATCCAATGACACAAATGAACTTATTGGATGCACAAGATTGCTTAAAAACCCTAATTGGACAAAAATAAGCATAGAAAGGACGAAAATGACCTAATTGATCATCCAATGACACAAACACACCTATTGGATGCACAAGATTGGTTAAAAACCCTAATTGGACAAGAATAAGCCTAGGGAGGACGAAAATGACCTAATTGATCATCCAATGACACAAACACACCTATTGGATGCACAAGATTGGTTAAAAACCCTAATTGGACAAGAATAAGCCTAGGGAGGACGAAAATGACCTAATTGATCATCCAATGACACAAACACACCTATTGGATGCACAAGATTGGTTAAAAACCCTAATTGGACCAGAATAAACCTAGGGAGGACGAAAATGACCTAATTGATCATCCAATGACACAAACACACCTATTGGATGCACAAGATTGGTTAAAAACCCTAATTGGACAAGAATATGCCTAGGGAGGACGAAAATGACCTAAATATTAATTCAATGACACAAACAAACTTATCGGATGCACAAGATTGATTAAAAACCCTAATTGGACAAGAATAGGCCTACGGAGGGCGAAAATGACCTAATTGATCATCCAAAGAAACAAACACACCTATTGGATGCACAAGATTGGTTAAAAACCCTAATTGGACAAGAATAAGCCTAGGGAGGACGAAAATGACCTAATTGATCATCCAATGACACAAACACACCTATTGGATGCACAAGATTGGTTAAAAACCCTAATTGGACAAGAATAAGCCTAGGGAGGACGAAAATGACCTAATTGATCATCCAATGACACAAACACACCTATTGGATGCACAAGATTGGTTAAAAACCCTAATTGGACAAGAATATGCCTAGGGAGTACAAAAATGACCTAAATGTTAATCCAATGATACAAATGAACTTATTGGATGCACAAGATTGGTTAAAAACCCTAATTGGACAAGAATAAGCCTAGGGAGGATCAAAGTGACCTAATTGATCATCCAATGAGATAAACACACCTATTGGATGCACAAGATTGGTTAAAAACCCTAATTGGACAAGAATATGCCTAGGGAGGACGAAAATGACCTAAATGTGAATCCAATGACACAAATGAACTTATTGGATGCACAAGATTGGTTAAAAACCTAATTGGACAAGAATAAGCCCAGGGAGAATGAAAATGACCTAAATGTTAATCTAATGACACAACTCAACTTATTGGATGCACAAGATTGGTTAAAAACCCTAATTGGACAAGAATAAGCCTAGGGAGGACGAAAATGACCTAATTGATCATCCAATGACACAAACACACCTATTGGATGCACAAGATTGGTTAAAAACCCTAATTGGATAAGAATATGCCTAGGGAGGACGGATATGACCTAAATGTTAATCCAGTGACACAAATGAACTTATTGGATGCACAAGATTGGTTAAAAACCCTAATTGGACAAGAATAAGCCTAGGGAGGAAGAAAATGACCTAATTGATCATCCAATGACACAAACACACCTATTGGATGCACAAGATTAGTTAAAAACCCTATTTGGACAAGAATAAGCCTAGGGAGGACGAAAATAACCTAATTGATCATCCAATGACACAAACATACCTAATGGATGCACAAGATTGGTTAAAAACCCTAATTGGACAAGAATAAGCCTAGGGAGGACGAAAATGACCTAATTGATCATCCAATGACACAAACACACCTATTGGATGCACAAGATTGGTTAAAAACCCTAATTGGACAAGAATATGCCTAGGGAGGACGAAAATGACCTGAATGTTAATCCAATGACACTAATGAACTTATTGGATGCACAAGATTGGTTAAAAACCCTAATTGGACAAGAATAAGCCTACGGAGGACGAAAATGACCTAATTGATCATCCAATGACACAAACACACCTATTGGATGCACAAGATTGGTTAAAAACCCTAATTGGACAAGAATAAACCTAGGGAGGACGAAAATGACCTAATTGATCATCCAATGACACAAACACACCAATTGGATGCACAAGATTGGTTAAAAACCCTAATTGGACAAGAATAAGCCTAGGGAGGATGAAAATGACCTAATTGATCATCCAATGACACAAACAAACCTATTGGATGCACAAGATTGGTTAAAAATCCTAATTGAACAAGAATAACCCTAGGGAGGACGAAAATGACCTAATTGATCATCCAATGACACATACACACCTATTGGATGCACAAGATTGGTTAAAAACCCTAATTGGATAAGAATATGACTAGGGAGGACGAAAATGACCTAAATGTTAATCCAATGACACAAATGAACCTATTGGATGTACAAGATAGGTTAAAAACCCTAATTGGTCGAGAATAAGCTTCGGGAGGACGAAAATGACCTAATTGATCATCCAATGACACAAACACACCTATTGGATGCACAAGATTGGTTAAAAACCCTAATTGGATAAGAATATGACTAGGGAGGACGAAAATGACCTAAATGTTAATTCAATGACACATATGAACTTATTGGATGCACAAGATTGGTTAAAAACCCTAATTGGACAAGAATAAGCCTAGGGAGGATCAAAATGACCTAATTGATCATCCAATGACACAAACACACCTATTGGATGCAAAAGATTGGTTAAGAACCCTAATTGGACAAGAATAAGCCTAGGGAGGATGAAAATGACCTAATTGATCATCCAATGATACAAACACACCTATTGGTTGCACAAGATTGGTTAAAAACCCTAATTGGACAAGAATAAGCCTAGGGAGGACGAAAATGACCTAATTGATCATCCAATGACACAAACACACCTATTGGATGAACAAGATTGGTTAAAAACCCCAATTGGATAAGAATATGACTAGGGAGGACGAAGATGACCTAAATGTTAATTCAATGACACAAATGAACTTATTGGATGCACAAGAATGGTTAAAAACCCTAATTGGACAAGAATAAGCCTGGGGAGGACGAAAATGACCAAATTGATCATCCAATGACACAAGCAAACCTATTGGATGCACAAGATTGGTTAAAAACCCTAATTGAACAAGAATAACCCTAGGGAGGACGAAAATGACCTAATTGATCATCCAATGACACAAACACACCTATTGGATGCACAAGATTGGTTAAAAACCCTAATTGGATAAGAATATGACTAGGGAGGACGAAAATGACCTAAATGTTAATCCAATGACACAAATGAACCTATTGGATGTACAAGATAGGTTAAAAACCCTAATTGGTCGAGAATAAGCTTCGGGAGGACGAAAATGACCTAATTGATCATCCAATGACACAAACACACCTATTGGATGAACAAGATTGGTTAAAAACCCCAATTGGATAAGAATATGACTAGGGAGGACGAAGATGACCTAAATGTTAATTCAATGACACATATGAACTTATTGGATGCACAAGATTGGTTAAAAACCCTAATTGGACAAGAATAAGCCTAGGGAGGATCAAAATGACCTAATTGATCATCCAATGACACAAACACACCTATTGGATGCAAAAGATTGGTTAAGAACCCTAATTGGACAAGAATAAGCCTAGGGAGGATGAAAATGACCTAATTGATCATCCAATGATACAAACACACCTATTGGTTGCACAAGATTGGTTAAAAACCCTAATTGGACAAGAATAAGCCTAGGGAGGACGAAAATGACCTAATTGATCATCCCATGACACAAACACACCTATTGGATGCACAAGATTACTTAAAAACCCTAATTGGACAAGAATAAGCCTAGGGAGGTCGAAAATGACCTAATTGATCAACCTTTGACACAAACACTCCTATTGGATGCACAAGATTGGTTAAAAACCCTAATTGAACAAGAATAAGCCTAGGTAGGACGAAAATGACCTAATTGATCATCCAATGACACAAACACACCTATTGGATGCACAAGATTGGTTAAAAACCCTAATTGGATAAGAAAATGACTAGGGAGGACGAAAATGACCTAAATGTTAATCCAATGACACAAATGAACCTGTTGGATGCACAAGATAGGTTAAAAACCCTAATTGGTCGAGAATAGGCTTCGGGAGGACGAAAATGACCTAATTTATCATCCAATGACACAAACACACCAATTGGATGCACAAGATTGGTTAAAAACCCTAATTGGACAAGAATAAGCCTAGGGAGGATGAAAATGACCTAATTGATCATCCAATGACACAAACAAACCTATTGGATGCACAAGATTGGTTAAAAATCCTAATTGAACAAGAATAAGCCTAGGGAGGACGAAAATGACCTAATTGATCATCCAATGACACAAACACACCTATTGGATGCACAAGATTGGTTAAAAACCCTAATTGGATAAGAATATGACTAGGGAGGACGAAAATGACCTAAATGTTAATTCAATGACACAAATGAACTTATTGGATGCACAAGAATGGTTAAAAACCCTAATTGGACAAGAATAAGCCTGGGGAGGACGAAAATGACCAAATCGATCATCCAATGACACAAGCAAACCTATTGGATGCACAAGATTGGTTAAAAACCCTAATTGAACAAGAATAACCCTAGGGAGGACGAAAATGACCTAATTGATCATCCAATGACACAAACACACCTATTGGATGCACAAGATTGGTTAAAAACCCTAATTGGATAAGAATATGACTAGGGAGGACGAAAATGACCTAAATGTTAATCCAATGACACAAATGAACCTATTGGATGTACAAGATAGGTTAAAAACCCTAATTGGTCGAGAATAAGCTTCGGGAGGACGAAAATGACCTAATTGATCATCCAATGACACAAACACACCTATTGGATGCACAAGATTGGTTAAAAACCCTAATTGGATAAGAATATGACTAGGGAGGACGAAAATGACCTAAATGTTAATTCAATGACACATATGAACTTATTGGATGCACAAGATTGGTTAAAAACCCTAATTGGACAAGAATAAGCCTAGGGAGGATCAAAATGACCTAATTGATCATCCAATGACACAAACACACCTATTGGATGCAAAAGATTGGTTAAGAACCCTAATTGGACAAGAATAAGCCTAGGGAGGATGAAAATGACCTAATTGATCATCCAATGATACAAACACACCTATTGGTTGCACAAGATTGGTTAAAAACCCTAATTGGACAAGAATAAGCCTAGGGAGGACGAAAATGACCTAATTGATCATCCAATGACACAAACACACCTATTGGATGAACAAGATTGGTTAAAAACCCCAATTGGATAAGAATATGACTAGGGAGGACGAAGATGACCTAAATGTTAATTCAATGACACAAATGAACTTATTGGATGCACAAGAATGGTTAAAAACCCTAATTGGACAAGAATAAGCCTGGGGAGGACGAAAATGACCAAATTGATCATCCAATGACACAAGCAAACCTATTGGATGCACAAGATTGGTTAAAAACCCTAATTGAACAAGAATAACCCTAGGGAGGACGAAAATGACCTAATTGATCATCCAATGACACAAACACACCTATTGGATGCACAAGATTGGTTAAAAACCCTAATTGGATAAGAATATGACTAGGGAGGACGAAAATGACCTAAATGTTAATCCAATGACACAAATGAACCTATTGGATGTACAAGATAGGTTAAAAACCCTAATTGGTCGAGAATAAGCTTCGGGAGGATGAAAATGACCTAATTGATCATCCAATGACACAAACACACCTATTGGATGAACAAGATTGGTTAAAAACCCCAATTGGATAAGAATATGACTAGGGAGGACGAAGATGACCTAAATGTTAATTCAATGACACATATGAACTTATTGGATGCACAAGATTGGTTAAAAACCCTAATTGGACAAGAATAAGCCTAGGGAGGATCAAAATGACCTAATTGATCATCCAATGACACAAACACACCTATTGGATGCAAAAGATTGGTTAAGAACCCTAATTGGACAAGAATAAGCCTAGGGAGGATGAAAATGACCTAATTGATCATCCAATGATACAAACACACCTATTGGTTGCACAAGATTGGTTAAAAACCCTAATTGGACAAGAATAAGCCTAGGGAGGACGAAAATGACCTAATTGATCATCCAATGACACAAACACACCTATTGGATGCACAAGATTGGTTAAAAACCCTAATTGGACAAGAATAAGCCTAGGGAGGACGAAAATGACCTAATTGATCATCCAATGACACAAATGAACTAATTGGATGCACAAGATTGGTTAAAAACCCTAATTGGACAAGAATAAGCCTAGGGAGGACGAAAATGACCTAATTGATCATCCAATGACACAAACACACCTATTGGATGCACAAGATTGGTTAAAAACCCTAATTGGACAAGAATAAGCCTAGGGAGGACGAAAATGACCTAATTGATCATCCAATGACACAAAAACACCTATTAGATGCACAAGATTGGTTTAAAACCCTAGTTGGACAAGAATATGCCTAGGGAGGACGAAAATGACCTAATTGATCATCCAATGACACAAATGAACTTATTGGATGCACAAGATTAGTTAAAAACCCTAATTGGACAAGAATAAGCCTATGGAGGACGAAAATGACCTAATTGATCATCCAATGACACAAACACACCTATTGGAAGCACAAGATTGGTTAAAAACCCTAATTGGACAAGAATATGCCTAGGGAGGACGAAAATGACCTAAATATTAATTCAATGACACAAACAAAGTTATTGGATGCACAAGATTGGTTAAAAACCCTAATTGGACAAGAATAAGCCTAGGGAGGACGTAAATGACCTAATTGATCATCCAATGAGACAAACACACCTATTGGATGCACAAGATTGGTTAAAAACTCTAATTGGACAAGAATATGCCTCGGGAGGACGAAAATGACCTAATTGATCATCCAATGACACAAACACACCTATTGGATGCACAAGATTGGTTAAAAACCCTAATTGGACAAGAATAAGCCTAGGGAGGACGAAAATGACCTAATTGATCATCCAATGACACAAACACACCTATTGGATGCACAAGATTGGTTAAAAACCCTAATTGGACAAGAATAAGCCTGGGGAGGACAAAAATGACCTAATTGATCATCCAATGACACAAACACACCTATTGGATGCACAAGATTGGTTAAAAACCCTAATTGGACAAGAATAAGCCTAGGGAGGATGAAAATGACCTAATTGATCATCCAATGACACAACCAAACCTATTGGATGCACAAGATTGGTTAAAAACCCTAATTGAACTAGAATAAGCCTAGGGAGGATAAAAATGACCTAATTGATCATCCAATGACACAAACACACCTATTGGATGCACAAGATTGGTTAAAAACCCTAATTGGACAAGAATAAGCCTAGGGAGGATGAAAATGACCTAATTGATCATCCAATGACACAAACACACCTATTGGATGAACAAGATTGGTTAAAAACCCTAATTGGATAAGAATATGACTAGGGAGGACGAAGATGACCTAAATGTTAATTCAATGACACAAATGAACTTATTGGATGCACAAGATTGGTTAAAAACCCTAATTGGACAAGAATAAGCCTAGGGAGGATCAAAATGACCTAATTGATCATCCAATGACACAAACACACCTATTGGATGCACAAGATTGGTTAAAAACCCTAATTGGACAAGAATAAGCCTAGGGAGGATGAAAATGACCTAATTGATCATCCAATGACACAACCAAACCTATTGGAAGCACAAGATTGGTTAAAAACCCTAATTGAACAAGAATAAGCCTAGGGAGGATCAAAATGACCTAATTGATCATCCAATGACACAAACACACCTATTGGATGCACAAGATTGGTTAAAAACCCTAATTGGACAAGAATAAGCCTAGGGAGGATGAAAATGACCTAATTGATCATCCAATGACACAAACACACCTATTGGATGCACAAGATTGGTTAAAAACCCTAATTGGATAAGAATATGACTAGGGAGGACGAAAATGACCTAAATGTTAATTCAATGACACAAACACACCTATTGGATGCACAAGATTGGTTAAAAACTCTAATTGGACAAGAGTAAGCCTAGGGAGGATGAAAATGACCTAATTGATCATCCAATGACACAAACACACCTATTGGATGCACAAGATTGGTTAAAAACCCTAATTGGACAAGAATAAGCCTAGGGAGGACGAAAATGACCTAATTAATCATCCAATGACACAAACAAACCTATTGGATGCTCAAGATTGGTTAAAAACCCTAATTGGACAAGAATAAGCCTAGGGAGGACGAAAATGACCTAATTGATCAACCAATGACACAAACACACCTATTGGATGCTCAAGATTGGTTAAAAACCCTAATTGGACAAGTATATGCCTAGGGAGGACAAAATTGACCTAAATGTTAATCCAATGACACAAATGAACTTGTTGGATGCACAAGATTGGTTAAAACCCCTAATTGGTCGAGAATAAGCCTCGGGAGGACGAAAATGACCTAAATGGTCATCCAATGACACAAACACACCTATTGGATGCACAAGATTGGATAAAAACCCTAATTGGACAAGAATATGCCTAGGGAGGACAAAAATGACCTAAATGTTAATTCAATGACACAAATGAACTTATTGGATGCACAAGATTGGTTAAAAACCCTAATTGGTCGAGAATAAGCCTCGGGAGGACGAAAATGACCTAAATGGTCATCGAATGACAAAAACACACCTATTGGATGCACAAGATTGGATAAAAACCCTAATTGGACAAGAATATGCCTAGGGAGGACAAAAATGACCTAAATGTTAATTCAATGACACAAATGAACTTATTGGATGCACAAGATTGGTTAAAAACCCTAATTGGACAAGAATAAGCCTAGGGAGGATGAAACTGACCTAATTGATCATCCAATGACACAAATACACCTATTGGATGCACAAGATTGGTTAAAAACCCTAATTGGACAAGAATAAGCCTAGGGAGGACGAAAATGACCAAATTGATCATCCAATGACTCAAACAAACCTATTGGATGCACAAGATTGGTTAAAAACCCTAATTGAACAAGAATAAGCCTAGGGAGGACGAAAATGACCTAATTGATCATCCAATGACACAAACACACCTATTGGATGCACAAGATTGGTTAAAAACCCTAATTGGATAAGAAAATGACTAGGGAGGACGAAAATGACCTAAATGTTAATCCAATGACACAAATGAACCTGTTGGATGCACAAGATAGGTTAAAAACCCTAATTGGTCGAGAATAGGCTTCGGGAGGACGAAAATGACCTAATTTATCATCCAATGACACAAACACACCAATTGGATGCACAAGATTGGTTAAAAACCCTAATTGGACAAGAATAAGCCTAGGGAGGATGAAAATGACCTAATTGATCATCCAATGACACAAACAAACCTATTGGATGCACAAGATTGGTTAAAAATCCTAATTGAACAAGAATAAGCCTAGGGAGGACGAAAATGACCTAATTGATCATCCAATGACACAAACACACCTATTGGATGCACAAGATTGGTTAAAAACCCTAATTGGATAAGAATATCACTAGGGAGGACGAAAATTACCTAAATGTTAATCCAATGACACAAATGAACCTATTGGATGCACAAGATAGGTTAAAAACCCTAATTGGTCGAGAATAAGCTTCGGGAGGACGAAAATGACCTAATTGATCATCAAATGACACAAACACACCTATTGGATGCACAAGATTGGTTAAAAACCCTAATTGGATAAGAATATGACTAGGGAGGACGAAAATGACCTAAATGTTAATTCAATGACACAAATGAACTTATTGGATGCACAAGCTTGGTTAAAAACCCTAATTGGACAAGAATAAGCCTAGGGAGGATCAAAATGACCTAATTGATCATCCAATGACACAAACACACCTATTGGATGCACAAGATTGGTTAAAAACCCTAATTGGACAAGAATAATCCTAGGGAGGATGAAAATGACCTAATTGATCATCCAATGACACAAACACACCTATTGGATGCACAAGATTGGTTAAAAACCCTAATTGGACAAGAATAAGCCTGGGGAGGACGAAAATGACCAAATTGATCATCCAATGACACAAACAAACCTATTGGATGCACAAGATTGGTTAAAAACCCTAATTGAACAAGAATAAGCCTAGGGAGGACGAAAATGACCTAATTGATCATCCAATGACACAAACCTACCTATTGGATGCACAAGATTGGTTAAAAACCCTAATTGGATAAGAATATGGCTAGGGAGGACGAAAATGACCTAAATGTTAATCCAATGACACAAATGAACCTATTGGATGCATAAGATAGGTTAAAAACCCTAATTGGTCGAGAATAAGCTTCGGGAGGACGAAAATGACCTAATTGATCATCCAATGACACAAACACACCTATTGGATGCACAAGATTGGTTAAAAACCCTAATTGGACAAGAATAAGCCTAGGGAGGTCGAAAATGACCTAATTGATCAACCAATGACACAAACACACCTATTGGATGCACAAGATTGGTTAAAAACCCTAATTGGATAAGAATATGACTAGGGAGGACGAAAATGACCTAAATGTTAATTCAACGACACAAATGAACTTATTGGATGCACAAGATTGGTTAAAAACCATAATTGGACAAGAATAAGCCTAGGGAGGATCAAAATGACCTAATTGATCATCCAATGACACAAACACACCTATTGGATGCACAAGATTGGTTAAAAACCCTAATTGGACAAGAATAAGCCTAGGGAGGACGAAAATGACCTAATTGATCATCCCATGACACAAACACACCTATTGGATGGACAAGATTGGTTAAAAACCCTAATTGGACAAGAATAAGCCTAGGGAGGTCGAAAATGACCTAATTGATCAACCAATGACACAAACACTCCTATTGGATGCACAAGATTGGTTAAAAACCCTAATTGAACAAGAATAAGCCTAGGGAGGATGAAAATGACCTAATTGATCATCCAATGACACAAACACACCTATTGGATGCACAAGATTGGTTAAAAACCTTAATTGGATAAGAATATGACTAGGGAGGACGAAAATGACCTAAATGTTAATTCAATGACACAAATGAACTTATTGGATGCACAAGATTGGTTAAAAACCCTAATTGGACAAGAATAAGCCTAGGGAGGATCAAAATGACCTAATTGATCATCCAATGACACAAACACACCTATTGGATGCACAAGATTGGTTAAAAACCCTAATTGGACAAGAATAAGCCTAGGGAGGACGAAAATGACCTAATTGATCATCCCATGACACAAACACACCTATTGGATGCACAAGATTGGTTAAAAATCCTAATTGGACAAGAATAAGCCTAGGGAGGACGAAAATGACCTAATTGATCAACCAATGACACAAACAAACCTATTGGATGCACAAGATTGGTGAAAAACCCTAATTGAACAAGAATAAGCCTAGGGAGGACGAAAATGACCTAATTAATCATCCAATGACACAAACACACCTATTGGATGCACAAGATTGGTTAAAAACCCTAATTGAACAAGAATAAGCCTAGGGAGGACGAAAATGACCTAATTGATCATCCAATGATACAAACACACCTATTGGATGCACAAGATTGGTTAAAAACCATAATTGAACAGGAATATGCCTAGGGAGGACGAAAATGACCTAATTGATCATCCAATGACACAAACACACCTATTGGATGCACGAGATTGGTTAAAACCCTAATTGAACAAGAATAAGCCTAGGGAGGACGAAAATGACCTAATTGATCATCCAATGACACAAACACACCTATTTGATGCACAAGGTTGGTTAAAAACCCTAATTGGACAAGAATAAGCCTAGGAAGGATGAAAATGACCTAATTGATCATCCAATTATACAAACACTCCTATTGGATGCACAAGATTGGTTAAAAACCCTAATTGAACAAGAATAAGCCTAGAAAGGACGAAAATGACCTAATTGATCATCCAATGACACAAACACACCTATTGGATGCACAAGATTGGTTAAAAACCCTAATTGGATAAGAATATGACTAGGGAGGACGAAAATGACCTAAATGTTAATTCAATGACACAAATGAACTTATTGGATGCACAAGATTGGTTAAAAACCCTAATTGGACAAGAATAAGCCTAGGGAGGACGAAAATGACCAAATTGATCATCCAATGACACAAACAAACCTATTGGATGCACAAGATTGGTTAAAAACCATAATTGAACAAGAATAAGCCTAGGGAGGACGAAAATGACCAAATTGATCATCCAATGACACAAACACACCTATTGGATGCACAAGATTGGTTAAAAACCCTAATTGAACAAGAATATGCCTAAGGAGGACGAAAATGACCTAAATGTTAATCCAATGACACAAATGAACTTATTGGATGCACAAGATTGGTTAAAAACCCTAATTGGACTAGAATAAGCCTAGGGAAGACGAAAATGACCTAATTGATCATCCAATGACATAAACACAACTATTGGATGCACAAGATTGGTTAAAAACCCTAATTGGACAAGAATAAGCCTAGGGAGGACGAAAATGACCAAATTGATCATCCAATGACACAAACAAACCTATTGGATGCACAAGATTGGTTAAAAACCCTAATTGAACAAGAATAAGCCTAGGGAGGACGAAAATGACCTAATTGATCATCCAATAACACAAACACACCTATTGGATGCACAAGATTGGTTAAAAACCCTAATTGGACAAGAATATGCCTAGGGAGGACGAAAATGACCTAAATATTAATTCAATGACACAAACAAACTTATCGGATGCACAAGATTGGTTAAAACCCTAATTGGACAAGAATAAGCCTAGGGACGATGAAAATGACCTAATTGATCATCCAATGACACAAACACACCTATTGGATGCACAAGATTGGTTAAAAACCCTAATTGGACAAGAATAAGCCTAGGGAGGACGAAAATGACCTAATTGATCATCCAATGACACAAACACACCTATTGGATGCACAAGATTGGTTAAAAACCCTAATTGGACAACAATATACCTTGGGAGGACGAAAATGACCTAAATATTAATTCAATGACACAATTAAACTTATTGGATGCACAAGATTGGTTAAAAACCCTAATTGGACAAGAATAAGCCTAGGGAGGACGAAAATGACCTAAATGTTAATCCAATGACACAAACACACCTATTGGATGCACAAGATTGGTTAAAAACCCTAATTGGACAAGAATAAGCCTAGGGAGGACGAAAATGACCTAATTGGTCATCCAATGACACAAACACACCTATTGGATGCAAAAGATTGGTTAAAAACCCTAATTGGACAAGAATAAGCCTAGGGAGGATGAAAATAACCTAATTGATCATCCAATGACACAAACACACGTATTGGATGCACAAGATTGGTTAAAAACCCTAATTGGACAAGAATATGCCTAGGGAGGACGAAAATGACCTAATTGATCATCCAATGACACAAACACACCTATTGGATGCACAAGATTGGTTAAAAACCCTAATTGGACAAGAATAAGCCTAGGGAGGACGAAAATGACCTAATTGATCATCCAATGACACAAAACACCTATTGGATGCACAAGATTGGTTAAAAATCCTAATTGGACAAGAATAAGCCTAGGGAGGATAAAAATGACCTAATTGATCATCCAATGACACAAACACACCTATTGGATGCACAAGATTGGTTAAAAACCCTAATTGGACAAGAATAAGCCTAGGGAGGACGAAAATGACCTAATTGATCATCCAATGACACAAACACACCTATTGGATGCACAAGATTGGTTAAAAACCCTAATTGGACAAGAATAAGCCTAGGGAGGACGAAAATGACCTAATTGATCATCCAATCACACAAACACACCTATTGGATGCACAAGATTGGTTAAAAACCATAGTTGGACATGAATATGCCTAGGGAGGATGAAAATGACCTAATTGATCATCCAATGACACAAATGAACTTATTGGATGCACAAGATTGGTTAAAAACACTAATTGGACAAAAATAAGCCTAGGGAGGACAAAAATGACCTAATTGATCATCCAATGACACAAACACACCTATTGGATGCACAAGATTGGTTAAAAACCCTAATTGGACAAGAATAAGCCTAGGGAGGACGAAAATGACCTAATTGATCATCCAATGACACAAACACACCTATTGGATGCACAAGATTGGTTAAAAACCCTAATTGGACAAGAATAAGCCTAGGGAGGACGAAAATGACCTAATTGATCATCCAATGACACAAGCACACCTATTCGATGCACAATATTGGTTAAAAACCCTAATTGGATAAGAATAAGCCTAAGGAGGACGAAAATGACCTAATTGATCATCCAATGACACAAACACACCTATTGGATGCACAAGATTGGTTAAAAACCCTAGTTGGACAAGAATATGCCTAGGGAGGACGAAAATGACCTTATTGATCATCCAATGACACAAATGAACTTATTGGATGCACAAGATTGGTTAAAAACCCTATTTGGACAAGAATAAGCCTAGGGAGGATGAAAATGACCTAATTGATCATCCAATGACACAAACACACCTATTGGATGCACAAGATTGGTTAAAAACCCTAATTGGACAAGAATAAGCCTAGGGAGGATGAAAATGACCTAATTGATCATCCAATGACACAAACACACCTATTGGATGAACAAGATTGGTTAAAAACCCTAATTGGATAAGAATATGACTAGGGAGGACGAAGATGACCTAAATGTTAATTCAATGACACAAATGAACTTATTGGATGCACAAGATTGGTTAAAAACCCTAATTGGACAAGAATAAGCCTAGGGAGGATCAAAATGACCTAATTGATCATCCAATGACACAAACACACCTATTGGATGCACAAGATTGGTTAAAAACCCCAATTGGATAAGAATATGACTAGGGAGGACGAAGATGACCTAAATGTTAATTCAATGACACAAATGAACTTATTGGATGCACAAGATTGGTTAAAAACCCTAATTGGACAAGAATAAGCCTAGGGAGGATGAAAATGACCTAATTGATCATCCCATGACACAAACACACCTATTGGATGGACAAGATTGGTTAAAAACCCCAATTGGATAAGAATATGACTAGGGAGGACGAAGATGACCTAAATGTTAATTCAATGACACAAATGAACTTATTGGATGCACAAGATTGGTTAAAAACCCTAATTGGACAAGAATAAGCCTAGGGAGGACGAAAATGACCTAATTGATCATCCCATGACACAAACACACCTATTGGACGGACAAGATTGGTTAAAAACCCTAATTGGACAAGAATAAGCCTAGGGAGGTCGAAAATGACCTAATTGATCAACCAATGACACAAACACTCCTATTGGATGCACAAGATTGGTTAAAAACCCTAATTGAACAAGAATAAGCCTAGGGAGGATGAAAATGACCTAATTGATCATCCAATGACACAAACACACCTATTGGATGCACAAGATTGGTTAAAACCCCTAATTGGATAAGAATATGACTAGGGAGGACGAAAATGACCAAAATGTTAATCCAATGACACAAATGAACCTATTGGATGCACAAGATAGGTTAAAAACCCTAATTGGTCGAGAATAAGCTTCGGGAGGACAAAAATGACCTAATTGATCATCCAATGACACAAACACACCTATTGGATGCACAAGATTGGTTAAAAACCCTAATTGGATAAGAATATGACTAGGGAGGACGAAAATGACCTAAATGTTAATTCAATGACACAAATGAACTTATTGGATGCACAAGATTGGTTAAAAACCCTAATTGGACAAGAATAAGCCTAGGGAGGATCAAAATGACCTAATTTGTCATCCAATGACACAAACACACCTATTGGATGCACAAGATTGGTTAAAAACCCTAATTGGACAAGAATAAGCCTAGGGAGGACGAAAATGACCTAATTGATCATCCCATGACACAAACACACCTACTGGATGCACAAGATTGGTTAAAAACCCTAATTGGACAAGAATTAGCCTAGGGAGGTCGAAAATGACCTAATTGATCAACCAATGACCCAAACACTCCTATTGGATGCACAAGATTGGTTAAAAACCCTAATTGAACAAGAATAAGCCTAGGGAGGACGAAAATGACCTAATTGATCATCCAATGACACAAACACACCTGTTGGATGCACAAGATTGGTTAAAAACCCTAATTGGATAAGAATACGACTAGGGATGACGAAAATGACCTAAACGTTAATCCAATGACACAAATGAACCTATTGCATGCACAAGATAGGTTAAAAACCCTAATTGGTCGAGAATAAGCTTCGGAAGGACGAAAATGACCTAATTGATCATCCAATGACACAAAAACACCTATTGGAGGCACAAGATAGGTTAAAAACCCTAATTGGACAAGAATAAGACTAGGGAGGAACAAAATGACCTAATTGATCATCCTATGACACAAACACACCTATTGGATGCACAAGATTGGTTAAAAATCCTTATTGGACAAGAATAAGCCTAGGGAGGACGAAAATGACCAAATTGATCATCCAATGACACAAACAAACCTATTGGATGCACAAGATTGGTTAAAAACCCTAATTGAACAAGAATAAGCCTAGGGAGGACGAAAATGACCTAATTGATCATCCAATGACACAAACACACCTATTGGATGCACAAGATTGGTTAAAAACCCTAATTGGACAAGAATAAGCCTAGGGATAACGAAAATGACCAAATTGATCATCCAATGACACAGACAAACCTATTGGATGCACAAGATTGGTTAAAAACCCTAATTGGACAAGAATAAGCCTAGGGAGGACGAAAATGACCTAATTGATCATCCAATGACACAAACACACCTATTGGATGCACAAGATTGGTTAAAAACCCTAATTGGACAAGAATAAGCCTAGGGAGGACGAAAATGACCTAATTGATCATCCAATGACACAAACACACCTATTGGATGCACAAGATTGGTTAAAAACCCTAATTGGATAAGAATGTGCCTAGGGAAGACGAAAATGACCTAATTGATCATCCAATGACACAAATGAACTTATTGGTTGCACAAAATTAGTTAAAAACCCTAATTGGACAAGAATAAGTCTATGGAGGACGAAAATAACCTAATTGATCATCCAATGACCCAAACACACCTATTGGATGCACAAGTTTTGTCTAAAACTCTAATTGGACAAGAATATGCCTAGGGAGGACGAAAATGACCTAAATGTTAATCCAATGACACAAATGAACTTATTGGATGCACAAGATTGGTTAAAAACCCTAATTGGACAAGAATAAGCCTAGGGAGGACGAAAATGACCTAATTGATCATCCAATGACACAAACAAACCTATTGGGTGCACAAGATTGGATAAAAACCCTAATTGGACAAGAATATGCCTAGGGAGGAGGAAAATTACCTAAATATTAATTCAATGACACAAACAAAGTTATTGGATGCACAAGATTGGTTAAAAACCCTAATTGGACAAGAATAAGCCTAGGGAGGACGAAAATGACCTAATTGATCATCCAATGACATAAACACACCTATTGGATGCACAAGATTGGTTAAAAACCCTAATTGGACAAGAATAAGCCTAGGGAGGACGAAAATGACCTAATTGATCATCCAATGACACAAACACACCTATTGGATGCACAAGATTGGTTAAAAACCCTAATTGGACAAGAATATGCCTAGGGAGGTAGAAAATGACCTAAATATTAATTTAATGACACAAACAAAGTTATTGGATGCACAAGATTGGTTAAAAACCCTAATTGGACATGAATAAGCCTAGGGAGGACGAAAATGACCTAATTGATCATCCAATGACACAAACACACCTATTGGATGCACAAGATTGGTTAAAAACCCTATTTGGACAAGAATATGCCTAGGGAGGACGAAAATGACCTAAATATTAGTTCAATGAAACAAACAAACTTATTGGATGCACAAGATTGGTTAAAAACCCTAATTGGAGAAGAATAAGCCTAGCGAGGACGAAAAAGACCTAATTGATCATCAAATGACACAAACACACCTATTGGATGCACAAGATTGGTTAAAAACCCTAATTGGACAAGAATATGCCTAGGGAGGACGAAAATGACCTAAATATTAATTCAATGACACAAACAAAGTTATTGGATGCACAAGATTGGTTAAAAACCCTAATTGGACAAGAATAAGTCTAGGGAGGACGAAAATGCCCTAATTGATCATCCAATGACACAATCACACCTATTGGATGCACAAGATTGGTTAAAAACCCTAATTGGACAAGAATAAGCCTAGGGAGGACGAAAATGACCTAATTGATCATCCAATGACACAAACACACCTATTGGATGCACAAGATTGGTTAAAAACCCTAATTGGATAAGAATATGACTAGGGAGAACGTAGACGACCTAAATGTTAATTCAATGACACAAATGAACTTATTGGATGCACAAGATAGGTTAAAAACCCTAATTGGACAAGAATAAGCCTAGGGAGGATCAAAATGACCTAATTGATCATCCAATGACACAAACACACCTATTGGATGCACAAGATTGGTTAAAAACCCTAATTGGACAAGAATAAGCCTAGGGAGGACGAAAATGACCTAATTGATCATGCAATGACACAAACACACCTATTGGATGCAAAAGATTGGTTAAAAACCCTAATTGGACAAGAATATGCCTAGGGAGGACGAAAATGACCTAATTGATCATCCAATGACACAAACACACCTATTGGATGCACAAGATTGGTTAAAAACCCTAATTGGACAAGAATAAGCCTAGGGAGGACGAAAATGACCTAATTGATCATCCAATGACACAAAACAACCTATTGGATGCACAAGATTGGTTAAAAACCCTAATTGGACAAGAATAAGCCTAGGGAGGACGAAAATGACCTAATTGATCATCCAATGACACAAACACACCTATTGGATGCACAAGATTGGTTAAAAACCCTAGTTGGACAAGAACATGCCTAGGGAGGAGGAAAATGACGTAATTGATCATCCAATGACACTAATGAACTTATTTGATGCACAAGATTGGTTAAAAACCCATATTGGACAAGAATAAACCTAGGGAGGACGAAAATGACCTAATTGATCATCCAATGACACAAACACACCTATTGGATGCACAAGATTGGTTAAAAACCCTAATTGGACAAGAATAAGCCTAGGGAGGACGAAAATGACCTAATTGATCATCCAATGACACAAACACACCTATTGGATGCACAAGATTGGTTAAAAACCCTAATTGGACAAGAATAAGCGTGGGGAGGACGAAAATGACCTAATTGATCATCCAATGACACAAACACACCTATTGGATGCACAAGATTGGTTAAAAACCCTAATTGGACAAGAATAAGCCTAGGGAGGACGAAAATGACCTAATTGATCATCCAATGACACAAACACACCTATTGGATGCAAAAGATTGGTTTAAAACCCTAGTTGGACAAGAATATGCCTAAGGAGGACGAAAATGACCTAATTGATCATCCAATGACACAAATGAACTTATTGCATGCACAAGATTGGTTAAAAACCCTAATTTGACAAGAATAAGCCTAGGGAGAACGAAAATGACCTAATTGATCATCCAATGACACAAACACACCTATTGGATGCACAAGATTGGTTAAAAACCCTAATTGGACAAGAATAAGCCTAGGGAGGACGAAAATGACCTAATTGATCATCCAATGACACAAACACACCTATTGGATGCACAAGATTGGTTTAAAACCCTAGTTGGACAAGAATATGCCTAGGGAGGACGAAATTGACCTAATTGATCATCCAATGACACAAATGAACTTATTGGATGCACAAGATTGGTTAAAAACCCTAATTGGACAAGAATATGCCTAGGGAGGACGAAAATGACCTAATTGATCATCCAATGACACAAAAACACCTATTGGATGCACAAGATTGGTTAAAAACCCTAACTGGACAAGAATATGCCTAGGGAGGACGAAAATGACCTAATTGATCATCCAATGACACAAACACACCTATTGGATGCACAAGATTGGTTAAAAACCCTAATTGGACAAGAATAAGCCTAGGGAGGACGAAAATGACCTAATTGATCATCCAATGATACAAACACACCTATTGGATGCACAAGATTGGTTAAAAACCCTAGTTGTACAAGAACATGCCTAGGGAGGACGAAAATGACCTAATTGATCATCCAATGACACTAATGAACTTATTGGATGCACAAGATTGGTTAAAAACCCTAATTGGACAAGAATATGCCTAGGGAGGACGAAAATGACCTAATTGATCATCCAATGACACAAAAACACCTATTGGTTGCACAAGATTGGTTAAAAACCCTAACTGGACAAGAATATGCCTAGGGAGGACGAAAATGACCTAATTGATCATCCAATGACACAAACACACCTATTGGATGCACAAGATTGGTTAAAAACCCTAATTGGACAAGAATAAGCCTAGGGAGGACGAAAATGACCTAATTGATCATCCAATGATACAAACACACCTATTGGATGCACAAGATTGGTTAAAAACCCTAATTGGGCAAGAATATGCCTAGGGTGGACGAAAATGACCTAAATGTTAATCCAATGACACAAACACACCTATTGGATGCACAAGATTGGTTAAAAACCCTAATTGGACAAGAATAAGCCTAGGGAGGACGAAAATGACCTAATTGATCATCCAATGACACAAACACACCTATTGGATGCAAAAGATTGGTTAAAGACCCTAATTGGACAAAAATATGCCTTGGAAGGACGAAAATGACCTAATTGATCATCCAATGACACAAACACACCTATTGGATGCACAAGATTGGTTAAAAACCCTAATTGGACAAGAATAAGCCTAGGGAGGACGAAAATGACCTAATTGATCATCCAATGACACAAACAAACCTATTGGATGCACAAGATTGGTTAAAAATCCTACTTGGACAACAATAAGCCTAGGGAGGATCAAAATGACGTAATTGATCATCCAATGACACAAACACACCTATTGGATGCACAAGATTGGTTAAAAACCCTAATTGAACAAGAATAAGCCTAGGGAGGACAAAAATGACCTAATTGATCATCCAATGACACAAACACACCTATTGGATGCACAAGATTGGTTAAAAACCCTAATTGGATAAGAATATGACTAGGGAGGACGAAAATGACCTAAATGTTAATTCAATGACACAAATGAACTTATTGGATGCACAAGATTGGTTAAAAACCCTAATTGGACAAGAATAAGCCTAGGGAGGACGAAAATGACCAAATTGATCATCCAATGACACAAACAAACCTATTGGATGCACAAGATTGGTTAAAAACCCTAATTGAACAAGAATAAGCCTAGGGAGGACGAAAATGACCTAATTGATCATCCAATGACACAAACACACCTATTGGATGCACAAGATTGGTTAAAAACCCTCATTGGATAAGAATATGACTAGGGAGGACGAAAATGACCTAAATGTTAATCCAATGACACAAATGAACCTATTGGATGCACAAGATAGGTTAAAAACCCTAATTGGTCGAGAATAAGCTTCGGGAGGACGAAAATGACCTAATTGATCATCCAATGACACAAACACACCTATTGGATGCACATGATTGGTTAAAAACCCTAATTGGATAAGAATATGACTAGGGAGGACGAAAATGACCTAAATGTTAATTCAATGACACAAATGAACTTATTGGATGCACAAGATTGGTTAAAAACCCTAATTGGACAAGAATAAGCCTAGGGAGGATCAAAATGACCTAATTGATCATCCAATGACACAAACACACCTATTGGATGCACAAGATTGGTTAAAAACCCCAATTGGATAAGAATATGACTAGGGAGGACGAAGATGACCTAAATGTTAATTCAATGACACAAATGAACTTATTGGATGCACAAGATTGGTTAAAAACCCTAATTGGACAAGAATAAGCCTAGGGAGGATGAAAATGACCTAATTGATCATCCCATGACACAAACACACCTATTGGATGGACAAGATTGGTTAAAAACCCCAATTGGATAAGAATATGACTAGGGAGGACGAAGATGACCTAAATGTTAATTCAATGACACAAATGAACTTATTGGATGCACAAGATTGGTTAAAAACCCTAATTGGACAAGAATAAGCCTAGGGAGGATCAAAATGACCTAATTGATCATCCAATGACACAAACACACCTATTGGATGCACAAGATTGGTTAAAAACCCTAATTGGACAAGAATAAGCCTAGGGAGGACGAAAATGACCTAATTGATCATCCCATGACACAAACACACCTATTGGATGCACAAGATTGGTTAAAAACCCTAGATGGACAAGAATAAGCCTAGGGAGGTCGAAAATGCACTAATTGATCATCCAATGACACAAACACTCCTATTGGATGCACAAGATTGGTTAAAAACCCTAATTGAACAAGAATAAGCCTAGGGAGGACGAAAATGACCTAATTGATCATCCAATGACACAAACACACCTATTGGATGCACAAGATTGGTTAAAAACCCTAATTGGATAAGAATAAGCCTAGGGAGGATCAAAATGACCTAATTGATCATCCAATGACACAAACACACCTATTGGATGCACAAGATTGGTTAAAAACCCTAATTGGACAAGAATAAGCCTAGGGAGGACGAAAATGACCTAATTGATCATCCCATGACACAAACACACCTATTGGATGGACAAGATTGGTTAAAAACCCTAATTGCACAAGAATAAGCCTAGGGAGGACGAAAATGACCTAATTGATCAACCAATGACACAAACACTCCTATTGGAAGCACAAGATTGGTTAAAAACCCTAATAGAACAAGAATAAGCCTAGGGAGGACGAAAATGACCTAATTGATCATCCAATGACACAAACACACCTATTGGATGCACATGATTGGTTAAAAATCCTAATTGGATAAGAATATGACTAGGGAGGACGAAGATGACCTAAATGTTAATTCAATGACACAAATGAACTTATTGGATGCACAAGATTGGTTAAAAACCCTAATTGGACAAGAATAAGCCTAGGGAGGATCAAAATGACCTAATTGATCATCCAATGACACAAACACACCTATTGGATGCACAAGATTTGTTAAAAACCCTAATTGGACAAGAATAAGCCTACGGAGGACGAAAATGACCTAATTGATCATCCCATGACACAAACACACCTATTGGATGGACAAGATTGGTTAAAAACCCTAATTGGACAAGAATAAGCCTAGGGAGGTCGAAAATGACCTAATTGATCAACCAATGACACAAACACTCCTATTGGATGCACAAGATTGGTTAAAAACCCTAATTGAACAAGAATAAGCCTAGGGAGGACGAAAATGACCTAATTGATCATCCAATGACACAAACACACCTATTGGATGCACAAGATTGGTTAAAAACCCTAATTGGATAAGAATATGACTAGGGAGGACGAAAATGACCTAATTGTTAATCCAATGACTCAAATGAACCTATTGCATGCACAAGATAGGTTAAAAACCCTAATTGGACAAGAATAAGCCTAGGGAGGAAGAAAATGACTTAATTGATCATCCAATGACACAAACACACCTATTGGATGCACAAGATTGGTTAAAAACCCTAATTGGACAAGAATAAGCCTAGGGAGGATCAAAATGACCTAATTGATCATCCAATGACACAAACACACCTATTGGATGCACAAGATTGGTTAAAAACCCTAATTGGACAAGAATACACCTAGGGAGGACGATAATGACCTAATGGATCATCCAATGACACAAACACACCTATTGGATGCACAAGATTGGTTAAAAACCCTAATTGGACAAGAATATGACTAGGGAGGACGAAAATGACCTAAATGTTAATCCAATGACACAAATGCACGTATTGGATGCACAAGATTGGTTAAAAACCCTAATTGGACAAGAATAAGCCTAGGGAGGACGAAAATGACCTAATTGATCATCCAATGACACAAACACACCTATTGGATGCACAAGATTGGTTAAAAACCCTAATTGGACAAGAATAAGCCTAGGGAAGACGAAAATGACCAAATTGATCATCCATTGCCACAACCACACCTATTGGATGCACAAGATTGGTTAAAAACCCTAATTGGACAAGAATATGCCTAGGGAGGACGAAAATGACCTAATTGATCATCCAATGACACAAACACACCTATTGGATGCACAAGATTGGTTAAAAACCCTAATTGGACAAGAATAAGCCTAGGGAGGACGAAAATGACCTAATTGATCATCCAATGACACAAACACACCTATTGGATGCACAAGATTGGTTAAAAATCCTAATTGGACAACAATAAGCCAAGGAAGGACGAAAATGACCTAATTGATCATCCATTGCCACAAACACACCTATTGGATGCACAAGATTGGTTAAAAACCCTAATTGGACAAGAATATGCCTAGGGAGGACGAAAATGACCTAAATATTAATTCAATGACACAAACAAACTTATCGGATGCACAAGATTGCTTAAAAACCCTAATTGGACAAGAATAGGCCTACGGAGGGCGAAAATGACCTAATTGATCATCCAAAGAAACAAACACACCTATTGGATGCACAAGATTGGTTAAAAACCCTAATTGGACAAGAATAAGCCTAGGGAGGACGAAAATGACCTAATTGATCATCCAATGACACAAACACACCTATTGGATGCACAAGATTGGTTAAAAACCCTAATTGGACAAGAATAAGCCTAGGGAGGACGAAAATGACCTAATTGATCATCCAATGACACAAATACGCCTATTAGATGCACAAGATTGGTTTAAAACCCTAGTTGGACAAGAATATGCCTAGGGAGGACGAAAATGACCTAATTGATCATCCAATGACAGAAATGAACTTATTGGATGCACAAGATTGGTTAAAAATCCTAATTGGACAAGAATAAGCATAGAAAGGACGAAAATGACCTAATTGATCATCCAATGACACAAACACACCTATTGGATGCACAAGATTGGTTAAAAACCCTAATTGGACAAGAATAAGCCTAGGGAGGACGAAAATGACCTAATTAATCATCCAATGACACAAACAAACCTATTGGATGCACAAGTTTGGTTAAAAACCCTAATTGAACAAGAATAAGCCTAGGGAGGACGAAAATGAACTAAATGTTAATTCAATGACACAAATGAACTTATTGGATGCACAAGATTGGTTAAAAACCCTAATTGGACAAGAATAAGCCTAGGGAGGTCGAAAATGACCAAATTGATCATCCAATGACACAAACAAACCTATTGGATGCACAAGATTGGTTAAAAACCCTAATTGAACAAGAATAAGCCTAGGGAGGACGAAAATGACCTAATTGATCATCCAATGACACAAACACACCTATTGGATGCACAAGATTGGTTAAAAACCCTAATTGGACAAGAATAAGCCTAGGGAGGATGAAAATGACCTAATTGATCATCCAATGACACAAACACACCTATTAGATGCACAAGATTGGTTAAAAACCCTAATTGGAGAAGAATAAGCCTAGGGAGGACGAAAATGACCTAATTCATCATCCAACGACACAAACACACCTATTGGATGCACAAGATTTGTTAAAAATCCTAATTGGACAAGAATATGCCTAGTGAGGACGAAAATGACCTAAATATTAATTCAATGACACAAACAAACTTATCAGATGCACAAGATTGGTTAAAAACCTTAATTGGACAAGATTAAGCCTAGGGACGACGAAAATGACCGAATTGATCATCCAATGACACAAACACACCTATTAGATGCACAAGATTGGTTAAAAACCCTAATTGGACAAGAATAAGCCTAGGGAGGACGAAAATGACCTAATTGATCATCCAATGACACAAACACACCTATTGGATGCACAAGATTGGTTAAAAACCCTAATTGGACAAGAATAAGCCTAGGGAGGACGAAAATGACCTAATTGATCATCCAATGACACAAACACACCAATTGGATGCACAAGATTCGTTAAAAACCCTAATTGGACAAGAATATGCCTAGGGAGGACGAAAATGACCTAATTCATCATCCAATGACTCAAACACACCTATTGGATGCACAAGATTGGTTAAAAACCCTAATTGGACAAGAATATGCCTAGGGAGGACGAAAATGACCTAAATGTTAATCCAATGACACAACTCAACTTATTGGATGCACAAGATTGGTTAAAAACCCTAATTGGACAAGAATAAGCCTAGGGAGGATCAAAATGACCTAATTGATCATCCAATGACACAAACACACCTATTGGATGCACAAGATTGGTTAACAACCCTAATTGGACAAGAATAATCCTAGGGATCATGAAAATGACCTAATTGATCATCCAATGACACAAACACACCTATTGGATGCACAAGATTGGTTAAAAACCTTAATTGGACAAGAATAAGCCTGGACAAGAATAAGCCTGGGGTGGACGAAAATGACCAAATTGATCATCCAATGACACAAACAAACCTATTGGATGCACAAGATTGGTTAAAAACCCTAATTGAACAAGAATAAGCCTAGGGAGGACGAAAATGACCTAATTGATCATCCAATGACACAAACCTACCTTTTGGATGCACAAGATTGGTTAAAAACCCTAATTGGATAAGAATATGGCTAGGGAGGACGAAAATGACCTAAATGTTAATCAAATGACACAAATGAACCTATTGGATGCACAAGATAGGTTAAAAACCCTAATTGGTCGAGAATAAGCTTCGGGAGGACGAAAATGACCTAATTGATCATCCAATGACACAAACACACCTATTGGATGCACAAGATTGGTTAAAAACCCTAATTGGATAAGAATATGACTAGGGAGGACGAAAATGACCTAAATGTTAATTCAGTGACACAAATGAACTTATTGGATGCACAAGATTGGTTAAAAACCATAATTGGACAAGAATAAGCCTAGGGAGGATCAAAATGACCTAATTGATCATCCAATGACACAAACACACCTATTGGATGCACAAGATTGGTTAAAAACCCTAATTGGACAAGAATAAGCCTAGGGAGGACGAAAATGACCTAATTGATCATCCCATGACACAAACACACCTATTGGATGGACAAGATTGGTTAAAAACCCTAATTGGACAAGAATAAGCCTAGGGAGGTCGAAAATGACCTAATAGATCAACCAATGGCACAAACACTCCTATTGGATGCACAAGATTGGTTAAAAACCCTAATTGAACAAGAATAAGCCTAGGGAGGACGAAAATGACCTAATTGATAATCCAATAACACAAACACACCTATTGGATGCACAAGATTGGATAAAAACCCTAATTGGATAAGAATATGACTAGGGAGGACGAAAATGACCTAAATGTTAATCCAATGACACAAATGATGCTATTGGATGCACAAGATAGGTTAAAAACCCTAATTGGTCGAGAATATGCTTCTAGAGGACGAAAATGACCTAATTGATCATCCAATGACACAAACACACCTATTGGATGCACAAGATTGGTTAAAAACCCTAATTGGATAAGAATATGACTAGGGAGGACGAAAATGACCTAAATGTTAATTCAATGACACAAATGAACTTATTGGATGCACAAGATTGGTAAAAAACCCTAATTGGACAAGAATAAGCCTAGGGAGGATCAAAATGACCTAATTGATCATCCAATGACACAAACACACCTATTGGATGCACAAGATTGGTTAAAAACCCTAATTGGACAAGAATAAGCCTAGGGAGGACGAAAATGACCTAATTGATCATCCCATGACACAAACACACCTATTGGATGCACAAGATTGGTTAAAAACCCTAATTGGACAAGAATTAGCCTAGGGAGGTTGAAAATGACCTAATTGATCAACCAATGACACAAACACTCCTATTGGATGCACAAGATTGGTTAAAAACCCTAATTGAACAAGAATAAGCCTAGGGAGGACGAAAATGACCTAATTGATCATCCAATGACACAAACACACCTATTGGATGCACAAGATTGGTTAAAAACCCTAATTGGATAAGAATACGACTAGGGAGGACGAAAATGACCTAAACGTTAATCCAATGACACAAATGAACCTATTGCATGCACAAGATAGGTTAAAAACCCTAATTGGTCGAGAATAAGCTTCGGAAGGACGAAAATGACCTAATTGATCATCCAATGACACAAACACACCTATTGGAGGCACAAGATTGGTTAAAAACCCTAATTGGACAAGAATAAGCCTAGGGAGGAAGAAAATGACCTAATTGATCATCCCATGACACAAACACACCTATTGGATGCACAAGATTGGTTAAAAACCCTATTTGGACAAGAATAAGCCTAGGGAGGATGAAAATGACCTAATTGATCATCCAATGACACAACCAAACCTATTGGATGCACAAGATTGGTTAAAAACCCTAATTGAACTAGAATAAGCCTAGGGAGGATAAAAATGACCTAATTGATCATCCAATGACACAAACACACCTATTGGATGCACAAGATTGGTTAAAAACCCTAATTGGACAAGAATAAGCCTAGGGAGGATGAAAATGACCTAATTGATCATCCAATGACACAAACACACCTATTGGATGAACAAGATTGGTTAAAAACCCTAATTGGATAAGAATATGACTAGGGAGGACGAAGATGACCTAAATGTTAATTCAATGACACAAATGAACTTATTGGATGCACAAGATTGGTTAAAAACCCTAATTGGACAAGAATAAGCCTAGGGAGGATCAAAATGACCTAATTGATCATCCAATGACACAAACACACCTATTGGATGCACAAGATTGGTTAAAAACCCTAATTGGACAAGAATAAGCCTAGGGAGGACGAAAATGACCTAATTGATCATCCCATGACACAAACACACCTATTGGATGCACAAGATTGGTTAAAAACCCTAGATGGACAAGAATAAGCCTAGGGAGGTCGAAAATGCACTAATTGATCATCCAATGACACAAACACTCCTATTGGATGCACAAGATTGGTTAAAAACCCTAATTGAACAAGAATAAGCCTAGGGAGGACGAAAATGACCTAATTGATCATCCAATGACACAAACACACCTATTGGATGCACAAGATTGGTTAAAAACCCTAATTGGATAAGAATATGACTAGGGAGGACGAAAATGACCTAAATGTTAATCCAATGACACAAATGAACCTATTGGATGCACAAGATTGATTAAAAACCGTAATTGGTCGAGAATAAGCTTCAAGAGGACGAAAATGACCTAATTGATTATCCAAAGACACAAACACACCTATTTGATGCACAAGATGGGTTAAAAACCCTAATTGGACCAGAATAAGCCAAGGGAGGACGAAAATGACGTAATTGATCATCCAATGACACAAACAAACCTATTGGATGCACAAGATTGGTTACAAACCCTAATTGGAAAAGAATATGCCTAGGGAGGACGAAAATGACCTAATTGATCATCCAATAACACAAACACACCTATTGGATGCACAAGATTGGTTAAAAACCCTAATTGAACAAGAATAAGCCTAGGGAGGACGAAAATGACCTAATTGATCATCCAATGACACAAACACACCTATTGGATGCACAAGATTGGTTAAAAACCATAATTGGATAAGAATATGACTAGGGAGGACGAAAATGACCTAAATGTTAATTCAATGACACAAATGAACTTATTGGGTGCACAAGATTGGTTAAAAACCCTAATTGGTCGAGAATAAGCTTCGGGAGGACGAAAATGACCTAATTGATCATCCAATGACACGAACACACCTATTGGATGCACAAGATTGGTTAAAAACCCTAATTGGACAAGAATAAGCCTAGGGAGGAAGAAAATGACCTAATTGATCATCCAATGACACAAACACACCTATTGGATGCACAAGATTGGTTAAAAACCCTAATTGGACAAGAATAAGCCTAGGGAGGACGAAAATGACCTAATTGATCATCCAATGACACAAACACACCTATTGGATGCATAAGATTGGTTAAAAACCCTAATTGGATAAGAATATGACTAGGGAGGACGAAGATGACCTAAATGTTAATTCAATGACACAAATGAACTTATTTGATGCACATGATTGGTTAAAAACCCTAATTGGACAAGAATAAGCCTAGGGAGGATCAAAATGACCTAATTGATCATCCAATGACACAAACACACCTATTGGATGCACAAGATTGGTTAAAAACCCTAATTGGATAAGAATATGACTAGGGAGGACGAAAATGACCTAAATGTTAATCCAATGACACAAATGAACCTATTGCATGCACAAGATAGGTTAAAAACCCTAATTGGTCGAGAATAAGCTTCGGGAGGACGAAAATGACCTAATTAATCATCCAATGAACAAACACACCTATTGGAGGAACAAGATTGGTTAAAAACCCTAATTGGACAAGAATAAGCCTAGGGAGGAAGAAAATGACCTAATTGATCATCCAATGACACAAACTCACCTATTGGATGCACAAGATTGGTTAAAAACCCTAATTGGACAAGAATAAGCCTAGGGAGGATGAAAATGACCTAATTGATCATCCAATGACACAACCAAACCTATTGGATGCACAAGATTGGTTAAAAACCCTAATTGGACAAGAATAAGCCTAGGGAGGATGAAAATGACCTAATTGATCATCCAATGACACAAACACACCTATTGGATGCACAAGATTGGTTAAAAACCCTAATTGGACAAGAATAAGCCTAGGGAGGACGAAAATGACAAAATTGATCATCTAATGACACAAACCAACCTATTGGATGCACAAGATTGGTTAAAAACCCTAATTGAACAAGAATAAGCCTAGGGAGGACGAAAATGACCTAATTGATCATCCAATGACACAAACACACCTATTGGATGCACAAGATTGGTTAAAAACCCTAATTGGACAAGAATAAGCCTAGGGAGGACGAAAATGACCTAAATATTAATTCAATGACACAAACAAACTTGTTGGATGCACAAGATTGGTTAAAAACCCTAATTGGACAAGAATAAGCCTAGGGAGGACGAAAATGACCTAATTGATCATCCAATGACACAAACACACCTATTGGATGCACAAGATTGGTTAAAAACCCTAATTGGACAAGAATATGCCTAGGGAAGACGAAAATGACCTAAATGTTAATCCAATGACACAAATGAACTTATTGGATGCACGAGATTGGTTAAAAACCCTAATTGGACAAGAATAAGCCTAGGAAGGACTAAAATGACCTAATTGATCATCCAATGACACAAACACACCTATTGGATGCAAAAGATTGGTTAAAAACCCTAATTTGACAAGAATAAGCCTAGGGAGGACGAAAATGACCTAATTGATCATCCAATGACACAAACACACCTATTGGATGCAAAAGATTGGTTAAAAACCCTAATTGGACAAGAATAAGCCTAGGGAGGACGAAAATGACCTAATTGATCATCCAATGACACAAACACACCTATTGGATGCAAAAGATTGGTTAAAAACCCTAATTGGACAAGATGATGCCTAGAGAGGACGAAAATGACCTAAATATGAATTCAATGACACAAACAAACTTATTGGATGCACAAGATTGGTTAAAAACCCTAATTGGAGAAGAATATGCCTAGGGAGGACGAAAATGACCTAAATATTAATTCAATGACACAAACAAATTTATTGGATGCACAAGATTGGTTAAAAACCTTAATTGGACAAGAATAAGCCTAGGGAGGACAAAAATGACCTAATTGATCATCCAATGACACAAATGAACTTATTGGATGCACAAGATTGGTTAAAAACCCTAATTGGACAAGAATAAGCCTAGGGAGGACGAAAATGACCTAATTGATCATCCAATGACACAAACACACCTATTGGATGCACAAGATTGGTTAAAAACCCTAATTGGACAAGAATAAGCCTAGGGAGGACGAAAATGACCTAATTGATCATCCAATGACACAAACACACCTATTGGATGCACAAGATTGGTTAAAAACCCTAATTGGACAAGAATATTCCTAGGGAGGACGAAAATGACCTAATTGATCATTCAATGATACAAATGAACTCATTGGATGCACAAGATTGGTTAAAAACCCTAATTGGACAAGAATAAGCCTAGGGAGGACGAAAATGACCTAATTGATCATCCAATGACACAAACACACCTATTGGATGCACAAGATTGGTTAAAAACCCTAATTGGACAAGAACAAGCCTAGGGAGGACGAAAATGACCTAAATGTTAATCCAATGACACAAACACACCTATTGGATGCACAACATTGGTTAAAAACCCTAATTGGACTAGAATAAGCTTAGGGAGGACGAAAATGACCTAATTGATCATCCAATGTCACAAACACACCTATTGGAAGCACAAGATTGGTTAAAAACCCTAATTGGACAAGAATATGACTAGGAAGGACGAAAATGACCTAAATGTTAATCCAATGACAGAAATGAACTTATTGGATGCACAAGATTGGTTAAAAACCCTAATTGGACAAGAATAAGCCTAGGGAGGACGAAAATGACCTAATTGATCATCCAATGACACAAACACACCTATTGGATGCACAAGATTGGTTAAAAACCCTAATTGGACAAGAATATGCCTAGGGAGGAGGAAAATGACCTAAAAATTAATTCAATGACACAAACAAAGTTATTGGATGCACAAGATTGGTTAAAAACCCTAATTGGACAAGAATAAGCCTAGGGAGGACGAAAATGACCTAATTGATCATCCAATGACACAAACACACCTATTGGATGCACAAGATTGGTTAAAAACCCTAATTGGACAAGAATAAGCCTAGGGAGGATGAAAATTACCTAAATGTTAATCCAATGACACAAATGAACTTATTGGATGCACAAGATTGGTTAAAAACCCTAATTGGTCGAGAATAAGCTTCGGGAGGACGAAAATGACCTAATTGATCATCCAATGACACAAACACACCTATTGGATGCACAAGATTGGTTAAAAACCCTAATTGGACAAGTATAAGCCTAGGGAGGAAAAATATGACCTAATTGATCATCCAATGAAACAAACACACCTATTGGATGCACAAGATTGGTTAAAAACCCTAATTGGACAAGAATAAGCCTAGGGAGGACGAAAATGACCTAATTGATCATCCAATGACACAAACACACCTATTGGATGCACAAGATTGGTTAAAATCCCTAATTGGATAAGAATATGACTAGGGAGGACGAAAATGACATAAATGTTAATTCAATGACACAAATGAACTTATTGGATGCACAAGATTGGTTAAAAATTCTAATTGGACAAGAATAAGCCTAGGGAGGATCAAAATGACCTAATTGATCATCCAATGACACAAACACACCTATTGGATGCACAAGATTGGTTAAAAACCCTAATTGGACAAGAATAAGCCTAGGGAGGACGAAAATGACCTAATTCATCATCCCATGACACAAACACACCTATTGGATGCACAAGATTGGTTAAAAACCCTTATTGGACAAGAATAAGCCTAGGGAGGTCGAAAATGACCTAATTGATCAACCATTGACACAAACACTCCTATTGGATGCACAAGATTGGTTAAAAACCCTAATTGAACAAGAATAAGCCTAGGGAGGACGAAAATGACCTAATTGATCATCCAATGACACAAATACACCTATTGGATGCACCAGATTGGTTAAAAACGTTAATTGGACAAGAATATGACTAGGGAGGACGAAAATGACCTAAATGTTAATCGAAAGACAGAAATGAACCTATTGGATGCACAAGATAGGTTAAAAACCCTAATTGGTCAAGAATAAGCTTCGGGAGGACCAAAATGACCTAATTGATCATCCAATGACACAAACACACCTATTGGATGCACAAGATTGGTTAAAAACCCTAATTGGACAAGAATAAGCCTAGGGAGGAAGAAAATGACCTAATTGATCATCCAATGACACAAACACACCTATTGGATGCACAAGATTGGTTAAAAACCCTAATTGGACAAGAATAAGCCTAGGGAGGACGAAAATGACCTAATTGATCATCCAATGACACAAACAAACCTATTGGATGCACAAGATTGGTTAAAAACCCTAATTGAACAAGAATAAGCCTAGGGAGGACGAAAATGACGTAATTGATCATCCAATGACACAAACACACCTATTGGATGCACAAGATTGGTTAAAAACCTTAATTGGACAAGAATAAGCCTAGGGAGGACGAAAAATACCTAATTGATCATCTAATGACACAAACACACCTATTGGATACTCAAGATTGGTTAAAAACCCTAATTGGACAAGAATATGCCTAGGGAGGACGAAAATGACCTAAATGTTAATCCAATGACACAAATGAACTTATTGGGTGCACAAGATTGGTTAAAAACCCTAATTGGTCGAGAATAAGCCTTGGGAGGACGAAAATGACCTACATGGTCATCCAATGACACAAACACACCTATTGGATGCACTAGATTGGATAAAAACCCTAAATGGACAAGAATATGCCTAGGGAGGACAAAAATGACCTAAATGTTAATTCAATGACACAAATGAACTTATTGGATGGACAAGATTGGTTAAAAACCCTAATTGGACAAGAATAAGCCTAGGGAGGATGAAAATGACCTAATTGATCATCCAATGACACAAACACACCTATTGGATGCACAAGATTTGTTAAAAACCCTAATTGGACAAGAATAAGCCTAGGGAGGATGAAAATGACCAAATTGATCATCCAATGACACAAACAAACCTATTGGATGCACAAGATTGGTTAAAAACCCTAATTGAACAAGAATAAGCCTAGGGAGGACGAAAATGACCTATTTGATCATCCAATGACACAAACATACCTATTGGATGCACAAGATTGGTTAAAAACCCTAATTGGATAAGAATATGACTAGGGAGGACGAAAATGACCTAACTGTTAATTCAATGACACAAATGAACTTATTGGATGCACAAGATTGGTTAAAAACCCTAATTGGACAAGAATAAGCCTGGGGAGGATGAAAATGACCTAATTGATCATCCAATAACACAAACACACCTATTGGATGCACAAGATTGGTTAAAAACCCTAATTGAACAAGAATAAGCCTAGGGAGGACGAAAATGACGTAATTGATCATCCAATGACACAAACACACCTATTGGATGCACAAAATTGGTTTAAAACCCTAATTGGACAAGAATAAGCCTAGGCAGGACAAAAATGACCTAAATGTTAATTCAATGACACAAATGAACTTATTGAATGCACAAGATTGGTTAAAAACCCTAATTGGACAAGAATAAGCCTAGGGAGGATGAAAATGACCTAATTGATCATCCAATGACACAAACACACCTATTGGATGAACAAGATTGGTTAAAAACCCTAATTGGATAAGAATATGACTAGGGAGGACGAAGATGACCTAAATGTTAATTCAATGACACAAATGAACTTATTGGATGCACAAGATTGGTTAAAAACCCTAATTGGACAAGAATAAGCCTAGGGAGGATCAAAATGACCTAATTGATCATCCAATGACACAAACACACCTATTGGATGCACAAGATTGGTTAAAAACCCTAATTGGACAAGAATAAGCCTAGGGAGGATGAAAATTACCTAAATGTTAATCCAATGACACAAATGAACTTATTGGATGCACAAGATTGGTTAAAAACCCTAATTGGTCGAGAATAAGCTTCGGGAGGACGAAAATGACCTAATTGATCATCCAATGACACAAACACACCTATTGGATGCACAAGATTGGTTAAAAACCCTAATTGGACAAGTATAAGCCTAGGGAGGAAAAATATGACCTAATTGATCATCCAATGAAACAAACACACCTATTGGATGCACAAGATTGGTTAAAAACCCTAATTGGACAAGAATAAGCCTAGGGAGGATGAAAATGACCTAATTGATCATCCAATGACACAAACAAACTATTGGATGAACAAGATTGGTTAAAAACCCTAATTGAACAAGAATAAGCCTAGGGAGGACGAAAATGACGTAATTGATCATCCAATGACACAAACACACCTATTGGATGCACAAGATTGG
>JBBPBR010001851.1:11824-62459 GCA_037974775.1 Cicer pinnatifidum | reverse complement strand
ATCCTCCCTAGGCTTATTCTTGTCCAATTAGGGTTTTTAACCAATCTTGTGCATCCAATAAGTTCATTTGTGTCATTGAATTAACATTTAGGTCATTTTCGTCCTCCCTAGTCCTATTCTTATCCAATTAGGGTTTTTAACCAATCTTGTGCATCCAATAGGTGTGTTTGTGTCATTGGATGATCAATTTGGTCATTTTCAACCTCCCTAGGCTTATTCTTGTCCAATTAGGGTTTTGAACCAATCTTGTGCATCCAATAGGTGTGTTTGTGTCATTGGATGATCAATTAGGTCTTTTTCATCCTCCCTAGGCTTATTCTTGTCCAATTAGGGTTTTTAACCAATCTTGTGCATCCAATAGGTGTGTTTGTGTCATCGGATGATCAATTACGTCATTTTCGTCCTCCCTAGGCTTATTCTTGTTCAATTAGGGTTTTTAACAAATCTTGTGCATCCAATAGGTTTGTTTGTGTCATTGGATGATCAATTAGGTCATTTTCGTCCTCCCTAGGCTTATACGTGTCCAATTAGGGTTTTTAACCAATCTTGTGCATCCAATAGGTGTGTTTGTGTCATTGGATGATCAATTAGGTCATTTTCTTCCTTCCTAGGCTTATTCTTGTCCAATTAGGGTTTTTAACCAATCTTGTGCATCCAATAGGTGTGTTTGTGTCATTGGATGATCAATTAGGTCATTTTGGTCCTCCCGAAGCTTATTCTCGACCAATTAGGGTTTTAACCTATCTTGTGCGTCCAATAGGTTCATTTCTGTCATTGGATTAACATTTAGGTCATTTTCGTCGTCCCTAGTCATATTCTTGTTTAATTAGGGTTTTTAACCAATCTTGTGCATCCAATAGGTGTGTTTGTGTCATTGGATGATCAATTAGGTCATTTTCGTCCTCCCTAGGCTTATTCTTGTTCAATTAGGGTTTTTAACCAATCTTGTGCATCCAATATGAGTGTTTGTGTCATAGGTTGATCAATTAGGTCATTTTCGACCTCCCTAGGCTTATTCTTGTCCAATTAGGGTTTTTAACCAATCTTGTGCATCCAATAGGTGTGTTTGTGTCATGGGATGATCAATTAGGTCATTTTCGTCCTCCCTAGGCTTATTCTTGTCCAACTAGGGTTTTTAACTAATCTTGTGCAACCAATAGGTGTGTTTGTGTCATTGGATGATCAATTAGGTCATTTTGATCCTCCCTAGGCTTATTCTTGTCCAATTAGGGTTTTTAACCAATCTTGTGCATCCAATAAGTTCATTTGTGTCATTGAATTAACATTTAGGTCATTTTCGTCCTCCCTAGGCATATTCTCGTCCAATTAGGGTTTTTAACCAATCTTGAGCATCCAATAGGTGTGTTTGTGTCATTGGATGATCAATTAGGTCATTTTCGTCCTCCCTAGGCTTATTCTTGTTCAATTAGGGTTTTTAACCAATCTTGTGCATCCAACAGGTGTGTTTGTGTCATTGGATGATCAATTAGGTCATTTTCATCCTCCCTAGGCTTATTCTTGTCCAATTTGGATTTTTAACCAACCTTGTGCATCCAATAGGTGTGTTTGTGTCATTGGATGATCAATTAGGTCATTTTGATCCTCCCTAGGCTTATTCTTGTCCAATTAGGGTTTTTAACCAATCTTGTGCATCCAATAAGTTCATTTGTGTCATTGAATTAACATTTAGGTCATTTTCGTCCTCCCTAGGCATATTCTTGTCCAATTAGGGTTTTTAACCAATCTTGACCATCCAATAGGTGTGTTTGTGTCATTGGATGATCAATTAGGTCATTTTCGTCCTCCCTAGGCTTATTCTTGTCCAATTAGGGTTTTTAACCAATCTTGTGCATCCAATAGGTGTGTTTGTGTCATTGGATGATCAATTAGGTCATTTTCGTCCTCCCTAGGCATATTCTTGTCCAATTAGGGTTTTTAACCAATCTTGTGCATCCAATAGGTGTGTTTGTGTCATTGGATGATCAATTAGGTCATTTTTGTCCTCCCTAGGCTTATTCTTGTCCAATTAAGGTTTTTAATCAATCTTGTGCATCCAATAACTTGAGTTGTGTCATTGGATTAACATTTAGGTCATTTTCGTCCTCCCTAGGCTTATTCTTGTCCAATTAGGGTTTTTAACCAATCTTGTGCATCCAATATGTGTGTTTGTGTCATTGGATGAATAATTAGGTCATTTTCGTCCTCTCTAGGCATATTATTGTCCAATTAGGATTTTTAACCAATCTTGTGCATCCAATAGGTGTGTTTGTGTCATTGGATGATCAATTAGGTCATTTTCGTCCTCCCTAGGCATATTCTTGTCCAATTAGGGTTTTTAACCAATCTTGTGCATCCAATAGGTGTGTTTGTGTCATTGGATGATCAATTAGGTCATTTTCGTCCTCCCTAGGCTTATTCTTGTCCAATTAGGGTTTTTAACCAATCTTGTGCATCCAATAAGTTGAGTTGTGTCATTGGCTTAACATTTAGGTCATTTTCATTCTCCCTAGGCTTATTCTTGTCCAATTAGGTTTTTAACCAATCTTGTGCATCCAATAAGTTCATTTGTGTCATTGGATGATCAATTAGGTCATTTTCGTCCTCCCTAGACATATTCTTGTCCAGGTAGGGTTTTTAACCAATCTTGTGCATCCAATAGGTGTGTTTGTGTCATTGGATGATCAATTAGGTCATTTTCGTCCTCCCTAGGCATATTCTTGTCCAATTAGGGTTTTTAACCAATCTTGTGCATCCAATAGGTGTGTTTGTGTCATTGGATGATCAATTAGGTCATTTTCGTCCTCCTTAGGCATATTCTTGTCCAATTAGGGTTTTTAACGAATCTTGTGCATCCAATAGGTGTGTTTGTGTCATTGGATGATCAATTAGTTCATTTTCGTCCTCCCTAGGCTTATTCTTGTCCAATTAGGGTTTTTAACGAATCTTGTGCATCCAATAGGTGTGTTTGTGTCATTGGATGATCAATTAGTTCATTTTCGTCCTCCCTAGGCATATTCTTGTCCAATTAGGGTTTTTAACCAATCTTGTGCATCCAATAGGTGTGTTTGTGTCATTGGATGATCAATTAGGTCATTTACGTCCTCCCTAGGCTTATTCTTGTCAAATTAGGGTTTTTAACCAATCTTGTGCATCCAATAGGTGTGTTTGTGTCATTGGATGATCAATTAGGTCATTTTCGTCCTCCCTAGGCATATTCTTGTCCAATTAGGGTTTTTAACCAATCTTGTGCATCCAATAGGTGTGTTTTTGTCAATGGATGATCAATTAGGTCATTTTCGTCCTTCCTAGTCTTATTCTTGTCCAATTGGGGTTTTTAACCAATCTTGTGCATCCAATAGGTGTGTTTGTGTCATTGGATGATCAATTAGGTCATTTTCGTCCTCCCTAGGCATATTCTTGTCCAATTAGGGTTTTTAACCAATCTTGTGCATCCAATAGGTGTGTTTTTGTCAATGGATGATCAATTAGGTCATTTTCGTCCTTCCTAGTCTTATTCTTGTCCAATTATGGTTTTTAACCAATCTTGTGCATCCAATAGGTGTGTTTGTGTCATTGGATGATCAATTAGGTCATTTTCGTCCTCCCTAGGCATATTCTTGTCCAATTAGGGTTTTTAACCAATCTTGTGCATCCAATAGGTGTGTTTTAGTCATTGGATGATCAATTAGGTCATTTTCGTCCTCCCTAGGCTTATTCTTGTCCAATTAGGGTTTTTAACCAATCTTGTGCATCCAATAGGTGTGTTTGTGTCATTGGATGATCAATTAGGTCATTTTCGTCCTCCCTAGGCTTATTCTTGTCCAATTAGGGTTTTTAACCAATCTTGTGCATGCAATAGGTGTGTTTGTGTCATTGGATGATCAATTTGGTCATTTTCGTCCTCCCTAGGCTTATTCTTGTCCAATTAGGGTTTTTAACCAATCTTGTGCATCCAATAGGTGTGTTTGTGTCATTGGATGATCAATTAGGTCATTTTCTTCCTCCCTAGGCTTATTCTTGTCCAATTAGGGTTTTTAACTAATCTTGTGCATCCAATAGGTGTGTTTGTGTCATTGGATGATCAATTAGGTCATTTTTGTCCTCCCTAGGCTTATTCTTGTCCAATTAGGGTTTTTAACCAATCTTGTGCATCCAATAGGTGTGTTTGTGTCATTGGATGATCAATTAGGTCATTTTCGTCCTCCCTAGGCATATTCTTGTCCAATTAGGGTTTTTAACCAATCTTGTGCATCCAATAGGTGTGTTTGTGTCATTGGATGATCAATTAGGTCATTTTCGTCCTCCCTAGACTTATTCTTGTCCAATTAGGGTTTTTAACAAATCTTGTGCATCCAATATGTTCATTTGTGTCATTGGATGATCAATTAGGTCATTTTCGTCCTCCCTAGGCATATTCTTGTCCAAGTAGGGTTATTAACCATTCTTGTGCTTCCAATAGGTGTGTTAGTGTCATTTGATGATCAATTAGGTCATTTTCGTCCTCACTAGGCTTATTCTTGTCCAATTAGGGTTTTTAACCAATCTTGTGCATCCAATAGGTGTGTTTGTGTCATTGGATGATCAATTAGGTCATTTTCGTCCTCCCTAGGCATATTCTTGTCCAATTAGGGTTTTTAACCAATCTTGTGCATCCAATAGGTGTGTTTGTGTCGTAGGATGATCAATTAGGTTATTTTCATCCTCCCTATGCTTATTCTTGTCCAATTAGGGTTTTTTAACCAATCTTGTGCATCTAATAAGTTCATTTGTGTCATTGGATGATCAATTAGGTCATTTTCGTCCTCCCTAGGCTTATTCTTGTCCAATTAGGGTTTTTAACCAATCTTGTGCATCCAATAGGTGTGTTTGTGTCATTGGATGATCAATTAGGTCATTTTCGTCCTCCTTAGGCTTATTCTTTACCAATTAGGGTTTTTAACCAATCTTGTGCATCCAATAAGTTGAGTTGTGTCATTGGATTAGCATTTAGGTCATTTTCGTCCTCCCTAGGCTTATTCTTGTCCAATTACGGTTTTTAACCAATCTTGTGCATCCAATAAGTTCATTTGTGTCATTAAATTAACATTTAGGTCATTTTCGTTCTCCCTAGGCATATTCTTGTCCAATTAGGGTTTTTAACCAATCTTGTGCATCCAATAGGTGTGTTTGTGTCATTGGATGATCAATTAGGTCATTTTCGTCCTCCCTAGGCATATTCTTGTCCAATTAGGGTTTTTAACCAATCTTGTGCATCCAATAGGTGTGTTTGTGCCAATGGATGATCAATTAGGTCATTTTCATCCTCCCTAGGCTTATTCTTGTCCAATTAGGGTTTTTAACCAATCTTGTGCATCCAATAGGTGTGTTTGTGTCATTGGATGATCAATTAGGTCATTTTCGTCCTCCCTGGGCTTATTCTTGTTCAATTAGGGTTTTTAATCAATCTTGTGCATCCAATAGGTTTGTTTGTGTCATTGGATGATCAATTTGGTCATTTTCGTCCTCCCCAGGCTTATTCTTGTCCAATTAGGGTTTTTAACAATTCTTGTGCATCCAATAGGTGTGTTTGTGTCATTGGCTGATCAATTAGGTCATTTTCATCCTCCCTAGGATTATTCTTGTCCAATTAGGGTTTTTAACCAATCTTGTGCATCCAATAGGTGTGTTTGTGTCATTGGATGATCAATTAGGTCATTTTCGTCCTCCCTAGGCTTATTCTTGTTCAATTAGGGTTTTTATCCAATCTTGTGCATCCAATAGGTGTGTTTGTGTCATTGGATGATCAATTAGGTCATTTTCATCCTCCCTAGGCTTATTCTTGTCCAATTAGGGTTTTTAACCAATCTTGTGCATCCAATAAGTTCATTTGTGTCATTGAATTAACATTTAGGTCATTTTTGTCCTCCCTAGGCATATTCTTGTCCAATTAGGGTTTTTATCCAATCTTGTGCATCCAATAGGTGTGTTTGTGTCATTGGATGACCATTTAGGTCATTTTCGTCCTCCCGAGGCTTATTCTCGACCAATTAGGGTTTTTAACCAATCTTGTGCACCTAATAAGTTCATTTGTGTCATTGGATTAACATTTAGGTCATTTTCGTCCTCCCTAGGCATATTCTTGTGCAATTAGGGTTTTTAACCAATCTTGAGCATCCAATAGGTGTGTTTGTGTCATTGGATGATCAATTAGGTCATTTTCGTCCTCCCTAGGCTTATTCTTGTCCAATTAAGGTTTTTAACCAATCTTGTGCATCCAATAGGTGTGTTTGTGTCATTGGATGATCAATTACGTCATTTTCGTCCTCCCTAGGCTTATTCTTGTTCAATTAGGGTTTTTAACCAATCTTGTGCATCCAATAGGTTTGTTTGTGTCATTGGATGATCAATTTGGTCATTTTCGTCCTCCCTAGGCTTATTCTTGTCCAATTAGGGTTTTGAACCAATCTTGTGCATCCAATAGGTGTGTTTGTGTCATTGGATGATCAATTTGGTCATTTTCGTCCTCCCTAGGCTTATTCTTGTCCAATTAGGGTTTTGAACCAATCTTGTGCATCCAATAGGTGTGTTTGTGTCATTGGATGATCAATTAGGTCTTTTTCATCCTCCCTAGGCTTATTCTTGTCCAATTAGGGTTTTTAACCAATCTTGTGCATCCAATAGGTGTGTTTGTGTCATTGGATGATCAATTACGTCATTTTCGTCCTCCCTAGGCTTATTCTTGTTCAATTAGGGTTTTTAACCAATCTTGTGCATCCAATAGGTTTGTTTGTGTCATTGGATGATCAATTAGGTCATTTTCGTCCTCCCTAGGCTTATTCGTGTCCAATTAGGGTTTTTAACCAATCTTGTGCATCCAATAGGTGTGTTTGTGTCATTGGATGACCAATTAGGTCATTTTCTTCCTCCCTAGGCTTATTCTTGTCCAATTAGGGTTTTTAACCAATCTTGTGCATCCAATAGGTGTGTTTGTGTCATTGGATGATCAATTAGGTCATTTTGGTCCTCCCGAAGCTTATTCTCGACCAATTAGGGTTTTTAACCTATCTTGTGCATCCAATAGGTTCATTTCTGTCATTGGATTAACATTTAGGTCATTTTCGTCGTCCCTAGTCATATTCTTGTCCAATTAGGGTTTTTAACCAATCTTGTGCATCCAGTAGGTGTGTTTGTGTCATTGGATGATCAATTAGGTCATTTTCGTCCTCCCTAGGCTTATTCTTGTTCAATTAGGGTTTTTAACCAATCTTGTGCATCCAATATGAGTGTTTGTGTCATAGGTTGATCAATTAGGTCATTTTCGACCTCCCTAGGCTTATTCTTGTCCAATTAGGGTTTTTAACCAATCTTGTGCATCCAATAGGTGTGTTTGTGTCATGGGATGATCAATTAGGTCATTTTCGTCCTCCCTAGGCTTATTCTTGTCCAACTAGGGTTTTTAACTAATCTTGTGCATCCAATAGGTGTGTTTGTGTCATTGGATGATCAATTAGGTCATTTTGATCCTCCCTAGGCTTATTCTTGTCCAATTAGGGTTTTTAACCAATCTTGTGCATCCAATAAGTTCATTTGTGTCATTGAATTAACATTTAGGTCATTTTCGTCCTCCCTAGTCATATGCTTATCCAATTAGGGTTTTTAACCAATCTTGTGCATCCAATAGGTGTGTTTGTGTCATTGGATGATCAATTAGGTCATTTTCATCCTCCCTAGGCTTATTCTTGTTCAATTAGGGTTTTTAACCAATCTTGTGCATCCAATAGGTGTGTTTGTGTCATTGGATGATCAATTAGGTCATTTTCGTCCTCCCGAAGCTTATTCTCGACAAATTAGGGGTTTTAACCAATCTTGTGCATCCAATATGATTATTTGTGTCATTGGATTAACATTTAGGTCATTTTCGTCCTCCCTAGTCATATTCTTATCGAATTAGGGTTTTTAACCAATCTTGTGCATTCAATAGGTGTGTTTGTGTCATTGGATGATCAATTAGGTCATTTTCGTCCTCCCTAGGCTTATTCTTGTCCAATTAGGGTTTTTAACCAATCTTGTGCATCCAATAGGTGTGTTTGTGTCATTGGATGATCAATTAGGTCATTTTCGTCCTCCCTAGGCATATTCTTGTCCAATTAGGGTTTTTAACCAATCTTGTGCATCCAATAGGTGTGTTTGTGTCATTGGATGATCAATTAGGTCATTTTTGTCCTCCCTAGGCTTATTCTTGTCCAATTAAGGTTTTTAATCAATCTTGTGCATCCAATAACTTGAGTTGTGTCATTGGATTAACATTTAGGTCATTTTCGTCCTCCCTAGGCTTATTCTTGTCCAATTAGGGTTTTTAACCAATCTTGTGCATCCAATAAGTTCATTTGTGTCATTGGATTAACATTTAGGTCATTTTCGTCCTACCTAGGCATATTCTTGTCCAATTAGAGTTTTTGACCAATCTGGTGCATCCAATAGGTGTGTTTGTGTCATTGGATGATCAATTAGGTCATTTTCGTCCTCCCTAGGCTTATTCTTGTCCAATTAGGGTTTTTAACCAATCTTGTGCATCCAATAGGTGTGTTTGTGTCATTGGATGATCAATTAGGTCATTTTTCGTCCTCCCTAAGCTTATTCTTGTCCAATTAGGGTTTTTAACCAATCTTATGCATCCAATAGGTGTGTTTGTGTCATTGGATGATCAATTAGGTCATTTTCGTCCTCCCTAGGCTTATTCTTGTCCAATTAGGGTTTTTAACCAATCTTGTGCATCCAATAGGTGTGTTTGTGTCATTGGATGATCAATTAGGTCATTTTCGTCCTCCCTAGGCTTATTCTTGTCCAATTAGGGTTTTTAACCAATCTTGTGCATCCAATAGGTGTGTTTGTGTCATTGGATGATCAATTAGGTCATTTTCGTCCTCCCTAGGCATATTCTTGTCCAATTAGGGTTTTTAACCAATCTTGTGCATCCAATAGGTGTGTTGGTGTCATTGGATGATAAATTAGGTCATTTACGTCCTCCCTATGCTTATTCTTGTCCAATTAGGGTTTTTAACCAATCTTGAGCATCCAATAACTTTGTTTGTGTCATTGAATTAATATTTAGGTAATTTTCGTCCTCCATAGGCATATTCTTGTCCAATAAGGGTTTTTAACCAATCTTGTGCATCCAATAGGTGTGTTTGTGTCATTGGATGATCAATTAGGTCATTTTCGTCCTCCCTAGGCTTATTCTTGTCCAATTAGGGTTTTTAACCAATCTTGTGCATCCAATAGGTGTGTTTGTGTCATTGGATGATCAATTAGGTCATTTGCGTCCTCCCTAGGTATATTCTTGTCCAATTAGGGTTTTTAACCAATCTTGTGCATCCAATAGGTGTGTTTGTGTCATTGGATGATCAATTAGGTCATTTTCGTCCTCCCTAGGCATATTCTTGTCCAATTAGGGTTTTTAACCAATCTTGTGCATCCAATAGGTGTGTTTGTGTCATTGGATGATCAATTAGGTCATTTTCGTCCTCGCTAGGCGTATTCTTGTCCAATTAGGGTTTTTAACCAATCTTGTGCATCCAATAGGTGTGTTTGTGTCATTGGATGATCAATTAGGTCATTTTCGTCCTCCCTAGGCTTATTCTTGTCCAATTAGGGTTTTTAACCAATCTTGTGCATCCAATAAGTTGAGTTGTGTCATTGGATTAAGATTTAGGTCATTTTCGTTCTCCCTAGGCTTATTGTTGTCCAATTAGGGTTTTTAACCAATCTTTTGCATCCAATAAGTTCATTTGTGTTATTGGATTAACATTTAGGTCATATTCGTCCTCCCTAGGCATATTCTTGTCCAATTAGGGTTTTTAACCAATCTTGTGCATCCAATAGGTGTGTTTGTGTCATTGGATGATCAATTAGGTCATTTTCGTCCTCCCTAGGCATATTCTTGTCCAATTAGGGTTTTTAACCAATCTTGTGCATCCAATAGGTGTGTTTGTGTCATTGGATGATCAATTAGGTCATTTTCGTCCTCCCTAGGCTTATTTTTGTCCAATTAGGGTTTGTAACCAATCTTGTGCATCCAATAGGTGTGTTTGTGTCATTGGATGATCAATTAGGTCATTTTTGTCCTCCCTAGGCTTATTCTTGTCCAATTAGGGTTTTTAACCAATCTTGTGCATCCAATAGGTGTGTTTGTGTCATTGGATGATCAATTAGGTCATTTTCGTCCTCCCTAGGCATATTCTTGTCCAATTAGGGTTTTTAACCAATCTTGTGCATCCAATAGGTGTGTTTGTGTCATTGGATGATCAATTAGGTCATTTTCGTCCTCCCTAGACTTATTCTTGTCCAATTAGGGTTTTTAACAAATCTTGTGCATCCAATATGTTCATTTGTGTCATTGGATGATCAATTAGGTCATTTTCGTCCTCCCTAGGCATATTCTTGTCCAAGTAGGGTTATTAACCATTCTTGTGCTTCCAATAGGTGTGTTAGTGTCATTTGATGATCAATTAGGTCATTTTCGTCCTCACTAGGCTTATTCTTGTCCAATTAGGGTTTTTAACCAATCTTGTGCATCCAATAGGTGTGTTTGTGTCATTGGATGATCAATTAGGTCATTTTCGTCCTCCCTAGGCATATTCTTGTCCAATTAGGGTTTTTAACCAATCTTGTGCATCCAATAGGTGTGTTTGTGTCATTGGATGATCAATTAGGTCATTTTCGTCCTCCCTAGGCATATTCTTGTCTAGTTATGGTTTTTAACCAATCTTGTGCATCCAATAGGTGTGTTTGTGTCATTGGTTGATCAATTAGGTCATTTTCGTCCTCCCTAGGCTTATTCTTGTCCAATTAGGGTTTTTAACCAATCTTGTGCATCCAATAGGTGTGTTTGTGTCATGGGATGATCAATTAGGTCATTTTCGTCCTCCCTAGGCTTATTCTTGTCCAACTAGGGTTTTTAACTAATCTTGTGCAACCAATAGGTGTGTTTGTGTCATTGGATGATCAATTAGGTCATTTTGATCCTCCCTAGGCTTATTCTTGTCCAATTAGGGTTTTTAACCAATCTTGTGCATCCAATAAGTTCATTTGTGTCATTGAATTAACATTTAGGTCATTTTCGTCCTCCCTAGTCATATTCTTATTCAATTAGGGTTTTTAACCAATCTTGTGCATCCAATAGGTGTGTTTGTGTCATTGGATGATCAATTAGGTCATTTTGGTCCTCCCGAAGCTTATTCTCGACCAATTAGGGTTTTTAACCTATCTTGTGCATCCAATAGGTTCATTTCTGTCATTGGATTAACATTTAGGTCATTTTCGTCGTCCCTAGTCATATTCTTGTCCAATTAGGGTTTTTAACCAATCTTGTGCATCCAATAGGTGTGTTTGTGTCATTGGATGATCAATTAGGTCATTTTCGTCCTCCCTAGGCTTATTCTTGTTCAATTAGGGTTTTTAACCAATCTTGTGCATCCAATATGAGTGTTTGTGTCATAGGTTGATCAATTAGGTCATTTTCGACCTCCCTAGGCTTATTCTTGTCCAATTAGGGTTTTTAACCAATCTTGTGCATCCAATAGGTGTGTTTGTGTCATGGGATGATCAATTAGGTCATTTTCGTCCTCCCTAGGCTTATTCTTGTCCAACTAGGGTTTTTAACTAATCTTGTGCAACCAATAGGTGTGTTTGTGTCATTGGATGATCAATTAGGTCATTTTGATCCTCCCTAGGCTTATTCTTGTCCAATTAGGGTTTTTAACCAATCTTGTGCATCCAATAAGTTCATTTGTGTCATTGAATTAACATTTAGGTCATTTTCGTCCTCCCTAGTCATATTCTTATTCAATTAGGGTTTTTAACCAATCTTGTGCATCCAATAGGTGTGTTTGTGTCATTGGATGATCAATTTGGTCATTTTCGTCCTCCCTAGGCTTATTCTTGTCCAATTAGGGTTTTGAACCAATCTTGTGCATCCAATAGGTTTGTTTGTGTCATTGGATGATCAATTAGGTCTTTTTCATCCTCCCTAGGCTTATTCTTGTCCAATTAGGGTTTTTAACAATTCTTGTGCATCCAATAGGTGTGTTTGTGTCATTGGATGATCAATTACGTCATTTTCGTCCTCCCTAGGCTTATTCTTGTTCAATTAGGGTTTTTAACCAATCTTGTGCATCCAATAGGTTTGTTTGTGTCATTGGATGATCAATTAGGTCATTTTCGTCATCCCTAGGCTTATTCGTGTCCAATTAGGGTTTTTAACCAATCTTGTGCATCCAATAGGTGTGTTTGTGTCATTGGATGATCAATTAGGTCATTTTCTTCCTCCCTAGGCTTATTCTTGTCCAATTAGGGTTTTTAACCAATCTTGTGCATCCAATAGGTGTGTTTGTGTCATTGGATGATCAATTAGGTCATTTTGGTCCTCCCGAAGCTTATTCTCGACCAATTAGGGTTTTTAACCTATCTTGTGCATCCAATAGGTTCATTTCTGTCATTGGATTAACATTTAGGTCATTTTCGTCGTCCCTAGTCATATTCTTGTCCAATTAGGGTTTTTAACCAATCTTGTGCATCCAATAGGTGTGTTTGTGTCATTGGATGATCAATTAGGTCATTTTCGTCCTCCCTAGGCTTATTCTTGTTCAATTAGGGTTTTTAACCAATCTTGTGCATCCAATATGAGTGTTTGTGTCATAGGTTGATCAATTAGGTCATTTTCGACCTCCCTAGGCTTATTCTTGTCCAATTAGGGTTTTTAACCAATCTTGTGCATCCAATAGGTGTGTTTGTGTCATGGGATGATCAATTAGGTCATTTTCGTCCTCCCTAGGCTTATTCTTGTCCAACTAGGGTTTTTAACTAATCTTGTGCAACCAATAGGTGTGTTTGTGTCATTGGATGATCAATTAGGTCATTTTGATCCTCCCTAGGCTTATTCTTGTCCAATTAGGGTTTTTAACCAATCTTGTGCATCCAATAAGTTCATTTGTGTCATTGAATTAACATTTAGGTCATTTTCGTCCTCCCTAGTCATATTCTTATCCAATTAGGGTTTTTAACCAATCTTGAGCATCCAATAGGTGTGTTTGTGTCATTGGTTGATCAATTAGGTCATTTTCGTCCTCCCTAGGCTTATTCTTGTCCAATTAGGGTTTTTAACCAATCTTGTGCATCCAATAGGTGTGTTTGTGTCATTGGATGATCAATTAGATCATTTTCATCCTCCCTAGGCTTATTCTTGTCCAATTAGGGTTTTTAACCAATCTTGTGCATCCAATAAGTGTGTTTGTGTCATTGGATGATCAATTAGGTCATTTTCGTCCTCCCTAGGCTTATTCTTGTTCAATTAGGGTTTTTAACCAATCTTGTGCATCCAATAGGTTTGTTTGTGTCATTGGATGATCAATTTGGTCATTTTCGTCCTCCCTTGGCTTATTCTTGTCCAATTAGGGTTTTTAACCAATCTTGTGCATCCAATAGGTGTGTTTGTGTCATTGGATGATCAATTACGTCATTTTCGTCCTCCCTAGGCTTATTCTTGTTCAATTAGGGTTTTTAACCAATCTTGTGCATCCAATAGGTTTGTTTGTGTCATTGGATGATCAATTAGGTCATTTTCGTCATCCCTAGGCTTATTCGTGTCCAATTAGGGTTTTTAACCAATCTTGTGCATCCAATAGGTGTGTTTGTGTCATTGGATGATCAATTAGGTCATTTTCTTCCTCCCTAGGCTTATTCTTGTCCAATTAGGGTTTTTAACCAATCTTGTGCATCCAATAGGTGTGTTTGTGTCATTGGATGATCAATTAGGTCATTTTGGTCCTCCCGAAGCTTATTCTCGACCAATTAGGGTTTTTAACCTATCTTGTGCATCCAATAGGTTCATTTCTGTCATTGGATTAACATTTAGGTCATTTTCGTCGTCCCTAGTCATATTCTTGTCCAATTAGGGTTTTTAACCAATCTTGTGCATCCAATAGGTGTGTTTGTGTCATTGGATGATCAATTAGGTCATTTTCGTCCTCCCTAGGCTTATTCTTGTCCAATTATGGTTTTTAACCAATCTTGTGCATTCAATAGGTGTGTTTGTGTCATTGGATGATCAATTAGGTCATTTTCGTCCTCCCTAGGCTTATTCTTGTCCAATTATGGTTTTTAACCAATCTTGTGCATCCAATAGGTGTGTTTGTGTCATTGGATGATCAATTAGGTCATTTTAGTCCTCCCTAGGCTTATTCTTGTCCAATTAGGGTTTTTAACCAATCTTGTGCATCCAATAAGTTCATATGTGTCATTGGATTAACATTTAGGTATATTTTCGTCCTCCCTAGGCATATTCTTGTCCAATTAGGGTTTTTAACCAATCTTGTGCATCCAATAGGTGTGTTTGTGTCATTGGATGATCAATTAGGTCATTTTCGTCCTCCCTATGCTTATTCTTGTCCAATTAGGGTTTTTAACCAATCTTGTGCATCCAATAAGTTGAGTTGTGTCATTTGATTAACATTTTGGTCATTTTTGTCCTCCCTAGGCTTATTCTTGTCCAATTAGGGTTTTTAACCAATCTTGTGCATCCAATAGGTGTGTTTGTGTCATTGGATGATCAATTAGGTCATTTTCGTCCTCCCTAGGCATATTCTTGTCCAATTAGGGTTTTTAACCAATCTTGTGCATCCAATAGGTGTGTTTGTGTCATTGGATGATCAATTAGGTCATTTTCGTCCTCCCTAGGCTTATTCTTGTCCAATTAGGGTTTTTAACCAATCTTGTGCATCCAATAAGTTGAGTTGTGTCATTGGCTTAACATTTAGGTCATTTTCATTCTCCCTAGGCTTATTCTTGTCCAATTAGGTTTTTAACCAATCTTGTGCATCCAATAAGTTCATTTGTGTCATTGGATGATCAATTAGGTCATTTTCGTCCTCCCTAGACATATTCTTGTCCAGGTAGGGTTTTTAACCAATCTTGTGCATCCAATAGGTGTGTTTGTGTCATTGGATGATCAATTAGGTCATTTTCGTCCTCCCTAGGCATATTCTTGTCCAATTAGGGTTTTTAACCAATCTTGTGCATCCAATAGGTGTGTTTGTGTCATTGGATGATCAATTAGGTCATTTTCGTCCTCCTTAGGCATATTCTTGTCCAATTAGGGTTTTTAACGAATCTTGTGCATCCAATAGGTGTGTTTGTGTCATTGGATGATCAATTAGGTCATTTTCGTCCTCCCTAGGCTTATTCTTGTCCAATTAGGGTTTTTAAACAATCTTGTGCATCCAATAGGTGTGTTTGTGTCTTTGGATGATCAATTAGGTCATTTTCGTTCTCCGTAGGCTTATTCTTGTCCAATTAGGGTTTTTAACCAATCTTGTGCATCCGATAAGTTTGTTTGTGTCATTGAATTAATATTTAGGTCATTTTCGTCCTCCCTAGGCATATTCTTGTCCAATTAGGGTTTTTAACCAATCTTGTGCATCCAATAGGTGTGTTTGTGTCATTGGATGATCAATTAGGTCATTTTCGTCCTCCCTAGGCTTATTCTTCTCCAATTAGGGTTTTTAACCAATCTTTTGCATCCAATAAGTTGAGTTGTGTCATTGGATTAACATTTAGGTCATTTTCGTTATCCCTAGGCTTATTCTTGTCCATTTAGGGTTTTTAACCAATCTTGTGCATCCAATAGGTGTGTTTGTGTCATTGGATGATCAATTAGGTCATTTTCGTCCTCCATAGGCTTATTCTTGCCCAATTAGGGTTTTTAACCTATCTTGTGCATCCAATAAGTTGAGTTGTGTCATTGGATTAACATTTAGGTCATTTTCTTCCTCCCTAGGCTTATTCTTGTCCAATTAGTGTTTTTAACCAATCTTGTGCATCCAATAGGTGTGTTTGTGTCATTGGATGATCAATTAGGTCATTTTCGTCCTCCCTAGGCATATTCTTGTCCAATTAGGGTTTTTAACCAATCTTGTGCATCCAATAGGTGTGTTTGTGTCATTGGAAGATCAATTAGGTCATTTTCGTCCTCCCTAGGCTTATTCTTGTCCAATTAGGGTTTTTAACCGATCTTGTGCATCCAATAGGTGTGTTTGTGTCATTGGATGATCAATTAGGTCATTTTCGTCCTCCCTAGGCTAATTCTTGTCGAATTATGGTTTTTAACCAATCTTGTGCATCCGATAAGTTTGTTTGTGTCATTGAATTAATATTTAGGTCATTTTCGTCCTCCCTAGGCATATTCTTGTCCAATTAGGGTTTTTAACCAATCTTGTGCATCCAATAGGTGTGTTTGTGTCATTGGATGATCAATTAGGTCATTTTCGTCCTCCCTAGGCATATTCTTGTCCAATTAGGGTTTTTAACCAATCTTGTGCATCCAATAGGTGTGTTTGTGGCAATGGATGATCAATTTGGTCGTTTTCGTCCTCCCTAGGCTTATTCTTGTCCAATTAGGGTTTTTAACCAATCTTGTGCATCCAACAAGTTTGTTTATGTCATTGAATTAATATTTAGGTCATTTTCGTCCTCCCTAGGCATATTCTTGTCCAATTAGGGTTTTTAACCAATCTTGTGCATCCAATAGGTGTGTTTGTGTCATTGGATGATCAATTAGGTCATTTTCGTCCTCCCTAGGCATATTCTTGTCCAATTAGGGTTTTTAACCAATCTTGTGCATCCAATAGGTGTGTTTGTGGCAATGGAAGATCAATTTGGACATTTTCGTCCTCCCTAGGCTTATTCTTGTCCAATTAGGATTTTTAACCAATCTTGTGCATCCAATAAGTTGAGTTGTGTCATTGTATTAGCATTTAGGTCATTTTGGTTCTCCCTAGGCTTATTCTTGTCCAATTAGGGTTTTTAACCAATCTTGTGCATCCAATAAGTTCATTTGTGTCATTGGATTAACATTTAGGTCATTTTCGTCCTCCCTAGGCATATTCTTGTCCAATTAGAGTTTTTAACCAATCTTGTGCATCCAGTAGGTGCGTTTGTGTCATTGGATGATCAATTAGGTCATTTTCGTCCTTTCTATGCTTATTCTTCCAATTTGGGTTTTTATCCAATCTTGTGCATCCAATAGGTGTGTTTGTGTCATTGGATGATCAATTATGTTATTTTCGTCCTCCCTAGGCTTATTCTTGTCCAATTAGGGTTTTTAACAAATCTTGTGCATCCAATAGGTGTGTTTGTGTCATTGGATGATCAATTAGGTCATTTTCGTCCTCCCTAGGCTTATTCTTGTCCAATTAGGGTTTCTAACCAATCTTGTGCATCCAATAAGTTAATTTGTGTCATTGGATGATCAATTAGGTCATTTTCGTCCTCCCTAGGCATATTCTTGTCCAACTAGGGTTTTAAACCAATCTTGTGCATCCAATAGGTGTGTTTGTGTCATTGGATGATCAATTAGGTCATTTTCGTCCTCCCTAGGCTTATTCTTGTCCAATTAATGTTTTTAACCAATCTTGTGCATCCAATAGGTGTGTTTGTGTCATTGGATGATCAATTAGGTCATTTTCGTCCTCCCTAGGCTTATTCTTGTCCAATTAGGGTTTTTAACCAATCTTGTGCATCCAATAACTTTGTTTGTGTCATTGAGTTAATATTTAGGTCATTTTCGTCCTCCCTAGTCATATTCTTGTCCAATTAGGGTTTTTAACCAATCTTGTGCATCCAATAGGTGTGTTTGTGTCATTGGATGATCAATTAGGTCATTTTCGTCCTCCCTAGGCTTATTCTTGTCCAATTAGGGTTTTTAACCAATCTTGTTCATCCAATAGGTGTGTTTGTGTCATTGGATGATCAATTAGGTCATTTTCGTCCTCCCTAGGCTTATTATTGTCCAATTAGGGTTTTTAACCAATCTTGTGCATCCAATAAGTTCATTTGTATCATTGGATGATCAATTAGGTCATTTTCGTCCTCCCTAGGCATATTCTTGTCCATTTAGGGTTTTAAACCAATCTTGTGCATCCAATAGGTGTGTTTGTGTCATTGGATGATCAATTAGGTCATTTTCGTCCTCCCTAGGCATATTCTTGTCCAATTAGGGTTTTTAACCAATCTTGTGCATCCAATAGGTGTGTTTGTGTCATTGGATGATCAATTAGGTCATTTTAGTCCTCCTTAGGCTTATTCTTGTCCAATTAGTGTTTTTAACCAATCTTGTGCATCTAATAGGTGTGTTTGTGTCATTGGATGATCAATTAGGTCATTTTCGTCCTCCCTAGGCATATTCTTGTCCAATTAGGGTTTTTAACCAATCTTGTGCATCCAATAGGTATGTTGTGTCATTGGGTGATCAATTACGTCATTTTCGTCCTCCATAGGCATATTCTTGTCCAATTAGGGTTTTTAACCAATCTTGTGCATCCAATAGGTGTGTTTGTGTCATTGGATGATCAATTAGGTCATTTTCGTCCTCCCTAGGCATATTCTTGTCCAATTAGGGTTTTTAACCAATCTTGTGCATCCAATAGGTGTGTTTGTGTCATTGGATGATCAATTAGGTCATTTTCGTCCTCCCTAGGCTTATTCATGTTCAATTAGGGTTTTTAACCAATCTTGTGCATCCAATAGGTGTGTTTGTGTCACTGGATGATCAATTAGGTCATTTTCGTCCTCCCTAGGCTTATTCTTGTCCAATTAGGGTTTTTAACCAATCTTGTGCATCCAATAAGTTCATTTGTGTCATTGGATTAACATTTAGGTCATTTTTGTCCTCCCTAGGCTTATTCTTGTCCAATTAGGGTTTTTAACCAATCTTGTGCTTCCAATAAGTTGAGTTGTTTCATTGGATTAACATTTAGGTCATTTTCGTCCTCCCTAGGCTTATTCTTGTCCAATTAGGGTTTTTAACCAATCTTGTGCATCCAATAAGTTCATTTATGTCATTAGATTAACATTTAGGTCATTTTCGTCCTCCCTAGTCATATTCTTGTCCAATTAGGGTTTTTAACCAATCTTGTGCATCCAATAGGTGTGTTTGTGTCATTGGATGATCAATTAGGTCATTTTCGTCCTCCCTAGGCTTATTCTTGTCCAATTAGGGTTTTTAACCAATCTTGTGCATCCAATAAGTTCATTTGTGTCATTGGATTAACATTTAGGTCATTTTCGTCTACCCTAGGCATATTCTTGGCCAATTAGGGTTTTTAACCAATCTTGTGCATCCAATAGGTGTGTTTGTGTCATTGGATGATCAATTAGGTCATTTTCGTCCTCCCTAGGCATATTCTTGTCCAATTAGGGTTTTTAACCAATCTTGTGCATCCAATAGGTGTGTTTGTGTCATTGGATGATCAATAAGGTCATTTTCGTCCTCCCTAGGCTTATTCTTGTCCAATTAGGGTTTTTAACAAATCTTGTGCATCCAATAAGTTCATTTGTGTCATTGGATGATCAATTAGGTAATTTTCGTCCTCCCTAGGCTTATTCTTGTCCAATTAGGGTTTTTAACCAATCTTGTGCATCCAATAGGTGTGTTTGTGTCATTGGATGATCAATTAGGTCATTTTCATCCTACCTAGACTTATTCTTGTCAAATTAGGGTTTTTAGTCAATCTTGTGCATCCAATAACTTTGTTTGTGTCATTGAATTAATATTTAGGTCATTTTCGTCCTCCCTAGGCATATTCTTGTCCAATTAGGGTTTTTAACCAATCTTGTGCATCCAATAGGTGTGTTTGTGTCATTGGATGATCAATTAGGTCATTTTCGTCCTCCCTAGGCATATTCTTGTCCAATTAGGGTTTTTAACCAATCTTGTGCATCCAATAGGTGTGTTTGTGTCATTGGATGATCAATTAGGTCATTTTCGTCCTCCCTATGCATATTCTTGTCCAATTAGGGTTTTTAACCAATCTTGTGCATCCAATAGGTGTGTTTGAGTCATTGGATGATCAATTAGGTCATTTTCGTCCTCCCTAGGCTTATTCTTGTCAAATTAAGGTTTTTAACCAATCTTGTGCCTCCAATAAGTTGAGTTGTGTCATTGGATTAACAATTAGGTCATTTTCGTCCTCCCTAGGCTTATTCTTGTCCAATTAGGGTTTTTAACCGATCTTGTGCATCCAATAAGTTCATTTGTGTCATTGGATTAACATTTAGGTCATTTTCGTCCTCCCTAGGCTTATTCTTGTCCAATTAGGGTTTTTAACCAATCTTGTGCATCCAATAAGTTCATTTGTGTCATTGGAATAACATTTAGGTCATTTTCGTCCTCCCTAGGCATATTATTGTCCAAGTTAGGTTTTTAACCAATCTTGTGCATCCAATAGGTGTGTCTGTGGCAATGGATGATCAATTAGGTCATTTTCGTCCTCCCTAGGCTTATTCTTGTCCAATTAGGGTTTTTAACCAATCTTGTGCATCCAATAGGTGTGTTTGTGTCATTGGATGATCAATTAGGTCATTTTCGTCCTCCCTAGGCTTATTCTTGTCCAATTATGGTTTTTAACCAATCTTGTACATCCAATAGGTGTGTTTGTGTCATTGGATTATCAATTAGGTCATTTTCGTCCTCCCTAGGCATATTCTTGTCCAATTAGGGTTTTTAACCAATCTTGTGCATCCAATAGGTGTGTTTGTGTCATTGGATGATCAATTAGGTCATTTTCGTCCTCCCTAGGCTTATTCTTGTCCAATTAGGGTTTTTAACCAATCTTGTGCATCCAATAAGTTGAGTTGTGTCATTGGATTAACATTTAGGTCATTTTCGTCCTCCCTAGGCTTATTCTTGTCCAATTAGGGTTTTTAACCAATCTTGTGCATCCAATAGGTGTGTTTCTGTCATTGGATGGTCTATTAGGTCATTTTCGTCCTCCCTAGGCATATTCTTGTCCAATTAGGGTTTTTAACCAATCTTGTGCATCCAATAGGTGTGTTTGTGTCATTGGATGATCAATTAGGTCATTTTCGTCCTCCCTAGGCATATTCTTGTCCAATTAGGGTTTTTAACCAATCTTGTGCATCCAATAGGTGTGTTTGTGTCATTGGATGATCAATTAGGTCATTTTCGTCCTCCCTAGGCTTATTTTTGTCCAATTAGGGTTTGTAACCAATCTTGTGCATCCAATAGGTGTGTTTGTGTCATTGGATGATCAATTAGGTCATTTTTGTCCTCCCTAGGCTTATTCTTGTCCAATTAGGGTTTTTAACCAATCTTGTGCATCCAATAGGTGTGTTTGTGTCATTGGATGATCAATTAGGTCATTTTCGTCCTCCCTAGGCATATTCTTGTCCAATTAGGGTTTTTAACCAATCTTGTGCATCCAATAGGTGTGTTTGTGTCATTGGATGATCAATTAGGTCATTTTCGTCCTCCCTAGACTTATTCTTGTCCAATTAGGGTTTTTAACAAATCTTGTGCATCCAATATGTTCATTTGTGTCATTGGATGATCAATTAGGTCATTTTCGTCCTCCCTAGGCATATTCTTGTCCAAGTAGGGTTATTAACCATTCTTGTGCTTCCAATAGGTGTGTTAGTGTCATTTGATGATCAATTAGGTCATTTTCGTCCTCACTAGGCTTATTCTTGTCCAATTAGGGTTTTTAACCAATCTTGTGCATCCAATAGGTGTGTTTGTGTCATTGGATGATCAATTAGGTCATTTTCGTCCTCCCTAGGCATATTCTTGTCCAATTAGGGTTTTTAACCAATCTTGTGCATCCAATAGGTGTGTTTGTGTCATTGGATGATCAATTAGGTTATTGTCGTCCTCCCTAGGCTTATTCTTGTTCAATTAGGGTTTTTAACTAATCTTGTGCATCCAATAAGTTCATTTGTGTCATTGGATGATCAATTAGGTCATTTTCGTCCTCCCTAGGCATATTCTTGTCCAATTAGGGTTTTTAACCAATCTTGTGCATCCAATAGGTGTGTTTGTGTCATTGGATGATCAATTAGGTCATTTTCGTCCTCCCTAGGCATATTCTTGTCCAATTAGGGTTTTTAACCGATCTTGTGCATCCAAAAGGTGTGTTTGTGTCATTGGATGATCAATTAGGTCATTTTCGTCCTCCATAGGCATATTCTTGTCCAATTAGGGTTTTTAACCAATCTTGTGCATCCAATAGGTGTGTTTGTGTCATTGGATGACTAATTAGGTCATTTTCGTCCTCCCTAGGCTTATTCTTGTCCAATTAGGGTTTTTAACCAATCTTGTGCATCCAATAGGTGTGTTTGTGTCATTGGATGATCAATTAGGTCATTTTCGTCCTCCCTAGGCTTATTCTTGTCCAATTAGGGTTTTTAACCAATCTTGTGCATCCGATAAGTTTGTTTGTGTCATTGAATTAATATTTAGGTCATTTTCGTCCTCGCTAGGCATATTCTTGTCCAATTAGGGTTTTTAACCAATCTTGTGCATCCAATAGGTGTGTTTGTGTCATTCGATGATCAATTAGGTCATTTTTGTACTCCCTAGGCTTATTCTTGTCCAATTAGGGTTTTTAACCAATCTTGTGCATCCAATAGGTGTGTTTGTGTCATTGGATGATCAATTAGGTCATTTTTGTCCTCCCTAGGCTTATTCTTGTCCAATTAGGGTTTTTAACCAATCTTGTGCATCCAATAGGTGTGTTTGTGTCATTGGATGATCAATTAGGTCATTTTCGTCCTCCCTAGGCATATTCTTGTCCAATTAGGGTTTTTAACCAATCTTGTGCATCCAATAGGTGTGTTTGTGTCATTGGATGATCAATTAGGTCATTTTCGTCCTCCCTAGACTTATTCTTGTCCAATTAGGGTTTTTAACAAATCTTGTGCATCCAATATGTTCATTTGTGTCATTGGATGATCAATTAGGTCATTTTCGTCCTCCCTAGGCATATTCTTGTCCAAGTAGGGTTATTAACCATTCTTGTGCTTCCAATAGGTGTGTTAGTGTCATTTGATGATCAATTAGGTCATTTTCGTCCTCACTAGGCTTATTCTTGTCCAATTAGGGTTTTTAACCAATCTTGTGCATCCAATAGGTGTGTTTGTGTCATTGGATGATCAATTAGGTCATTTTCGTCCTCCCTAGGCATATTCTTGTCCAATTAGGGTTTTTAACCAATCTTGTGCATCCAATAGGTGTGTTTGTGTCATTGGATGATCAATTAGGTCATTTTCGTCCTCCCTAGGCATATTCTTGTCTAGTTATGGTTTTTAACCAATCTTGTGCATCCAATAGGTGTGTTTGTGTCATTGGTTGATCAATTAGGTCATTTTCGTCCTCCCTAGGCTTATTCTTGTCCAATTAGGGTTTTTAACCAATCTTGTGCATCCAATAGGTGTGTTTGTGTCATGGGATGATCAATTAGGTCATTTTCGTCCTCCCTAGGCTTATTCTTGTCCAACTAGGGTTTTTAACTAATCTTGTGCAACCAATAGGTGTGTTTGTGTCATTGGATGATCAATTAGGTCATTTTGATCCTCCCTAGGCTTATTCTTGTCCAATTAGGGTTTTTAACCAATCTTGTGCATCCAATAAGTTCATTTGTGTCATTGAATTAACATTTAGGTCATTTTCGTCCTCCCTAGTCATATGCTTATCCAATTAGGGTTTTTAACCAATCTTGTGCATCCAATAGGTGTGTTTGTGTCATTGGATGATCAATTAGGTCATTTTCATCCTCCCTAGGCTTATTCTTGTTCAATTAGGGTTTTTAACCAATCTTGTGCATCCAATAGGTGTGTTTGTGTCATTGGATGATCAATTAGGTCATTTTCATCATTCCTAGGCTTATTCTTGTCCAATTAGGGTTTTTAACCAATCTTGTGCATCCAATAGGTGTGTTTGTGTCATTGGATGATCAATTAGGTCATTTTCGTCCTCCCTTGGCTTATTCTTGTTCAATTAGGGTTTTTAATCAATCTTGTGCATCCAATAGGTTTGTTTGTGTCATTGGATGATCAATTTGGTCATTTTCGTCCTCCCCAGGCTTATTCTTGTCCAATTAGGGTTTTTAACAATTCTTGTGCATCCAATAGGTGTGTTTGTGTCATTGGCTGATCAATTAGGTCATTTTCATCCTCCCTAGGATTATTCTTGTCAAATTAGGGTTTTTAACCAATCTTGTGCATCCAATAGGTGTGTTTGTGTCATTGGATGATCAATTAGGTCATTTTCGTCCTCCCTAGGCTTATTCTTGTTCAGTTAGGGTTTTTATCCAATCTTGTGCATCCAATAGGTGTGTTTGTGTCATTGGATGATCAATTAGGTCATTTTCATCCTCCCTAGGCTTATTCTTGTCCAATTAGGGTTTTTAACCAATCTTGTGCATCCAATAAGTTCATTTGTGTCATTGAATTAACATTTAGGTCATTTTTGTCCTCCCTAGGCATATTCTTGTCCAATTAGGGTTTTTATCCAATCTTGTGCATCCAATAGGTGTGTTTGTGTCATTGGATGACCATTTAGGTCATTTTCGTCCTCCCGAGGCTTATTCTCGACCAATTACGGTTTTTAACCAATCTTGTGCATCCAATAAGTTCATTTGTGTCATTGAATTAACATTTAGGTCATTTTTGTCCTCCCTAGGCATATTCTTGTCCAATTAGGGTTTTTATCCAATCTTGTGCATCCAATAGGTGTGTTTGTGTCATTGGATGATCAATTAGGTCATTTTCATCCTCCCTAGGCTTATTCTTGTCCAATTAGGGTTTTTAACCAATCTTGTGCATCCAATAGGTGTGTTTGTGTCATTGGATGATCAATTAGGTCATATTCGTCCTCCCTAGGCATATTGTTGTCCAACTAGGGTTTTTAACCAATCTTGTGCACCCAATAGGTGTGTTTGTGTCATTGGATGATCAATTAGGTCATTTTCGTCCTCCCTAGGCTTATTCTTGTCCAATTAGGGTTTTTAACCAATCTTGTGCATCCAATAGGTGTGTTTGTGTCATTGGATGATCAATTAGGTCATTTTCGTCCTCCCTAGGCATATTCTTGTCCAATTAGGGTTTTTAACCAATCTTGTGCATCCAATAGGTGTGTTTGTGGCAATGGCTGATCAATTAGGTCATTTTCGTCCTCCCTAGGCTTATTCTTGTCCAATTAGGGTTTTTAACCAATCTAGTGCATCCAATAGGTGTGTTTTTGTCATTGGATGATCAATTAGGTCATTTTCGTCCTCCCTAGGCTTATTCTTGCCCAATTAGGGTTTTTAACCAATCTTGTGCATCCAATAAGTTCATTTGTGTCATTGGATTAACATTTAGGTCATTTTCGTCCTCCCTAGGCATATTCTTGTCCAATTAGGGTTTTTAACCAATCTTGTGCTTCCAATAGGTGTGTTTGCGTCATTGGATGATCAATTAGGTCATTTTCGTCCTCCCTAGGCTTATTCTTGTCCAATTAGGGTTTTTAACCAATCTTGTGCATCCAATAGGTGTGTTTGTGTCATTGGATGATCAATTAGGTCATTTTCGTCCTCCCTAGGCATATTCTTGTCCAATTAGGGTTTTTAACCAATCTTGTGCATCCAATAGGTGTGTTTTTGGCAATGGATAATCAATTAGGTCATTTTCGTCCTCCCTAGGCTTATTCTTGTCCAATTAGGGTTTTTAACCAATCTTGTGCATCCAATAGGTGTGTTTGTGTCATTGGATGATCAATTAGGTCATTTTCGTCCTCCCCACGCTTATTCTTGTCCAATTAGGGTTTTTAACCAATCTTGTGCATCCAATAGGTGTGTTTGTGTCATTGGATGATCAATTAGGTCATTTTCGTCCTCCCTAGGCTTATTCTTGTCCAATTAGGGTTTTTAACCAATCTTGTACATCCTATAAGTTGAGTTGTGTCAATGGATTAACATTTAGGTCATTTTCGTCCTCCTTAGGCTTATTCTTGTCCAATTAGGGTTTTTAACCAATCTTGTGCATCCAATAGGTGTGTTTGTGTCATTGGATGATCAATTAGGTCATTTTCGTCCTCCCTAGGCATATTCTTGTCCAATTAGGGTTTTTAACCAATCTTGTGCATCCAATAGGTGTGTTTGTGTCATTGGATGATCAATTAGGTCATTTTCGTCCTCCCTAGGCATATTCTTGTCCAATTAGGGTTTTTAACCAATCTTGTGCATCCAATAGGTGTGTTTTGTCATTGGATGATCAATTAGGTCATTATCGTCCTCCCTAGGCATATTCTTGTCCAATTAGGGTTTTTAACCAATCTTGTGCATCCAATAGGTGTGTTTGTGTCATTGGATGATCAATTAGGTCATTTTCGTCCTCCCTAGGCATATTCTTGTCCAATTAGGGTTTTTAACCAATCTTGTGCATCCAATAGGTGTGTTTGTGTCATTGGATGATCAATTAGATTATTTTCGTCCTTCCTAGGATTACTCTTGTCCAATTAGGGTTTTTAACCAATGTTGTGCATCCAATAAGTTCATTTGTGTCATTGGATTAACATTTAGGTCATTTTCGTCCTCCCTAGACATATTCTTGTCCAATTAGGGTTTTTAACCAATCTTGTGCATCCAATATCTTTGTTTGTGTCATTGGATTAAGATTTAGGTCATTTTCGTCCTCCCTAGGCATATTCTTGTCCAATTAGGGTTTTTAACCAATCTTGTGCATCCAATAGGTGTGTTTGTGTCATTGGATGATCAATTAGGTCATTTTCGTCCTCCCTAGGCATATTCTTGTCCAATTAGGGTTTTTAACCAATCTTGTGCATCCAATAGGTGTGTTTGTGTCATTGGATGATCAATTTGGTCATTTTCGTCCTCTCTAGGCTTATTCTTGTCCAATTAGGGTTTTTAACCAATCTTGTGCATCCAATAAGTTCATTTGTGTCATTGGATTAACATTTAGGTCATTTTCGTCCTCCCTAGGCATATTCTTGTCCAATTAGGGTTTTTAACCAATCTTGTGCATCTAATAGGTGTGTTTGTGTCAATGGATGATCAATTAGGTCATTTTCGTCCTCCCTAGGCTTATTCTTGTCCAATTAGGGTTTTTTTTTACCAATCTTGTGCATCCAATAGGTGTGTTTGTGTCATTGGATGATCAATTAGGTCATTTTCTTCCTCCCTAGGCTTATTCTTGTCCAATTAGGGTTTTTAACCAATCTTGTGCATCCAATAGGTGTGTTTGTGTCATTGGATGATCAATTAGGTCATTTTGGTCCTCCCGAAGCTTATTCTCGACCAATTAGGGTTTTTAACCTATCTTGTGCATCCAATAGGTTCATTTCTGTCATTGAATTAACATTTAGGTCATTTTCGTCCTCCCTAGTCATATTCTTATCCAATTAGGGTTTTTAACCAATCTTGTGCATCCAATAGGTGTGTTTGTGTCATTGGATGATCAATTAGGTCATTTTCATCCTCCCTAGGCTTATTCTTGTTCAATTAGGGTTTTTAACCAATCTTGTGCATGCAATAGGTGTGTTTGTGTCATTGGATGATCAATTAGGTCATTTTCATCCTCCCTAGGCTTATTCTTGTCCAATTAGGGTTTTTAACCAATCTTGTGCATCCAATAGGTGTGTTTGTGTCATTGGATGATCAATTAGGTCATTTTCGTCCTCCCTGGGCTTATTCTTGTTCAATTAGGGTTTTTAATCAATCTTGTGCATCCAATAGGTTTGTTTGTGTCATTGGATGATCAATTTGGTCATTTTCGTCCTCCCCAGGCTTATTCTTGTCCAATTAGGGTTTTTAACAATTCTTGTGCATCCAATAGGTGTGTTTGTGTCATTGGCTGATCAATTAGGTCATTTTCATCCTCCCTAGGATTATTCTTGTCCAATTAGGGTTTTTAACCAATCTTGTGCATCCAATAGGTGTGTTTGTGTCATTGGATGATCAATTAGGTCATTTTCGTCCTCCCTAGGCTTATTCTTGTTCAATTAGGGTTTTTATCCAATCTTGTGCATCCAATAGGTGTGTTTGTGTCATTGGATGATCAATTAGGTCATTTTCATCCTCCCTAGGCTTATTCTTGTCCAATTAGGGTTTTTAACCAATCTTGTGCATCCAATAAGTTCATTTGTGTCATTGAATTAACATTTAGGTCATTTTTGTCCTCCCTAGGCATATTCTTGTCCAATTAGGGTTTTTATCCAATCTTGTGCATCCAATAGGTGTGTTTGTGTCATTGGATGACCATTTAGGTCATTTTCGTCCTCCCGAGGCTTATTCTCGACCAATTAGGGTTTTTAACCAATCTTGTGCACCTAATAAGTTCATTTGTGTCATTGGATTAACATTTAGGTCATTTTCGTCCTCCCTAGGCATATTCTTGTGCAATTAGGGTTTTTAACCAATCTTGAGCATCCAATAGGTGTGTTTGTGTCATTGGATGATCAATTAGGTCATTTTCGTCCTCCCTAGGCTTATTCTTGTCCAATTAAGGTTTTTAACCAATCTTGTGCATCCAATAGGTGTGTTTGTGTCATTGGATGATCAATTACGTCATTTTCGTCCTCCCTAGGCTTATTCTTGTTCAATTAGGGTTTTTAACCAATCTTGTGCATCCAATAGGTTTGTTTGTGTCATTGGATGATCAATTTGGTCATTTTCGTCCTCCCTAGGCTTATTCTTGTCCAATTAGGGTTTTGAACCAATCTTGTGCATCCAATAGGTGTGTTTGTGTCATTGGATGATCAATTTGGTCATTTTCGTCCTCCCTAGGCTTATTCTTGTCCAATTAGGGTTTTGAACCAATCTTGTGCATCCAATAGGTGTGTTTGTGTCATTGGATGATCAATTAGGTCTTTTTCATCCTCCCTAGGCTTATTCTTGTCCAATTAGGGTTTTTAACCAATCTTGTGCATCCAATAGGTGTGTTTGTGTCATTGGATGATCAATTACGTCATTTTCGTCCTCCCTAGGCTTATTCTTGTTCAATTAGGGTTTTTAACCAATCTTGTGCATCCAATAGGTTTGTTTGTGTCATTGGATGATCAATTTGGTCATTTTCGTCCTCCCTAGGCTTATTCTTGTCCAATTAGGGTTTTGAACCAATCTTGTGCATCCAACAGGTGTGTTTGTGTCATTGGATGATCAATTTGGTCATTTTCGTCCTCCCTAGGCTTATTCTTGTCCAATTAGGGTTTTGAACCAATCTTGTGCATCCAATAGGTGTGTTTGTGTCATTGGATGATCAATTAGGTCTTTTTCATCCTCCCTAGGCTTATTCTTGTCCAATTAGGGTTTTTAACCAATCTTGTGCATCCAATAGGTGTGTTTGTGTCATTGGATGATCAATTACGTCATTTTCGTCCTCCCTAGGCTTATTCTTGTTCAATTAGGGTTTTTAACCAATGTTGTGCATCCAATAGGTTTGTTTGTGTCATTGGAGGATCAATTAGGTCATTTTCGTCCTCCCTAGGCTTATTCGTGTCCAATTAGGGTTTTTAACCAATCTTGTGCATCCAATAGGTGTGTTTGTGTCATTGGATGATCAATTAGGTCATTTTCTTCCTCCCTAGGCTTATTCTTGTCCAATTAGGGTTTTTAACCAATCTTGTGCATCCAATAGGTGTGTTTGTGTCATTGGATGATCAATTAGGTCATTTTGGTCCTCCCGAAGCTTATTCTCGACCAATTAGGGTTTTTAACCTATCTTGTGCATCCAATAGGTTCATTTCTGTCATTGAATTAACATTTAGGTCATTTTCGTCCTCCCTAGTCATATTCTTATCCAATTAGGGTTTTTAACCAATCTTGTGCATCCAATAGGTGTGTTTGTGTCATTGGATGATCAATTAGGTCATTTTCATCCTCCCTAGGCTTATTCTTGTTCAATTAGGGTTTTTAACCAATCTTGTGCATCCAATAGGTGTGTTTGTGTCATTGGATGATCAATTAGGTCATTTTCATCCTCCCTAGGCTTATTCTTGTTTAATTAGGGTTTTTAACCAATCTTGTGCATCCAATAGGTGTGTTTGTGTCATTGGATGATCAATTAGGTCATTTTCGTCCTCCCTGGGCTTATTCTTGTTCAATTAGGGTTTTTAACCAATCTTGTGCATCCAATAGGTTTGTTTGTGTCATTGGATGATCAATTTGGTCATTTTCGTCCTCCCTAGGCTTATTCCTGTCCAATTAGGGTTTTTAACCAATCTTGTGCATCCAATAGGTGTGTTTGTGTCATTGGATGATCAATTAGGTCATTTTCGTCCTCCCTAGGCTTATTCTTGTCCAATTAGGGTTTTTAACCAATCTTGTGCATCCAGTAACTTTGTTTGTGTCATTAAATTAATATTTAGGTCATTTTTGTCCTCCCTAGGCATATTCTTGTCCAATTAGGGTTTTTAACCAATCTTGTGCATCCAATAGGTGTGTTTGTGTCATTGGATGATCAATTAGGTCATTTTCGTCCTCCCTAGGCATATTCTTGTCCAATTAGGGTTTTTAACCAATCTTGTGCATCCAATAGGTGTGTTTGTGTCATTGTATGATCAATTAGGTCATTTTCGTCCTCGCTAGGCATATTCTTGTCCAATTAGAGTTTTAGACCAATCTTGTGCATCCAATAGGTGTGTTTGTGTCATTGGATGATCAATTAGGTCATTTTCGTCCTCCCTAGGCATATTCTTGTCCAATTAGGGTTTTTAACTAATCTTGTGCATCCAATAGGTGCGTTTGTGTCATTGGATGATCAATTAGGTCATTTTCATCCTCCCTAGGCATATTCTTGTCCAACTAGGGTTTTTAACCAATCTTGTGCATCCAATAGGTGTGTTTGTGTCATTGGATGATCAATTAGGTCATTTTCGTCCTCCCTAGGCATATTCTTGTCCAATTAGGGTTTTTAACCAATCTTGTGCATCCAATAGGTGTGTTTGTGTCATTGGATGATCAATTAGGTCATTTTCGTCCTCCCTAGGCTTATTCTTTTCAAAATTGGGTTTTTAACCAATCTTGTGCATCCAATAGGTGTGTTTGTGTCATTGGATGATCAATTAGGTCATTTTCGTCCTCCCTAGGCTTATTCTTGTCCAATTAGGGTTTTTAACCAATCTTGTGCATCCAATAAGTTTATTTGTTTCATTGGATTAACATTTAGGTCAATTTCGTTCTCCCTAGGCTTATTCTTGTCCAATTAGGGTTTTTAACCAATCTTGTGCATCCAATAAGTTCATTTGTGTTATTGGATTAACATTTAGGTCATATTCGTCCTCCCTAGGCATATTCTTGTCCAATTAGGGTTTTTAACCAATCTTGTGCATCCAATAGGTGTGTTTGTGTCATTGGATGATCAATTAGGTCATTTTCGTCCTCCCTAGGCTTATTCTTGTCCAATTAGGGTTTTTAACCAATCTTGTGCATCCAATAAGTTCATTAGTGTCATTGGATGATCACTTAGGTCATTTTCGTCCTTCCTCGGCATGTTCTTGTCCAAGTAGGGTTTTTAACCAATCTTGTGCATCCAATAGGTGTGTTTGTGTCATTGGATAATCAATTAGGTCATTTTCGTCCTCCCTAGGCTTATTCTTGTCCAATTAGGGTTTTTAACCAATCTTGTGCACCCAATAACTTTGTTTGTGTCATTGAATTAATATTTAGGTCATTTTCGTCCTCCCTAGGTATATCCTTGTCCAATTAGGGTTTTTAACCAATCTTGAGCATCCAATAGGTGTGTTTGTGTCATTGGATGATCAATTAGGTCATTTTCGTCCTCACTAGGCTTATTCTTGTCCAATTAGGGTTTTTAACCAATCTTGTGCATCCAATAGGTGTGTTTGTGTCATTGGATGATCACTTAGGTCATTTTCGTTCTCCCTAGGCTTATTCTTGTCCAATTAGGGTTTTTAACCAATCTTGTGCATCCAATAAGTTCATTTGTGTTATTGGATTAACATTTAGGTCATATTCGTCCTCCCTAGGCATATTCTTGTCCAATTAGGGTTTTTAACCAATCTTGTGCATCCAATAGGTGTGTTTGTGTCATTGGATGATCAATTAGGTCATTTTCGTCCTCCCTAGGCATATTATTGTCCAGTTAGGGTTTTTAACCAATCTTGTGCATCCAATAGGTGTGTTTGTGTCATTGGATGATCAATTAGGTCATTTTCGTCCTCCCTAGGCATATTCTTGTCCAATTAGGGTTTTTAACCAATCTTGTGCATCCAATAGGTGTGTTTGTGTCATTGGATGATCAATTAGGTCATTTTCGTCCTCCCTAGGCTTATTCTTGTCCAATTAGGGTTTTTAACCAATCTTGTCCATCCAATAGGTGTGTTTGTGTCATTGGATGATCAATTAGGTCATTATCGTCCTCCCTAGGCATATTCTTGTCCAATTTGGGTTTTTAACCAATCTTGTGCATCCAATAGGTGTGTTTGTGTCATTGGATGATCAATTAGGTCATTTTCGTCCTCCCTAGGCATATTCTTGTCCAATTAGGGTTTTTAACCAATCTTGTGCATCCAATAGGTGTGTTTGTGTCATTGGATGATCAATTAGGTCATTTTCGTCCTCCCTAGGCATATTCTTGTCCAATTAGGGTTTTTAACCAATCTTGTGCATCCAATAGGTGTGTTTGTGTCATTGGAAGATCAATTAGGTCATTTTCGTCCTCCCTAGACTTATTATTGTCCAATTAGGGTTTTTAACCAATCTTGTGCATCCAATAAGTTCATTAGTGTCATTGGATGATCAATTAGGTCATTTTCGTCCTCCCTAAGCATGTTCTTGTCCAACTAGGGTTTTTAACCAATCTTGTGCATCCAATAGGTGTGTTTGTGTCATTGGATGATCAATTAGGTCATTTTCGTCCTCCCTAGGCATATTATTGTCCAATTAGGGTTTTTAACCAATCTTGTGCATCCAATAGGTGTGTTTGTGTCATTGGATAATCAATTAGGTCATTTTCGTCCTCCCTAGGCTTATTCTTGTCCAATTAGGGTTTTTAACCAATCTTGTGCACCCAATAACTTTGTTTGTGTCATTGAATTAATATTTAGGTCATTTTCGTCCTCCCTAGGCATATCCTTGTCCAATTAGGGTTTTTAACCAATCTTGAGCATCCAATAGGTGTGTTTGTGTCATTGGATGATCAATTAGGTCATTTTCGTCCTCCCTAGGCATATTCTTGTCCAATTAGGGTTTTTAACCAATCTTGTGCATCCAATAGGTGTGTTTGTGTCATTGGATGATCAATTAGGTCATTTTCGTCCTCCCTAGGCTTATTCTTGTCCAATTAGGGTTTTTAACCAATCTTGTCCATCCAATAAGTTCATTAGTGTCATTGGATGATCACTTAGGTCATTTTCGTCCTTCCTCGGCATGTTCTTGTCCAAGTAGGGTTTTTAACCAATCTTGTGCATCCAATAGGTGTGTTTGTGTCATTGGATGATCAATTAGGTCATTTCCGTCCTCCCTAGGCTTATTCTTGTCCAATTAGGGTTTTTAACCAATCTTGTGCACCCAATAACTTTGTTTGTGTCATTGAATTAATATTTAGGTCATTTTCGTCCTCCCTAGGCATATCCTTGTCCAATTAGGGTTTTTAACCAATCTTGAGCATCCAATAGGTGTGTTTGTGTCATTGGATGATCAATTAGGTCATTTTCGTTCCCCCTAGGCTTATTCTTGTCCAATTAGGGTTTTTAACCAATCTTGTGCATCCAATAAGTTCATTTGTGTTATTGGATTAAGATTTAGGTCATATTCGTCCTCCCTAGGCATATTCTTGTCCAATTAGGGTTTTTAACCCATCTTGTGCATCCAATAGGTGTGTTTGTGTCATTGGATGATCAATTAGGTCATTTTCGTCCTCCCTAGGCTTATTCTTGTCCAATTAGGGTTTTTAACCAATCTTGTGCATCCAATAAGTTCATTAGTGTCATTGGATGATCTATTAGGTCATTTTCGTCCTCCCTAGGCATATTATTGTCCAATTAGGGTTTTTAACCAATCTTGTGCATCCAATAAGTTTGTTTGTGTCATTGAATTAATATTTAGGTCATTTTCGTCCTCCCCCTGCATATTCTTATCCAATTAGGGTTTTTAACCAATCTTGTGCATCCAATAGGCGTGTTTGTCTCATTGGATGATCAATTAGGTCATTTTCGTCCTCCCTAGGCATATTCTTGTCCAATTAGGGTTTTTAACCAATCTTGTGCATCCAATAGGTGTGTTTGTGTCATTGGATGATCAATTAGGTCATTTTCGTCCTCCCTTTGCTTATTCTTGTCCAATTATGGTTTTTAACCAATCTTGTGCATCCAATAGGTGTGTTTGTGTCATTGGATGATCAATTAGGTCATTTTCGTCCTCCCTAGGCATATTCTTGTCCAATTAGGGTTTTTAACCAATCTTGTGCATCCAATAGGTGTGTTTGTGTCATTGGATGATCAATTAGGTCATTTTCGTCCTCCCTAGGCTTATTCTTGTCCAATTAGGGTTTTTAACCAATCTTGTGCATCCAGTAACTTTGTTTGTGTCATTAAATTAATATTTAGGTCATTTTTGTCCTCCCTAGGCATATTCTTGTCCAATTAGGGTTTTTAACCAATCTTGTGCATCCAATAGGTGTGTTTGTGTCATTGGATGATCAATTAGGTCATTTTCGTCCTCCCTAGGAATATTCTTGTCCAATTAGGGTTTTTAACGAATCTTGTGCATCCAATAGGTGTGTTTGTGTCATTGGATGATCAATTAGGTCATTTTCGTCCTCCCTAGGCATATTCTGGTCCAATTAGGGTTTTTAACCAATCTTGTGCATCCAATAGGTTTGTTTGTGTCATTGGATGATCAATTGGGTCATTTTCGTCCTCCCTAGGGATATTCTTGTCCAATTAGGGTTTTTAACCAATCTTGTGCATCCAATAGGTGTGTTTGTGTCATTGGATGATCAATTAGGTCATTTTCGTCCTCCCTAGGCATATTCTTGTCCAATTAGGGTTTTTAACCAATCTTGTGCATCCAATAGGTGTGTTTGTGTCATTGGATGATCAATTAGGTCATTTTCGTCCTCCCTAGGCTTATTCTTATCCAATTAGGGTTTTTAACCAATCTTGTGCTTCCAATAAGTTGAGTTGTGTCATTGGATTAACGTTTAGGTCATTCTCGTCGTCCCTAGGCTTATTCTTGTCCAATTAGGGTTTTTAACCAATCTTGTGCATCCAATACGTTCATTTGTGTCATTGGATTAACATTTAGGTCATTTTCGTCCTCCTTAGGCATATTCTTCTCCAATTAGAGTTTTAGACCAATCTTGTGCATCCAATAGGTGTGTTTGTGTCATTGGATGATCAATTAGGTCATTTTCGTCCTCCCTAGGCATATTCTTGTCCAATTAGGGTTTTTAACCAATCTTGTGCATCCAATAGGTGTGTTTGTGTCATTGGATGATCAATTAGGTCATTTTCGTCCTCCCTAGGCATATTCTTGTCCAATTAGGGTTTTTAACCAATCTTGTGCATCCAATAGGTGTGTTTGTGTCATTGGATGATCAATTAGGTCATTTTCGTCCTCCCTAGACATATTCTTGTCCAATTAGGGTTTTTAACCAATCTTGTGCATCCAATAGGTGTGTTTGTGTCATTTGATGATCAATTAGGTCATTTTCGTCCTCCCTAGGCTTATTCTTGTCCAATTAGGGTTTTTAACCAATCTTGTGCATCCAATAAGTTCATTTGTGTTATTGGATTAACATTTAGGTCATATTCGTCCTCCCTAGTCATATTCTTGTCCAATTTGGGTTTTTAACCAATCTTGTGCATCCAATAGGTGTGTTTGTGTCATTGGATGATCAATTAGGTCATTTTCGTCCTCCCTAGGCATATTCTTGTCCAATTAGGGTTTTTAACCAATCTTGTGCATCCAATAGGTGTGTTTGTGTCATTGGATGATCACTTAGGTCATTTTCGTCCTCCCTAGGTAGGTTCTTGTCCAACTAGGGTTTTTAACCAATCTTGTGCATCCAATAGGTGTGTTTGTGTCATAGGATGATCAATTAGGTCATTTTTTGTCCTCCGTAGGCTTATTCTTGTCCAATTAGGGTTTTTAACCAATCTTGTGCATCCAATAAGTTCATTTGTGTTATTGGATTAACATTTAGGTCATATTCGTCCTCCCTAGTCATATTCTTGTCCAATTAGGGTTTTTAACCAATCTTGTGCATCCAATAGGTGTGTTTGTGTCATTGGATGATCAATTAGGTCATTTTCGTCCTCCCTAGGCTTATTCTTGTCCAATTAGGGTTTTTAACCAATCTTGTGCATCCAATAAGTTCATTTGTGTCATTGGATTAACATTTAGGTCATATCCGTCCTCCCTAGGCATATTCTTGACCAATTAGGGTTTTTAACCAATCTTGTGCATCCAATAGGTGTGTTTGTGTCATTGGATGATCAATTAGGTCATTTTCGTTCTCCCTAGGCTTATTCTTGTCCAATTAGGGTTTTTAACCAATCTTGTGCATCCAATAAGTGCATTTGTGTTATTGGATTAACATTTAGGTCATATTCGTCCTCCCTAGGCATATTCTTGTCCAATTAGGGTTTTTAACCAATCTTGTGCATCCAATAGGTGTGTTTGTGTCATTGGATGATCAATTAGGTCATTTTCGTCCTCCCTAGGCATATTATTGTCCAGTTAGGGTTTTTAACCAATCTTGTGCATCCAATAGGTGTGTTTGTGTCATTGGATGATCAATTAGGTCATTTTCGTCCTCCCTAGGCATATTCTTGTCCAATTAGGGTTTTTAACCAATCTTGTGCATCCAATAGGTGTGTTTTTGTCAATGGATGATCAATTAGGTCATATTCGTCCTTCCTAGTCTTATTCTTGTCCAATTAGGGTTTTTAACCAATCTTGTGCATCCAATAGGTGTGTTTGTGTCATTGGATGATCAATTAGGTCATTTTCGTCCTCCCTAGGCATATTCTTGTCCAATTAGGGTTTTTAACCAATCTTGTGCATCCAATAGGTGTGTTTGTGTCATTGGATGATCAATTACGTCATTTTCGTTCTCCCTAGGCATATTCTTGTCCAATTAGGGTTTTTAACCAATCTTGTGCATCCAATAGGTGTGTTTGTGTCATTGGATGATCAATTAGGTCATTTTCGTTCTCCCTAGGCTTATTCTTGTCCAATTAGGGTTTTTAACCAATCTTGTGCATCCAATAAGTTCATTTGTGTTATTGGATTAACATTTAGGTAATATTCGTCCTCCCTAGGCATATTCTTGTCCAATTAGGGTTTTTAACCAATCTTGTGCATCCAATAGGTGTGTTTGTGTCATTGGATGATCAATTAGGTCATTTTCGTCCTCCCTAGGCATATTCTTGTCCAATTAGGGTTTTTAACCAATCTTGTGCATCCAATAGGTGTGTTTGTGTCATTGGATGATCAATTAGGTCATTTTCGTCCTCCCTAGGCTTATTCTTGTCCAATTAGGGTTTTTAACCAATCTTGTGCATCCAATAAGTTCATTAGTGTCATTGGATGATGAATTAGGTCATTTTCGTCCTCCCTAGGCATGTTATTGTCCAACTAGGGTTTTTAACCAATCTTGTGCATCCAATAGGTGTGTTTGTATCATTGGATGATCAATTAGGTCATTTTCGTCCTCCCTAGGCTTATTCTTGTCCAATTAGGGTTTTTAACCAATCTTGTGCATCCAATAAGTTCATTTGTGTCATTGGATTAACATTTAGGTCATATCCGTCCTCCCTAGGCATATTCTTGTCCAATTAGGGTTTTTAATAAATCTTGTGCATCCAATAGGTGTGTTTGTGTCATTGGATGATCAATTAGGTCATTTTCGTTCTCCCTAGGCTTATTCTTGTCCAATTAGGGTTTTTAACCAATCTTGTGCATCCAATAAGTTCATTTGTGTTATTGGATTAACATTTAGGTCATATTCGTCCTCCCTAGCCATATTCATGTCCAATTAGGGTTTTTAACCAATCTTGTGCATCCAATAAGTGTGTTTGTGTCATTGGATGATCAATTAGGTCATTTTCGTCCTCCCTAGGCATATTCTTGTCCAATTAGTGTTTTTAACCAATCTTGTGCATCCAATAGGTGTGTTTGTGTCCTTGGATGATCAATTAGGTCATTTTCGTCCTCCCTAGGCTTATTCTTGTCCAATTAGGGTTTTTAACCAATCTTGTGCATCCAATAAGTTCATTAGTGTCATTGGATGATCACTTAGGTCATTTTCGTCCTCCCTAGGCAGGTTCTTGTCCAACTAGGGTTTTTAACCAATCTTGTGCATCCAATAGGTGTGTTTGTGTCATTGGATGATCAATTAGGTCATTTTCGTTCTCCCTAGGCTTATTCTTGTCCAATTAGGGTTTTTAACCAATCTTGTGCATCCAATAGGTGTGTTTGTGTCATTGGATGATCAATTAGGTCATTTTCGTCCTCCCTAGGCTTATTCTTGTCTAGTTAGGGTTTTTAACCAATCTTGTGCATCCAATAGGTGTGTTTGTGTCATTGGATGATCAATTAGGTCATTTTCGTCCTCCCTAGGCTTATTCTTGTCCAATTAGGGTTTTTAACCAATCTTGTGCATCCAACAAGTTTGTTTATGTCATTGAATTAATATTTAGGTCATTTTTGTCCTCCCTAAGCATATTCTTGTCCAATTAGGGTTTTTAACCAATCTTGTGCATCCAATAGGTGTGTTTGTGTCATTGGATGATCAATTAGGTCATTTTCGTCCTCCCTAGGCATATTCTTGTCCAATTAGGGTTTTTAACCAATCTTGTGCATCCAATAGGTGTGTTTGTGTCATTGGATGATCAATTAGGTCATTTTCGTCCTTCCTAGGCTTATTCTTGTCCAATTAGGGTTTTTAACCAATCTTGTGCATCCAATAAATTGAGTTGTGTCATTGGATTAACATTTAGGTCATTTTCGTCCTCCCTAGGCTTATTCTTGTCCAATTAGGGTTTTTAACCAATCTTGTGCATCCAATAGGTGTGTTTGTGTCATTGGATGATCAATTAGGTCATTTTCGTCCTCCCTAGGCATATTCTTGTCCAATTAGGGTTTTTAACCAATCTTGTGCATCCAATAGGTGTGTTTGTGTCATTGGATGATCAATTAGGTCATTTTCGTCCTCCCTAGGCTTATTCTTGTCCATTTAGGGTTTTTAACCAATCTTGTGCATCCTATAGGTGTGTTTGTGTCATTGGATGATCAATTAGGTCATTTTCGTCCTCCCTAGGCTTATTCTTGTCCAATTAGGGTTTTTAACCAATCTTGTGCATCCAATAGGTGTGTTTGTGTCATTGGATGATCAATTAGGTCATTTTCGTCCTCCCTAGGCATATTCTTGTCCAATTAGGGTTTTTAACCAATCTTGTGCATCCAATAGGTGTGTTTGTTCATTGGATGATCAATTAGGTCATTTTTGTCCTCCCTAGGCTTTTTCTTGTGCAATTAGGGTTTTTAACCAATCTTGTGCATCCAATAACTTTGTTTGTGTCATTGAATTAATATTTATGTCATTTTCATCCTCCCTAGGCATATTCTTGTCCAATTAGGGTTTTTAACCAATCTTGTGCATCCAATAGGTGTGTTTGTGTCATTGGATGATCAATTAGGTCATTTTCGTCCTCCCTAGGCTTATTCTTGTCTAATTAGGTTTTTTAACCAATCTTGTGCATCCAATAGGTGTGTTTGTGTCATTGGATGATCAATTAGGTCATTTTCGTCCTCCCTAGGCATATTCTTGTCCAATTAGGGTTTTTAACCAATCTTGTGCATCCAATAGGTGTGTTTGTTTCATTGGATGATCAATTAGGTCTTTTTCGTCCTCCCTAGGCTTATTCTTGTCCAATTAGGGTTTTTAACCAATCTTGTGCATCCAATAAGTTCATTTGTGTCATTGGATTAACATTTAGGTCATATCCGTCCTCCCTAGGCATATTCTTGTCCAATTAGGGTTTTTAATAAATCTTGTGCATCCAATAGGTGTGTTTGTGTCATTGGATGATCAATTAGGTCATTTTCGTTCTCCCTAGGCTTATTCTTGTCTAATTAGGGTTTTTAACCAATCTTGTGCATCCAATAAGTTCATTTGTGTTATTGGATTAACATTTAGGTCATATTCGTCCTCCCTAGGCATATTCTTGTCCAATTAGCGTTTTTAACCAATCTTGTGCATCCAATAGGTGTGTTTGTGTCATTGGATGATCAATTAGGTCATTTTTGTCCTCCCTAGGCTTATTCTTGTCCAATTAGGGTTTTTAACCAATCTTGTGCATATCAATTAGGTCATTTTCGTCCCCCCTAGGCTTATTCTTGTCCAATTAGGGTTTTTAACCAATCTTGTGCATCCAATAAGTTCAATAGTGTCATTGGATGATCACTTAGGTTATTTTCGTCCTCCATATGCTGTTGTTGTCCAACTATGGTTTTTAACCAATCTTGTGCTTCCATTTGTGTCATTGGATGATCAATTAGGTCATTTTCGTTCTCCCTAGGCTTATTCTTGTCCAATTAGGGTTTTTGACCAATCTTGTGCATCCAATAAGTTCATTTGTGTTATTGGATTAACATTAAGGTCATATTCGTCCTCCCTAGGCATATTCTTTTCCAATTAGGGTTTTTAACCAATCTTGTGCATCCAATAGGTGTGTTTGTGTCATTGGATGATCAATTAGGTCATTTTCGTCCTCCCTAGGCATATTCTTGTCCAATTAGGGTTTTTAACCAATCTTGTGCATCCAATAGGTGTGTTTGTGTCATTGGATGATCAATTAGGTCATTTTCGTCCTCCCTAGGCTTATTCTTGTCCAATTAAGGTTTTTAACCGATCTTGTGCATCCAATAGGTGTGTTTGTGTCATTGGATGATCAATTAGGTCATTTTCGTCCTGCCTAGGTATATTCTTGTCCAATAGAGTTTTTAACCAATCTTGTGGATCCAATAGGTGTGTTTGTGTCATTGGATTATCAATTAGGTCATTTTCGTCCTCCATAGGCTTATACTTGTGCAATTAGGATTTTTAACCAATCTTGTGCATCCAATAGGTGTGTTTGTGTCATTGGATGATCAATTAGGTCATTTTCGTCCTCCCTAGGCATATTCTTGTCCAATTAGGGTTTTTAACCAATCTTGTGCATCCAATAGGTGTGTTTGTGTCATTGGATGCTCAATTAGGTCATTTTCGTTCTCCCTAGGCTTATTCTTGTACAATTAGGGTTTTTAACCAATCTTGTGCATCCGATAAGTTTGTTTGTGTCATAAAATTAATATTTAGGTCATTTTCTTCCTCCCTAGGCATATTCTTGTCCAATAAGGGTTTTTAACCAATCTTGTGCATCCAATAAGTTGTGTTGTGTCATTGGATTAACATTTAGGTCATTTTCGTCCTCCCTAGGCTTATTCTTGTCCAATTAGGGTTTTTAACCAATCTTGTGCATCCAATAAGTTCATTTGTGTCATTGGATTAACATTTAGGTCATTTTCGTCCTCCCAAAGCATATTCTTGTCCAATTAGAGTTTTAGACCAATCTTGTGCATGCAATAGGTGTGTTTGTGTCATTGGATGATCAATTAGGTTATTTTCGTCCTCCCTAGGCTTATTCTTGTCCAATTAGGGTTTTTAACTCATCTTGTGCATCCAATAAGTTCATTTGTGTCATTGGATGATCAATTAGGTCATTTTCTTCCTCCCTAGGCATATTCTTGTTCAATTAGGGTTTTTAACCAATCTTGTGCATCCAATAGGTGTGTTTGTGTCATTGGATGATCAATTAGGTCATTTTCGTCCTCCCTAGGCTTATTCTTGTCCAATTAGGGTTTTTAACCAATCTTGTGCATCCAATAGGTGTGTTTGTGTCATTGGATGATCAATTAGGTCATTTTCGTCCTCCCTAGGCTTATTCTTGTCCAATTTGGGTTTTTATCCAATCTTGTGCATCCAATAGGTGTGTTTGTGTCATTGGATGATCAATTAGGTCATTTTCGTCCTCCCTAGGCATATTCTTGTCCAATTAGGGTTTTTAACCAATCTTGTGCATCCAATAGGTGTGTTTGTGTCATTGGATGATCAACTAGGTCATTTTCGTCCTCCCTAGGCTTATTCTTGTCCAATAAGGGTTTTTAACCAATCTTGTGCATCCAATCAGTTGAGTTGTGTCATTGGATTAACATTTAGGTCATTTTCGTCCTCCCTAGGCTTATTCTTGTCCAATTAGGGTTTTTAACCAATCTTCTGCATCCGATAAGTTTGTTTGTGTCATTGAATTAATATTTAGGTCATTTTTGTCCTCCCTAGGAATATTCTTGTCCAATTAGTGTTTTTAACCAATCTTGTGCATCCAATAGGTGTGTTTGTGTCATTGGATGATCAATTAGGTCATTTTCGTCCTCCCTAGGCATATTCTTGTCCAATTAGGGTTTTTAACCAATCTTGTGCATCCAATAGGTGTGTTTGTGTCATTGGATGATCAATTAGGTCATTTTCGTCCTCCCTAGGCTTATTCTTGTCCAATTAGGGTTTTTAACCAATCTTGTGCATCCAATAGGTGTGTTTGTGTCATTGGATGATCAATTAGGTCATTTTCGTCCTACCTAGGCATATTCTTGTCCAGCTAGGGTTTTTAACCAATCTTGTGCATCCAATAGGTGTGTTTGTGTCATTGGATGATCAATTAGGTCATTTTCCTCCTCCCTAGGCTTATTCTTGTCCAATTAGGGTTTTTAACCAATCTTGTGCATCCAATAGGTGTGTTTGTGTCATTGGATGATCAATTACGTCATTTTCGTCCTCCCTAGGCTTATTCTTGTTCAATTAGGGTTTTTAACCAATCTTGTGCATCCAATAGGTTTGTTTGTGTCATTGGATGATCAATTAGGTCATTTTCGTCCTCCCTAGGCTTATTCGTGTCCAATTAGGGTTTTTAACCAATCTTGTGCATCCAATAGGTGTGTTTGTGTCATTGGATGATCAATTAGGTCATTTTCTTCCTCCCTAGGTTTATTCTTGTCCAATTAGGGTTTTTAACCAATCTTGTGCATCCAATAGGTGTGTTTGTGTCATTGGATGATCAATTAGGTCATTTTGGTCCTCCCGAAGCTTATTCTCGACCAATTAGGGTTTTTAACCTATCTTGTGCATCCAATAGGTTCATTTCTGTCATTGGATTAACATTTAGGTCATTTTCGTCGTCCCTAGTCATATTCTAGTCCAATTAGGGTTTTTAACCAATCTTGTTCATCCAATAGGTGTGTTTGTGTCATTGGATGTTCAATTAGGTCATTTTCGTCCTCCCTAGGCTTATTCTTGTTCAATTAGGGTTTTTAACCAATCTTGTGCATCCAATATTAGTGTTTGTGTCATAGGTTGATCAATTAGGTCATTTTCGACCCTAGGCTTATTCCTGTCCAATTAGGGTTTTTAACCAATCTTGTGCATCCAATAGGTGTGTTTGTGTCATGGGATGATCAATTAGGTCATTTTCGTCCTCCCTAGGCTTATTCTTGTCCAACTAGGGTTTTTAACTAATCTTGTGCAACCAATAGGTGTGTTTGTGTCATTGGATGATCAATTAGGTCATTTTGATCCTCCCTTGGCTTATTCTTGTCCAATTAGGGTTTTTAACCAATCTTGTGCATCCAATAAGTTCATTTGTGTCATTGAATTAACATTTAGGTCATTTTCGTCCTCCCTAGTCATATTCTTATCCAATTAGGGTTTTTAACCAATCTTGTGCATCCAATAGGTGTGTTTGTGTCATTGGATGATCAATTAGGTCATTTTCATCCTCCCTAGGCTTATTCTTGTTCAATTAGGGTTTTTAACCAATCTTGTGCATCCAATAGGTGTGTTTGTGTCATTGGATGATCAATTAGGTCATTTTCATCCTCCCTAGGCTTATTCTTGTCCAATTTGGATTTTTAACCAACCTTGTGCATCCAATAGGTGTGTTTGTGCCATTGGATGATCAATTAGGTCATTTTGATCCTCCCTAGGCTTATTCTTGTCCAATTAGGGTTTTTAACCAATCTTGTGCATCCAATAAGTTCATTTGTGTCATTGAATTAACATTTAGGTCATTTTCGTCCTCCCTAGGCAGATTCTCGTCCAATTAGGGTTTTTAACCAATCTTGAGCATCCAATAGGTGTGTTTGTGTCATTGGATGATCAATTAGGTCATTTTCGTCCTCCCTAGGCTTATTCTTGTTCAATTAGGGTTTTTAACCAATCTTGTGCATCCAATAGGTGTGTTTGTGTCATTGGATGATCAATTAGGTCATTTTCATCCTCCCTAGGCTTATTCTTGTCCAATTTGGATTTTTAACCAACCTTGTGCATCCAATAGGTGTGTTTGTGTCATTGGATGATCAATTAGGTCATTTTGATCCTCCCTAGGCTTATTCTTGTCCAATTAGGGTTTTTAACCAATCTTGTGCATCCAATAAGTTCATTTGTGTCATTGAATTAACATTTAGGTCATTTTCGTCCTCCCTAGGCATATTCTTGTCCAATTAGGGTTTTTAACCAATCTTGACCATCCAATAGGTGTGTTTGTGTCATTGGATGATCAATTAGGTCATTTTCGTCCTCCCTAGGCTTATTCTTGTTCAATTAGGGTTTTTAACCAATCTTGTGCATCCAATAGGTGTGTTTGTGTCATTGGATGATCAATTAGGTCATTTTCATCCTTCCTAGGCTTATTCTTGTCCAATTAGGGTTTTTAACCAACCTTGTGCATCCAATAGGTGTGTTTGTGTCATTGGATGATCAATTAGGTCATTTTCGTCCTCCCTAGGCTTATTCTTGTTCAATTAGGGTTTTTAACCAATCTTGTGCATCCAATAGGTGTGTTTGTGTCATTGGATGATCAATTAGGTCATTTTCATCCTCCCTAGGCTTATTCTTGTCCAATTAGGGTTTTAAACCAGTCTTGTGCATCCAATAGGTGTGTTTGTGTCATTGGATGATCAATTAGGTCATTTTCGTCCTCCCTAGGCTTATTCTTGTTCAATTAGGGTTTTTAACCAATCTTGTGCATCCAATAGGTTTGTTTGTGTCATTGGATGATCAATTTGGTCATTTTCGTCCTCCCTAGGCTTATTCTTGTCCAATTAGGGTTTTTAACCAATCTTGTGCATCCAATAGGTGTGTTTGTGTCATTGGATGATCAATTAGGTCATTTTGATCCTACCTAGGCTTATTCTTGTCCAATTAGGGTTTTTAAGCAATCTTGTGCATCCAATAAGTTCATTTGTGTCATTGAATTAACATTTAGGTCATTTTTGTCCTCCCTAGGCCTATTCTTGTCCAATTAGGGTTTTTATCCAATCTTGTGCAACCAATAGGTGTGTTTGTGTCATTGGATGACCATTTAGGTCATTTTCGTCCTCCCTAGGCTTATTCTTGTCCAATTAGGGTTTTTAACCAATCTTGTGCATCCAATAGGTGTGTTTGTGTCATTGGATGATCAATTAGGTCATTTTCGTCCTCCCTAGGCTTATTCTTGTCCAAGTAGGGTTCTAAACCAATCTTGTGCATACAATAACTTTGTTTTTGTCATTGAATTAATATTTAGGTCATTTTCGTCCTCCCTAGGCATATTCTTGTCCAATTAGGGTTTTTAACCAATCTTGTGCATCCAATAGGTGTGTTTGTGTCATTGGATGATCAATTAGGTCATTTTCGTCCTCCCTAGGCTTATTCTTGTCCAATTAGGGTTTTTAACCAATCTTGTGCATCCAATAAGTTTGTTTGTGTCATTGGATTAACATTTAGGTCATTTTCATCCTCCCTAGGCATATTCTTGTCCAATTAGGGTTTTTAACCAATCTTGTGCATCCAATAGGTGTGTTTGTGTCATTGGATGATCAATTAGGTCATTTTCGTCCTCCCTAGGCTTATTCTTGTCCAATTAGGGTTTTTAACCAATCTTGTGCATCCAATAAGTGTGTTTGTGTCATTGAATTAACATTTAGGTCATTTTCGTCCTCCCTAGGCATATTCTTGTCCAATTAGGGTTTTTAACCAATCTTGTGCATCCAATAGGTGTGTTTGTGTCATTGGATGATCAATTAGGTCATTTTCGTCCTCCCTAGGCTTATTCTTGTCCAATTAGGGTTTTTAACTAATCTTGTGCATCCAACATGTTCATTTGTGTCATTGGATGATCAATTAGGTCATTTTCGTCCTCCCTAGGCATATTCTTGTCCAATTAGGGTTTTTAACCAATCTTGTGCATCCAATAGGTGTGTTTGTGTCATTGGATGATCAATTAGGTCATTTTCATCCTCCCTAGGCTTATTCTTGTTCAATTAGGGTTTTTAACCAATCTTGTGCATGCAATAGGTGTGTTTGTGTCATTGGATGATCAATTAGGTCATTTTCATCCTCCCTAGGCTTATTCTTGTCCAATTAGGGTTTTTAACCAATCTTGTGCATCCAATAGGTGTGTTTGTGTCATTGGATGATCAATTAGGTCATTTTCGTCCTCCCTGGGCTTATTCTTGTTCAATTAGGGTTTTTAATCAATCTTGTGCATCCAATAGGTTTGTTTGTGTCATTGGATGATCAATTTGGTCATTTTCGTCCTCCCCAGGCTTATTCTTGTCCAATTAGGGTTTTTAACAATTCTTGTGCATCCAATAGGTGTGTTTGTGTCATTGGCTGATCAATTAGGTCATTTTCATCCTCCCTAGGATTATTCTTGTCCAATTAGGGTTTTTAACCAATCTTGTGCATCCAATAGGTGTGTTTGTGTCATTGGATGATCAATTAGGTCATTTTCGTCCTCCCTAGGCTTATTCTTGTTCAATTAGGGTTTTTATCCAATCTTGTGCATCCAATAGGTGTGTTTGTGTCATTGGATGATCAATTAGGTCATTTTCATCCTCCCTAGGCTTATTCTTGTCCAATTAGGGTTTTTAACCAATCTTGTGCATCCAATAAGTTCATTTGTGTCATTGAATTAACATTTAGGTCATTTTTGTCCTCCCTAGGCATATTCTTGTCCAATTAGGGTTTTTATCCAATCTTGTGCATCCAATAGGTGTGTTTGTGTCATTGGATGACCATTTAGGTCATTTTCGTCCTCCCGAGGCTTATTCTCGACCAATTAGGGTTTTTAACCAATCTTGTGCACCTAATAAGTTCATTTGTGTCATTGGATTAACATTTAGGTCATTTTCGTCCTCCCTAGGCATATTCTTGTGCAATTAGGGTTTTTAACCAATCTTGAGCATCCAATAGGTGTGTTTGTGTCATTGGATGATCAATTAGGTCATTTTCGTCCTCCCTAGGCTTATTCTTGTCCAATTAAGGTTTTAAACCAATCTTGTGCATCCAATAGGTGTGTTTGTGTCATTGGATGATCAATTACGTCATTTTCGTCCTCCCTAGGCTTATTCTTGTTCAATTAGGGTTTTTAACCAACCTTGTGCATCCAATAGGTTTGTTTGTGTCATTGGATGATCAATTTGGTCATTTTCGTCCTCCCTAGGCTTATTCTTGTCCAATTAGGGTTTTGAACCAATCTTGTGCATCCAACAGGTGTGTTTGTGTCATTGGATGATCAATTTGGTCATTTTCGTCCTCCCTAGGCTTATTCTTGTCCAATTAGGGTTTTGAACCAATCTTGTGCATCCAATAGGTGTGTTTGTGTCATTGGATGATCAATTAGGTCTTTTTCATCCTCCCTAGGCTTATTCTTGTCCAATTAGGGTTTTTAACCAATCTTGTGCATCCAATAGGTGTGTTTGTGTCATTGGATGATCAATTACGTCATTTTCGTCCTCCCTAGGCTTATTCTTGTTCAATTAGGGTTTTTAACCAATGTTGTGCATCCAATAGGTTTGTTTGTGTCATTGGAGGATCAATTAGGTCATTTTCGTCCTCCCTAGGCTTATTCGTGTCCAATTAGGGTTTTTAACCAATCTTGTGCATCCAATAGGTGTGTTTGTGTCATTGGATGATCAATTAGGTCATTTTCTTCCTCCCTAGGCTTATTCTTGTCCAATTAGGGTTTTTAACCAATCTTGTGCATCCAATAGGTGTGTTTGTGTCATTGGATGATCAATTAGGTCATTTTGGTCCTCCCGAAGCTTATTCTCGACCAATTAGGGTTTTTAACCTATCTTGTGCATCCAATAGGTTCATTTCTGTCATTGAATTAACATTTAGGTCATTTTCGTCCTCCCTAGTCATATTCTTATCCAATTAGGGTTTTTAACCAATCTTGTGCATCCAATAGGTGTGTTTGTGTCATTGGATGATCAATTAGGTCATTTTCATCCTCCCTAGGCTTATTCTTGTTCAATTAGGGTTTTTAACCAATCTTGTGCATCCAATAGGTGTGTTTGTGTCATTGGATGATCAATTAGGTCATTTTCATCCTCCCTAGGCTTATTCTTGTTTAATTAGGGTTTTTAACCAATCTTGTGCATCCAATAGGTGTGTTTGTGTCATTGGATGATCAATTAGGTCATTTTCGTCCTCCCTGGGCTTATTCTTGTTCAATTAGGGTTTTTAACCAATCTTGTGCATCCAATAGGTTTGTTTGTGTCATTGGATGATCAATTTGGTCATTTTCGTCCTCCCTAGGCTTATTCCTGTCCAATTAGGGTTTTTAACCAATCTTGTGCATCCAATAGGTGTGTTTGTGTCATTAGATGATCAATTTGGTCATATTCGTCCTCCCTAGGCTTATTCTTGTCCAATTAGGGTTTTTAACCAATCTTGTGCATCCAATAGGTGTGTTTGTGTCATTGGATGATCAATTAGGTGATTTTCTTCCTCCCTAGGCTTATTCTCGTCCAATTAGGGTTTTTAATCAATCTTGTGCATCCAATAGGTGTGTTTGTGTCATTGGATGATCAATTTTGTCATTTTCGTCCTCCCTAGGCTTATTCCTGTCCAATTAGGGTTTTTAACCAATCTTGTGCATCCAATAGGTGTGTTTGTGTCATTAGATGATCAATTTGGTCATTTTCGTCCTCCCTAGGCTTATTCTTGTCCAATTAGGGTTTTTAACCAATCTTGTGCATCCAATAGGTGTGTTTGTGTCATTGGATGATCAATTAGGTCATTTTCGTCCTCCCTAAGCTTATTCTTGTCCAATTAGGGTTTTTAACCAATCTTGTGCATCCAATAAGTTAATTTGTGTCATTGGATTAACATTTAGGTCATTTTCGTCCTCCCTAGGCATATTCTTGTCCAATTAGGGTTTTTAACCAATCTTGTGCATCCAATAGGTGTGTTTGTGTCATTGGAAGATCAATTAGGTCATTTCCGTCCTCCCTATGCTTATTCTTGTCCAATTAGGGTTTTTAACCAATCTTGTGCATCCAATAAGTTTGTTTGTTTCATTGAACTAATATTTAGGTCATTTTCGTCCTCCCTAGGCATATTCTTGTCCAATTAGGGTTTTTAACCAATTTTGTGCATCCAATAGGTGTGTTTGTGTCATTGGATGATCAATTAGGTCATTTTCGTCCTCCCTAGGCATATTCTTGTCCAACTAGGGTTTTTAACCAATCTTGTGCATCCAATAAGTTCATTTGTGTCATTGGATGATCAATTAGGTCATTTTCATCCTCCCTAGGCTTATTCTTGTCCAATTAGGGTTTTTAACCAATCTTGTGCATCCAATAAGTTCATTTGTGTCATTGGATTAACATTTAGGTCATTTTTGTCCTCCCTAGGCATATTCTTGTCCAATTAGGGTTTTTATCCAATCTTGTGCATCCAATAGGTGTGTTTGTGTCATTGGATGACCATTTAGGTCATTTTCGTCCTCCCGAGGCTTATTCTCGACCAATTAGGGTTTTTAACCAATCTTGTGCACCTAATAAGTTCATTTGTGTCATTGGATTAACATTTAGGTCATTTTCGTCCTCCCTAGGCATATTCTTGTGCAATTAGGGTTTTTAACCAATCTTGAGCATCCAATAGGTGTGTTTGTGTCATTGGATGATCAATTAGGTCATTTTCGTCCTCCCTAGGCTTATTCTTGTCCAATTAAGGTTTTAAACCAATCTTGTGCATCCAATAGGTGTGTTTGTGTCATTGGATGATCAATTAGGTCATTTTCTTCCTCCCTAGGCTTATTCTTGTCCAACTAGGGTTTTTAACCAATGTTGTTCATCCAATAAGTTCGTTTGTGTCATTGGATTAACATTTAGGTTATTTTCGTCCTCCCTAGCCATATTCTTGTCCAATTAGGGTTTTTAACCAATCTTGTGCATCCAATAGTTGTGTTTGTGTCATTGGATGATCAATTAGGTCATTTTCTTCCTCCCTAGGCTTATTCTTGTCCAATTAGGGTTTTTAACCAATCTTGTGCATCCAATAGGTGTGTTTGTGTCATTGGATGATCAATTAGGTCATTTTCGTCCTCCCAAGGCATATTCTTGTCCAATTAGGGTTTTTAACCAATCTTGTGCATCCAATAGGTGTGTTTGTGTCATTGGATGATCAATTAGGTTATTTTCGTCCTTCCTAGGCTTACTCTTGTCCAATTAGGGTTTTTAACCAATGTTGTGCATCCCATAAGTTCATTTGTGTCATTGGATTAACATTTAGGTCATTTTCGTCCTCCTTAGACATATTCTTGTCCAATTAGGGTTTTTAACCAATCTTGTGCATCCAATAACTTTGTTTGTGTCATTGAATTAATATTTAGGTCATTTTCGTCCTCCCTAGGCATATTCTTGTCCAATTAGGGTTTTTAACCAATCTTGTGCATCCAATAAGTTTGTTTGTGTCATTG
>JBBPBR010001851.1:0-11814 GCA_037974775.1 Cicer pinnatifidum | reverse complement strand
ATAAGTTTGTTTGTTTCATTGAACTAATATTTAGGTCATTTTCGTCCTCCCTAGGCATATTCTTGTCCAATTAGGGTTTTTAACCAATTTTGTGCATCCAATAGGTGTGTTTGTGTCATTGGATGATCAATTAGGTCATTGTCGTCCTCCCTAGGCATATTCTTGTCCAATTAGGGTTTTTAACCAATTTTGTTCATCCAATAAGTTTGTTTATGTCATTGAATTAATATTTAGGTCATTTTCGTCCTCCTTAGGCATATTCTTATCCAATTAGGGTTTTTAACCAATCTTGTGCATCCAATAGGTGTGTTTGTGTCATTGGATGATCAATTAGGTCATTTTCGTCCTCCCTAGGCTTATTCTTGTCCAATTAGGGTTTTTAACCAATCTTGTGCATCCAATAGGTGTGTTTGTGTCATTGGATGATCAATTAGGTCATTTTCGTCCTCCCTAGGCTTATTCTTGTCCAATTAGGGTTTTTAACCAATCTTGTGCATCCAATAAGTTCATTTGTGTCATTGGATGATCAATTAGGTCATTTTCGTCCTCCCTAGGCATATTCTTGTCCAGTTAGGGTTTTTAACCAATCTTGTGCATCCAATAGGTATGTTTGTGTCATTGGATGATCAATTAGGTCATTTTCGTCCTTCCTAGGCTTATTCTTGTCCAATTAGGGTTTTTAACCAATCTTGTGCATCCAATAAGTTCATTAGTGTCATTGGATGATCAATTAGGTCATTTTCGTCCTCCCTAGGCATGTTCTTGTCCAACTAGGGTTTTTAACCAATCTTGTGCATCCAATAGGTGTGTTTGTGTCATTGGATGATCAATTAGGACATTTTCGTCCTCCCTAGGCTTATTCTTGTCCAATTAGGGTTTTTAACCAATCTTGTGCATCCAATAGGTGTGTTTGTGTCATTGGATGATCAATTAGGTCATTTTTGTCCTCCCTAGGCTTATTCTTGTCCAATTAGGGTTTTTAACCAATCTTGTGCATCCAATAGGTGTGTTTTAGTCATTGGATGATCAATTAGGTCATTTTCGTCCTCCCTAGGCTTATTCTTGTCCAATTAGGGTTTTTAACCAATCTTGTGCATCCAATAAGTTGAGTTGTGTCATTGGATTAACATTTAGGTCATTTTCGTCCTCCCTAGGCTTATTCTTGTCCAATTAGGGTTTTTAACCTATCTTGTGCATCCAATAAGTTCATTTGTGTCATTGGATTAACATTAAGGTCATTTTCGTCCTCCCTCGGCATATTCTTGTCCAATTAGGGTTTTTAACCAATGTTGTGCATCCAATAGGTGTGTTTGTGTCATTGGATGATCAATTAGGTTATTTTCGTCCTCCCTCGGCATATTCTTGTCCAATTAGGGTTTTTAACCAATCTTGTGCATCCAATAGGTGTGTTTGTGTCATTGGATGATCAATTAGGTCATTTTCGTCCTCCCTAGGCATATTCTTGTCCAATTAGGGTTTTTAACGAATCTAGTGCATCCAATTGGTGTGTTTGTGTCATTGGATGATCAATTAGGTCATTTTCTTCCTCCCTAGGCTTATTCTTGTCCAATTAGGGTTTTTAACCAATCTTGTGCATCCAATAGGTGTGTTTGTGTCATTGGATGATCAATTAGGTCATTTTCGTCCTCCCTAGGCATATGCTTGTCCAACTAGGGTTTTTAACCAATCTTGTGCATCCAATAGGTGTGTTTGTGTCATTGGATGATCAATTAGGTCATTTTCGTCCTCCCTAGGCTTATTCTTGTCCAATTAGGGTTTTTAACCAATCTTGTGGATCAAATAGGTGTGTTTGTGTCATTGGATGATCAATTAGGTCATTTTCTTCCTCCCTAGGCTTATTCTTGTCCAATTAGGGTTTTTAACCAATCTTGTGCATCCAATAGGTGTGTTTGTGTCATTGGATGATCAATTAGGTCATTTTCGTCCTCCCTAGGCTTATTCTTGTCCAATTAGGGTTTTTAACCAATCTTGTGCATCCAATAACTTTGATTGTGTCATTGAATTAATATTTAGGTCATTTTCGTCCTCCCTAGGCATATTCTTGTCCAATTAGGGTTTTTAACCAATCTTGTGCTGCCAATAGTTGTGTTTGTGTCATTGGATGATCAATTAGGTCATTTTCGTCTTTCCTAGGCATATTCTTGTCCAATTAGGGTTTTTAACCAATCTTGTGCATCCAATAAGTTCATTTGTATCATTGGATTATCATTTAGGTCATTTTCGTCCTCCCTAGGCATATTCTTGTCCAATTAGGGTTTTTAACCAATCTTGTGCTTCCAATAGGTGAGTTTGTGTCATTGGATGATCAATTAGGTCATTTTCGTCCTCACTAGGCTTATTCTTGTCCAATTAGGGTTTTTAACCAATCTTGTGCATCCAATAGGTGTGTTTGTGTCATTGGATGATCAATTAGGTCATTTTCGTCCTCCCTAGGCTTATTCTTGTCCAATTAGGGTTTTTAACCAATCTTGTGCATCCAATAGGTGTGTATGTGTCGTTGGATGATCAATTAGGTTATTTTCGTCCTCCATAGGCATATTCTTGTCCAATTAGGGTTTTTAACCAATCTTGTGCATCCAATAAGTTGAGTTGTGTCATTGGATTAACATTTAGGTCATTTTCGTCCTCCCTAGGCATATTCTTGTCCAATTAGGGTTTTTAACCAATCTTGTGCATCCAATAGGTGTGGTTGTGTCATTGGATGATCAATTAGGTCATTTTTGTCCTCCCTAGGCATATTCTTGTCCAATTAGGGTTTTTAACCAATCTTGTGCTTCCAGTAGGTGTGTTTGTGGCAATGGATGATCAATTAGGTCATTTTCGTCCTCCCTAGGCTTATTCTTGTCCAATTAGGGTTTTTAACCAATCTTGTGCATCCAATAGGTGTGTTTGTGTCATTAGATGATCAATTTGGTCATTTTCGTCCTCCCTAGGCTTATTCTTGTCCAATTAGGGTTTTTAACCAATCTTGTGCATCCAATAGGTGTGTTTGTGTCATTGGATGATCAATTAGGTGATTTTCTTCCTCCCTAGGCTTATTCTCGTCCAATTAGGGTTTTTAATCAATCTTGTGCATCCAATAGGTGTGTTTGTGTCATTGGATGATCAATTAGGTCATTTTCATCCTCCCTAGGCTTATTCTTGTCCAATTAGGGTTTTTAACCAATCTTGTGCATCCAATATGAGTGTTTGTGTCATAGGTTGATCAATTAGGTCATTTTCGACCTCCCTAGGCTTATTCCTGTCCAATTAGGGTTTTTAACCAACCTTGTGCATCCAATAGGTTTGTTTGTGTCATTGGATGATCAATTTGGTCATTTTCGTCCTCCCTAGACTTATTCTTGTCCAATTAGGGTTTTGAACCAATCTTGTGCATCCAACAGGTGTGTTTGTGTCATTGGATGATCAATTTGGTCATTTTCGTCCTCCCTAGGCTTATTCTTGTCCAATTAGGGTTTTGAACCAATCTTGTGCATCCAATAGGTGTGTTTGTGTCATTGGATGATCAATTAGGTCTTTTTCATCCTCCCTAGGCTTATTCTTGTCCAATTAGGGTTTTTAACCAATCTTGTTCATCCAATAGGTGTGTTTGTGTCATTGGATGATCAATTAGGTCATTTTCGTCCTCCCTAGGCTTATTCTTGTTCAATTAGGGTTTTTAACCAATCTTGTGCATCCAATATTAGTGTTTGTGTCATAGGTTGATCAATTAGGTCATTTTCGACCCTAGGCTTATTCCTGTCCAATTAGGGTTTTTAACCAATCTTGTGCATCCAATAGGTGTGTTTGTGTCATTGGATGATCAATTACGTCATTTTCGTCCTCCCTAGGCTTATTCTTGTTCAATTAGGGTTTTTAACCAATCTTGTGCATCCAATATTAGTGTTTGTGTCATTGGATGATCAATTAGGTCATTTTCGTCCTCCCTGGGCTTATTCTTGTTCAATTAGGGTTTTTAATCAATCTTGTGCATCCAATAGGTTTGTTTGTGTCATTGGATGATCAATTTGGTCATTTTCGTCCTCCCCAGGCTTATTCTTGTCCAATTAGGGTTTTTAACAATTCTTGTGCATCCAATAGGTGTGTTTGTGTCATTGGCTGATCAATTAGGTCATTTTCATCCTCCCTAGGATTATTCTTGTCCAATTAGGGTTTTTAACCAATCTTGTGCATCCAATAGGTGTGTTTGTGTCATTGGATGATCAATTAGGTCATTTTCGTCCTCCCTAGGCTTATTCTTGTTCAATTAGGGTTTTTATCCAATCTTGTGCATCCAATAGGTGTGTTTGTGTCATTGGATGATCAATTAGGTCATTTTCATCCTCCCTAGGCTTATTCTTGTCCAATTAGGGTTTTTAACCAATCTTGTGCATCCAATAAGTTCATTTGTGTCATTGAATTAACATTTAGGTCATTTTTGTCCTCCCTAGGCATATTCTTGTCCAATTAGGGTTTTTATCCAATCTTGTGCATCCAATAGGTGTGTTTGTGTCATTGGATGACCATTTAGGTCATTTTCGTCCTCCCGAGGCTTATTCTCGACCAATTAGGGTTTTTAACCAATCTTGTGCACCTAATAAGTTCATTTGTGTCATTGGATTAACATTTAGGTCATTTTCGTCCTCCCTAGGCATATTCTTGTGCAATTAGGGTTTTTAACCAATCTTGAGCATCCAATAGGTGTGTTTGTGTCATTGGATGATCAATTAGGTCATTTTCGTCCTCCCTAGGCTTATTCTTGTCCAATTAAGGTTTTAAACCAATCTTGTGCATCCAATAGGTGTGTTTGTGTCATTGGATGATCAATTACGTCATTTTCGTCCTCCCTAGGCTTATTCTTGTTCAATTAGGGTTTTTAACCAATCTTGTGCATCCAACAGGTGTGTTTGTGTCATTGGATGATCAATTTGGTCATTTTCGTCCTCCCTAGGCTTATTCTTGTCCAATTAGGGTTTTGAACCTATCTTGTGCATCCAATAGGTGTGTTTGTGTCATTGGATGATCAATTAGGTCTTTTTCATCCTCCCTAGGCTTATTCTTGTCCAATTAGGGTTTTTAACCAATCTTGTGCATCCAATAGGTGTGTTTGTGTCATTGGATGATCAATTACGTCATTTTCGTCCTCCCTAGGCTTATTCTTGTTCAATTAGGGTTTTTAACCAATGTTGTGCATCCAATAGGTTTGTTTGTGTCATTGGAGGATCAATTAGGTCATTTTCGTCCTCCCTAGGCTTATTCGTGTCCAATTAGGGTTTTTAACCAATCTTGTGCATCCAATAGGTGTGTTTGTGTCATTGGATGATCAATTAGGTCATTTTCTTCCTCCCTAGGCTTATTCTTGTCCAATTAGGGTTTTTAACCAATCTTGTGCATCCAATAGGTGTGTTTGTGTCATTGGATGATCAATTAGGTCATTTTGGTCCTCCCGAAGCTTATTCTCGACCAATTAGGGTTTTTAACCTATCTTGTGCATCCAATAGGTTCATTTCTGTCATTGAATTAACATTTAGGTCATTTTCGTCCTCCCTAGTCATATTCTTATCCAATTAGGGTTTTTAACCAATCTTGTGCATCCAATAGGTGTGTTTGTGTCATTGGATGATCAATTAGGTCATTTTCATCCTCCCTAGGCTTATTCTTGTTCAATTAGGGTTTTTAACCAATCTTGTGCATCCAATAGGTGTATTTGTGTCATTGGACGATCAATTAGGTCATTTTGATCCTCCCAAGGCTTATTCTTGTCCAATTAGGGTTTTTAACCAATCTTGTGCATCCAATAAGTTCATTTGTGTCATTGAATTAACATTTAGGTCATCTTCGTCCTCCCTAGTCATATTCTTATCCAATTAGGGTTTTTAACCAATCTTGTGCCTCCAATAAGTTCATTTGTGTCATTGAATTAACATTTAGGTCATCTTCGTCCTCCCTAGTCATATTCTTATCCAATTAGGGTTTTTAACCAATCTTGTGCATCCAATAGGTGTGTTTGTGTCATTGGATGATCAATTAGGTCATTTTCATCCTCCCTAGGCTTATTCTTGTTCAATTAGGGTTTTTAACCAATCTTGTGCATGCAATAGGTGTGTTTGTGTCATTGGATGATCAATTAGGTCATTTTCATCCTCCCTAGGCTTATTCTTGTCCAATTAGGGTTTTTAACCAATCTTGTGCATCCAATAGGTGTGTTTGTGTCATTGGATGATCAATTAGGTCATTTTCGTCCTCCCTGGGCTTATTCTTGTTCAATTAGGGTTTTTAATCAATCTTGTGCATCCAATAGGTTTGTTTGTGTCATTGGATGATCAATTTGGTCATTTTCGTCCTCCCCAGGCTTATTCTTGTCCAATTAGGGTTTTTAACCAATCTTGTGCATCCAATAGGTGTGTTTGTGTCATTGGCTGATCAATTAGGTCATTTTCATCCTCCCTAGGCTTATTCTTGTCCAATTAGGGTTTTTAACCAATCTTGTGCATCCAATAGGTGTGTTTGTGTCATTGGATGATCAATTAGGTGATTTTCTTCCTCCCTAGGCTTATTCTTGTCCAATTAGGATTTTTAATCAATCTTGTGCATCCAATAGGTGTGTTTGTGTCATTGGATGATCAATTAGGTCATTTTCATCCTCCCTAGGCTTATTCTTGTCCAATTAGGGTTTTTAACCAATCTTGTGCATCCAATATGTTCATTTGTGTCATTGAATTAACATTTAGGTCATTTTTGTCCTCCCTAGGCATATTCTTGTCCAATTAGGGTTTTTATCCAATCTTGTGCATCCAATAGGTGTGTTTGTGTCATTGGATGACCATTTAGGTCATTTTCGTCCTCCCGAGGCTTATTCTCGACCAATTAGGGTTTTTAACCAATCTTGTGCACCTAATAAGTTCCTTTGTGTCATTGGATTAACATTTAGGTCATTTTCGTCCTCCCTAGGCATATTCTTGTGCAATTAGGGTTTTTAACCAATCTTGAGCATCCAATAGGTGTGTTTGTGTCATTGGATGATCAATTAGGTCATTTTCGTCCTCCCTAGGCTTATTCTTGTCCAATTAAGGTTTTAAACCAATCTTGTGCATCCAATAGGTGTGTTTGTGTCATTGGATGATCAATTACGTCATTTTCGTCCTCCCTAGGCTTATTCTTGTTCAATTAGGGTTTTTAACCAATCTTGTGCATCCAATAGGTGTGTTTGTGTCATTGGATGATCAATTAGGTCATTTTCGTCCTCCCTAGGCTTATTCTTGTCCAATTAGGGGTTTTAACCAATCTTGTGCATCCAATAACTTTGTTTGTGTCGTTGAATTAATATTTAGGTCATTTTCGTCCTCCCTAGGTTTATTCTTGTCCAATTAGGGTTTTTAACCAATCTTGTGCATCCAATAGGTGTGTTTGTGTCATTGGATGATCAATTAGGTCATTTTCGTCCTCCCTAGGCTTATTCTTGTCCAATTAGGGTTTTTAACCAATCTTGTGCATCCAATAAGTTGAGTTGTGTCATTGGATTAACATTTAGGTCATATTCGTCCTCCCTAGGCTTATTCTTGTCCAATTAGGGTTTTTAACCAATCTTGTGCATCCAATAGGTGTCTTTGTGTCATTGGATGATCAATTAAGTCATTTTCGTCCACCATAGGCTTATTCTTGTCCAATTAGGGTTTTTAACCAATCTTGTGCATCCAATAAGTAGAGTTGTGTCATTGGATTGACATTTAGGTCATTTTCGTCCTCCCTAGGCTTATTCTTGTCCAATTAGGGTTTTTAACCAATCTTGTGCATCCAATAAGTTCATTTGTGTCATTGGATTAACATTTAGGTCATTTTCGTCCTCCCTAGGCATATTCTTGTCCAATTAGAGTTTTAGACAAAACTTGTGCATCCAATAGGTGTGTTTGGGTCATTGGATGATCAATTAGGTTATTTTCGTCCTCCATAGACTTATTCTTGTCCAATTAGGGTTTTTAACTAATTTTGTGCAACCAATAAGTTCATTTGTGTCATTGGATGATCAATTAGGTCATTTTCGTCTTCCCTAGGCACATTCTTATCCAATTAGGGTTTTTAACCAATCTTGTGCATCCAATAGGTGTGTTTGTGTCATTGGATGATCAATTAGGTCATTTTCGTCCTCCCTAGGCTTATTCTTGTCCAATTAGGGTTTTTAACCAATCTTGTGCATCCAATAGGTGTGTTTGTGTCATTGGATGATCAATTAGGTCATTTTCGTCCTCCCTAGGCTTATTCTTGTCCAATTAGGGTTTTTAACCAATCTTGTGCATCCAATAAATTTGTTTGTGTCATTGAATTAATATTTAGGTCATTTTCGTCCTCCCTAGGCGTATTCTTGTCCAATTAGGGTTTTTAACCAATCTTGTGCATCCAATAAGTTCATTTGTGTCATTGGATTAACATTTAGGTCATTTTCGTCCTCCCTAGGCATATTCTTGTCCAATTAGGGTTTTTAACCAATCTTGTGCATCCAATAGGTGAGTTTGTGTCATTGGATGATCAATTTAGGTCATTTTCGTCCTCCCTAGGCATATTCTTGTCCAATTAGGGTTTTTAACCAATCTTGTGCATCCAATAGGTGTGTTTGTGTCATTGGATGATCAATTAGGTCATTTTCTTCCTCCCTAGGCTTATTCTTGTCCAATTAGGGTTTTTAACCAATCTTGTGCATCCAATAGGTGTGTTTGTGTCATTGGATGATCAATTAGGTCATTTTGTTCCTCCCTAGGCTTATTCTTGTCCAATTAGGGTTTTTAACCTATCTTGTGCATCCAATAAGTTCATTTGTGTCATTGAATTAACATTTAGGTCATCTTCGTCCTCCCTAGTCATATTCTTATCCAATTAGGGTTTTTAACCAATCTTGTGCATCCAATAGGTGTGTTTGTGTCATTGGATGATCAATTAGGTCATTTTCATCCTCCCTAGGCTTATTCTTGTTCAATTAGGGTTTTTAACCAATCTTGTGCATGCAATAGGTGTGTTTGTGTCATTGGATGATCAATTAGGTCATTTTCATCCTCCCTAGGCTTATTCTTGTCCAATTAGGGTTTTTAACCAATCTTGTGCATCCAATAGGTGTGTTTGTGTCATTGGATGATCAATTAGGTCATTTTCGTCCTCCCTGGGCTTATTCTTGTTCAATTAGGGTTTTTAATCAATCTTGTGCATCCAATAGGTTTGTTTGTGTCATTGGATGATCAATTTGGTCATTTTCGTCCTCCCCAGGCTTATTCTTGTCCAATTAGGGTTTTTAACAATTCTTGTGCATCCAATAGGTGTGTTTGTGTCATTGGCTGATCAATTAGGTCATTTTCATCCTCCCTAGGATTATTCTTGTCCAATTAGGGTTTTTAACCAATCTTGTGCATCCAATAGGTGTGTTTGTGTCATTGGATGATCAATTAGGTCATTTTCGTCCTCCCTAGGCTTATTCTTGTTCAATTAGGGTTTTTATCCAATCTTGTGCATCCAATAGGTGTGTTTGTGTCATTGGATGATCAATTAGGTCATTTTCATCCTCCCTAGGCTTATTCTTGTCCAATTAGGGTTTTTAACCAATCTTGTGCATCCAATAAGTTCATTTGTGTCATTGAATTAACATTTAGGTCATTTTTGTCCTCCCTAGGCATATTCTTGTCCAATTAGGGTTTTTATCCAATCTTGTGCATCCAATAGGTGTGTTTGTGTCATTGGATGACCATTTAGGTCATTTTCGTCCTCCCGAGGCTTATTCTCGACCAATTAGGGTTTTTAACCAATCTTGTGCACCTAATAAGTTCATTTGTGTCATTGGATTAACATTTAGGTCATTTTCGTCCTCCCTAGGCATATTCTTGTGCAATTAGGGTTTTTAACCAATCTTGAGCATCCAATAGGTGTGTTTGTGTCATTGGATGATCAATTAGGTCATTTTCGTCCTCCCTAGGCTTATTCTTGTCCAATTAAGGTTTTTAACCAATCTTGTGCATCCAATAGGTGTGTTTGTGTCATTGGATGATCAATTACGTCATTTTCGTCCTCCCTAGGCTTATTCTTGTTCAATTAGGGTTTTTAACCAATCTTGTGCATCCAATAGGTTTGTTTGTGTCATTGGATGATCAATTTGGTCATTTTCGTCCTCCCTAGGCTTATTCTTGTCCAATTAGGGTTTTGAACCAATCTTGTGCATCCAATAGGTGTGTTTGTGTCATTGGATGATCAATTTGGTCATTTTCGTCCTCCCTAGGCTTATTCTTGTCCAATTAGGGTTTTGAACCAATCTTGTGCATCCAATAGGTGTGTTTGTGTCATTGGATGATCAATTAGGTCTTTTTCATCCTCCCTAGGCTTATTCTTGTCCAATTAGGGTTTTTAACCAATCTTGTGCATCCAATAGGTGTGTTTGTGTCATTGGATGATCAATTACGTCATTTTCGTCCTCCCTAGGCTTATTCTTGTTCAATTAGGGTTTTTAACCAATGTTGTGCATCCAATAGGTTTGTTTGTGTCATTGGAGGATCAATTAGGTCATTTTCGTCCTCCCTAGGCTTATTCGTGTCCAATTAGGGTTTTTAACCAATCTTGTGCATCCAATAGGTGTGTTTGTGTCATTGGATGATCAATTAGGTCATTTTCTTCCTCCCTAGGCTTATTCTTGTCCAATTAGGGTTTTTAACCAATCTTGTGCATCCAATAGGTGTGTTTGTGTCATTGGATGATCAATTAGGTCATTTTGGTCCTCCCGAAGCTTATTCTCGACCAATTAGGGTTTTTAACCTATCTTGTGCATCCAATAGGTTCATTTCTGTCATTGAATTAACATTTAGGTCATTTTCGTCCTCCCTAGTCATATTCTTATCCAATTAGGGTTTTTAACCAATCTTGTGCATCCAATAGGTGTGTTTGTGTCATTGGATGATCAATTAGGTCATTTTCATCCTCCCTAGGCTTATTCTTGTTCAATTAGGGTTTTTAACCAATATTGTGCATCCAATAGGTGTGTTTGTGTCATTGGATGATCAATTAGGTCATTTTCATCCTCCCTAGGCTTATTCTTGTCCAATTAGGGTTTTTAACCAATCTTGTGCATCCAATAGGTGTGTTTGTGTCATTGGATGTTCAATTAGGTCATTTTCATCCTCCCTGGGCTTATTCTGGTTCAATTAGGGTTTTTAATCAATCTTGTGCATCCAATAGGTTTGTTTGTGTCATTGGATGATCAATTTGGTCATTTTCGTCCTTCCCAGGCTTATTCTTGTCCAATTAGGGTTTTTAACCAATCTTGTGCATCCAATAGGTGTGTTTGTGTCATTGGCTCATCAATTAGGTCATTTTCATCCTTCCTAGGCTTATTCTTGTCCAATTAGGGTTTTTAACCAATCTTGTGCATCCAATAGGTGTGTTTGTGTCATTGGATGATCAATTAGGTGATTTTCTTCCTCCCTAGGCTTATTCTTGTCCAATTAGGGTTTTTAATCAATCTTGTGCATCCAATAGGTGTGTTTGTGTCATTGGATGATCAATTAGGTCATTTTGATCCTCCCTAGGCTTATTCTTGTCCAATTAGGGTGTTTAACCAATCTCGTGCATCCAATAAGTTCATTTGTGTCATTGAATTAACATTTAGGTCATTTTTGTCTTCCCTAGGCATATTCTTGTCCAATTAGGGTTTTTATCCAATCTTGTGCATCCAATAGGTGTGTTTGTGTCATTGGATGACCATTTAGGTCATTTTCATCCTCCCGAGGCTTATTCTCGACCAATTAAGGTTTTTAACCAATCTTGTGCATCCAACAGGTGTGTTTGTGT